>CAJNDT010001002.1:540000-750000 GCA_905221615.1 Symbiodinium sp. CCMP2592
TGTCGGCGTGGGCTTCAGCGAGATGAGACACCATTGACCCTAAGCGGGCCCTAAACCCCAAAAGCGTTTACGTCTATGATGACATATGCAATTATAGCTTCAAGATTGGAAGGTTGCGTCGGTTTTGTAGAGAACTTGTGGCTGGCAAGCAGAGGACGCACAGGATTCAGGGTTTGCGGCTTTTGAAGCTTTTGCTGTTGTTCCATCGTGCAGGGTGCGTCTCACAAACGATGTAGCAAGCTTCCCAAAATTTCTCAATTTGTACAGGTCTCGGTGTGTTCATACTCATCCTAGTTCTTTTCGAAGAGCCTCCCAGTCAAGGTGCTAACCCAGTATCGAAAAACTTGAACGCAGAGGCGCGGGGTGGGGAGAACTCAGCACCTCATCCACGAAGCCGAGGTTCGCACCAACTTGGCCGTCCTCAGGCGGACAGCTATCAAGCATAACTGCATAGAAGCCGGTCGTATTCATTATGGATTTTCAGAATGAATGTGTCGCCTTCGCACATCCTTCGATGCTAGCAAGCTGAGCAGGGATGACCTCATCATTCGGACAAGCTCCAGCATTGCTAGAAGGTTGGACCCTCCAAACAAACACACGCCCGTGGGGCATACGCTAGCAAGGAGGGGGCGCAAAAGAAGGCTTATCGAAGTCTCCCTGCCGCCGAGGGCTTGCATGCTGTCTTTGTCCACACAAGGTCCCTATTAATTATGCAACTACGAGGCTACGGCTATATTATCGAGCTACGACTTCAACCTTGAACTTAAGACCTCACGCGTACTCGATATGGTGCATCCATGCACCCGGCATCGTGAGACCTGGCCCAAGACGGGCACTGAGTTGAGCAACCCGGCACATCTCGGCACCATAAGTCGACGTTGCCCAAGCGGCTTAAGGCCCAGCAATCAAAACAGCTAAAAGATGAACCCTCGGATTCACCCGAGATGGCATCTGACAAATGACCCCCAGCTGCTTGTGCCCCTTTTTGCTAAGAAGGGTTCCGGGGCAGCTTGTTGGTACCCTTACCCGACGAAGGCGAAACCACCACGGCAGCTTATACCCTTCTCCACGCTGGTGGGATGGTGCTTCCGAGCTTTGGCTGGGATGTTGGGCTTCTCCCAGGGACTTTCTTGAACCTAATTGTGTTTTGTGGCTATGGCCTTAGCAACACAGATATCAGGGTTTGATCAATCCATGTATGTGTGTACACCTGCATACACACGTGTTTGTTGGCATGCGGGCATGCATGAATGCATGGATGCATGCATGCATGCATGGCTGTACGTATGTATTTATGAATGAATGTATGTATGTACGTATTGCCCCTATACTTATTAATGCAGCTAGCCGTGTCCGGCCAACGTGTTGTACTGGATGACCGAGCGGCTTCGAGCACCGAGAAACTTCTAGTTGATGATGCTCTGTCATCCCTGTGGCCCATGTCCTGATGGGGCTTTTTCGAGCTTCATGGCTAAACCTGAGCTTTGGTCGTGTTCTCTACTTAGACTTAGAGCGTCTTCTATTTTGCTCCATGTTTTGCGGACTAGATGAACTCTACACTCCACAAATGTCGCGATGCTCGGCGTACAAATCTCATTTTGCGTGATGATTCAAGTCGCCCCTTTCGAAGTGCTTGCCCTCGCCAGCAGAGAAATCAGAGTATGATTTTCTCCAGACCTTTTACAGCCCTGAGGCCCTAAACCCGCTCCAAGTCTTGAGTCGTCCTAATCCCCGAAACCAGGGGACTTTGTGGAAGTCCCCTGTGAACACCACACGACCTGAACTCACAGAGCCCAGTCGCATAACCTCCGAGTGTGCAAAAAAAGCTCTTCCACGAGTGATTTAGATGGGTTCTTCTGTGCTTTTTGACTGCGCAGCCTTTTGCCCTAAACCCCAAAACAGGCTGTTGCGTTGCGAGTGCGAGAGTCGAAAAGGGCTGCTGCAGTCGAGGTGAGTACCAGGACCCTTTGGCTTTGCCTTACGCTTTATCCATCGAGCGCTTCTGCCCAAAGCTGCAGCCGCTCGACGAGGACCCAGAGGCCCGGAGCAAAACTCACGAAAGACAGGGGGCCCGACGCAATTTCTGCACAAACTTCCTCTTGGGTTGCTTGTGTAATGGCTGTGGCAATCTTATCCCCTCGTCCCGATACAACTGAACTATATGACTGTCATATACCGCAATATACCTTTGAATTTGTTTAAGGCCCCGAAAGAAACGAGACAAGGCAAGGCTCAAAGGCCCCGGAGTTGATGGTTACCTGGTTAGTCAAGATGAAGTTGCTGCTGGCAGTCACCGATTAATGTCTATGCTACGGAAGTCTCAACCCAACTGCCTCACAAAATAGATCGAGTGGCGTCCACGCGGCTGAGCCTATAAACGGTCAGGGCGCAAGGTTGCCGGAATTCGGAAGGCAGAGACCGCCACGTAAAGAATCTAAGGGAAAAGGGCGGACGTGACACGCAACCCTCAGCCGTGCAAAGAACCTTACATCCGGAAGCCTTCACACGCGCGCTCTGAGATGCGCACTTGCCCAGTGCCTAACACCACGCCACCATCTCGCTAACAACGTGCTATGTCATAATCGTGATGGAAAAGGCACCCTCCAATGATGCATTAGTGGAGCCTCAAGTCAGTCTGATCTGAGAAGCTGTGTCGTAGCATCACGGTGGGGACCGCTGGTGAATAAACACCAAATCCAGGCGCATAGAGCAAGGAGGTCTACTTTCCTCGGGCCCCGTTCGAAGAAACCGCTTCCCCAATGTTAAATCGTGTTTTTGAATGTTTTCGGGAGTATAAGTCAGGATTAGGGGTAGTACGTTGAATGTTCCGCTTGCTTAGAGCTTTATCTAGACCCTTCCTTTTGCGGACCCTGTGGTTCTGCGTTCCTGCTGTTTCTGTAGCCTGCACTTTCCGGTTAAGACTTCCATGAACTTAGATGCCACCAGGGAAACTCGAAACTGGAACGACCTCACTTTGAAAATTTGCAGGCCCAAACTCGGATGCGGGGATCCGCCAGGATAGCATGTCGAGGGAAGCCAGTGCGATCTCCTAGTTGAAGGGTAGGGAGGCACTGGTCTACGGCTTGGTTGCCGGAAGCATTGTGGTGTCTAAGCCCTGGACGAGGCCTATACAGATGAGGAGGAGAAGTTTTATCTTTCCCACAAGGGGCCGGTGCCTGTTCCGATCGAGAGCGCCGTGACCCATGACAGCAGCGTCCTGGCCAAACCTCACTGGCTCGAATCAAGTATCATTCCTCACATGGATGTTCCTGGATGTATCACTATGATGGTGATGTTGGCAATGGTAAACATGGACATGGTGATAACGTCATGTTTGTTGTTGTTGCTTGCTGCCGCTACTGGTGGTGGTGGTGGTGGTGGTGGTGGTGGTGGTGGTGGTGGCGGTGGTGGTGGTGGTGGTGGTGGCGGTGGTGGGGCTGTTGTTGGCCGTCGTTGGCTGTTGTTGCTGTTGCTGTCGCTTGCTGTCGCTGCCGTCGCTGCTGTCACTGGTGTTGTTTGTGTTGGGTCTGTTGTCATTGCTGCCGTTGAGGTCTTGCTTTTTCGTCTTGCTGGTGAGAGGGCGTTGCGGAGTTGCACTTCTGTTGCTGTCATCGTTGGCAGTTGCTGGTATTGTGTTTTGTGTTGGCGAGGTTTGCAGCCCTTTATCTTGTTCTTGCTTGTATCATTGTCGTGTTTCTCGAGCTGTTGGTGGTGGCGGCATTGTTCTATTCCCTCTTCTTCTGACCTCGTGTTCTCCAAATGGGCGCCATGATTACGAGGGAGATTCAAGAACTGCGTGGCTCAACATCCGGTATGGGAGTATGTTGAAGGTAAGGTAGAACTCCTTTTCGAAGGCTTGGGGGGTCAATAGGGCTGCCTCCCCTGAGCTTCCGGGGCACCCTGAAAGTGGCGGCGTCCCTTCAGAGTCACTATGTTACGGATCCTGGACCTTGCTTTGTGAAACTCGCAATTGCAGCATCCCGCTCCAACAGGCAACCCATGCTCATGTCTATGGCAAGGGTTTGGAGCAGTTTGGAGTTTGCAGGGCCTTTCCTTGTGCAGAGTCTCCGCACAAAGAGACTACCTAACTATGCCGCGATTTTTGCATGGGAAGCCACGTTGCGAAGAAGGTTGCTGTGAGCAAGCTCGCGGAATTTGGGTTTGACTGTTTGACTCCAAGATACTCCAAGAGTCCTGTGATCATGGCCTTCCTTCGTCAATGCTGAGGTATGCTCACTCGCAAGGAAGTGGTGTTGGCACGGGCTGTGTTCCAGTTCTGCGTGGAAGAGGCAGGAGCTTTGTTTGTCTCTCTGTCTGTCTGTCTGTCTGTAATCTGTCTGTGTCTGTGTGTGTGTGTGTGTGTGTGTGTGTTCGTGTTCGTGGGCGCGGGGTGGGGGGTCGGGAAAGGTCGTGAGGGTTGCATCTGGTCCAGGCTCCGGTACAAAGGAAGCAGAAGCTTGCCATAGACTGCCATATACATACATTCCATCCAGAAATCCATCCATCCATCCATCCATGAAAACATATACATAGAGAGATTCATGCCGACGTACGTACGATTTATGGTTCGCACAGCATCGCAGGCACCTTTTGGATTGTTTGCAAGCCGACAGCCCTGCAGGGAAGCTTCCAGATGACGCACCAGGACCTGCAAAAAGGCAGGGTCAGCCTGGCGGTTTAGTACAGCCCTTTCAGGGGATCCCTCGTATATGCTTAGTCCCCAAACCCTACTCCGCTGATGCTCGGTAGTAGCACTGATGTACGGTTATAGGGGTTTGGGGTTTGGCGGGGCTTGTGGCATTCCTGGTTGGTATGTTGTATCTCGTGGCCCCTGTGACCAGATACCTGTTGGCATGCGCCCTCCACCCAGCGAGTTGTCAAGATAAGCAGGAAAACCTGAACATCCGGAGCGGAACCCCCTAAACTACAAACAAAACTAAGCCTGAGAACCTGGTACAAGCAGCTGCTTCTTACTGTTCTCCTTACCATGATTCTCATTCTTATCGTTCTGATACGAGGTGTGGTTCCCATCAACATAACTTATCACCTTTAGAAAATGTGTTTTTCGTTCAGCGTTCAGGCCTTGGCCGAGAGGATCTATCGGCAGATCTTTGGCGCCTCGGCGAGGGTTAAGGTGTCAGTCTTGTCATTCGGTGTGGGGTTTAGGGTAACTTGTGCTGGACAACGAGGCCTGCTGCAAAAAAGGGGTAACTTGTCTTTCTCAGTGTTTCCGGTCTAGGGCATATGGTGTACGAAAAGGGCTTTGGGGGCTTAGCGGTTTCGGGTTGGTTGAAGCTCCAGTGATTCGTAGGGGTTTGCTAGGGCTGGCAGTGCTCGCATTGTAATCTGCCGGCCCTACGCTCTCTACTGAAGTTGTTTCGGGTTTCCCGTGCTAGAGCTCAGTGGAAGTTGGGGGTCGCCGGCCCCTTCGACGAGTTTTGCCTTGGGCTTGGGTTGAATATGCTTGAATGGTGAAAGCCTCTCAGTCTGGGGTATAGACCTTAACCCCTGCAACCCACAATGTTGTTTCAACCTCTAACGAAAGAGCCCCACTGAACCCTGCACCCTGAGACCTGACATGTCAATCCCAACCCTAGACTCTAGACCCTGGCTGCAATGTGGGCTTCGTCCTTGCTAGGTAGGAGGGAAAAAAGACCCTGGCTTTTCAGTTCTCCCTTCAGCCTTGAATCTGCTTCGGCCGGATCGCAATGAATTCCGAAGTCCGAAACTCTGAAGGGAAAGTGATCTTCAATGCTAGATAATGCCTGAGGCCAATTCTGAACACTAATCCCGAAGATTCCCCGCGCCGAAGCCCTGTACCAGGACGAAGCTGCAACCTGCCCTTGATCGAATCGAGGGTGAGAGATCTCGAGGCTCCGGCACGAGTGTCCACGAACTTTCGGAATGGTGTGCCACATCCGCCAGAGTGGACATCTTAATAAGCATTCATCTATCATGTGTAAGAGGATCTTCTCGACGAGCTTTTTTGGAGGCGCTAAAGGGCCAGCCTCACGCGTGTCTCCGCCAAACGTGAACCGCAAGGAAGAGTCGTGTGAAATGGGGTGTTGAAGGATTCCGAAGAGACTTCTTCTGGATATGTTGTGGAATGAAGCAGAATTACACAGACCTTCTGGTGTGCTGGTACACGAAGGATTCGTTGTGGCTTGGGGTTTAAGCCTGTGTGTTCAGGGCACAGTTCCTGAGGCGCTTGCTGTCGTGAGCTTTCGGTTTAAAGTGTGTCAATTCTGGCGACTTCGAAGCCGACAAGTTGACATAGTTTCTGCTTGTTTGGGTTACCAAGAGGCTCACTTCGTGTGCCCGTCCATAGAAGGAGCCGTGCTGCTGCAAGAGGACCATTGCACCCTGAAGCTCCAAGTTTGAGACAAACGGAACCCTCCGACCCCTAGCCAGGTCCCGCATGAGTACCCCTATGCCCTTTCTACAATGTGGCTTCATGAAGGAAGTCGGAAACAGGGCACCGTTGGTAACCCGAAATACTCGACCCTCAGTTTCCACAGCCTTGCCTTGTACACTCTAGAATAGGGCTGCGGGGTATGTCCTGCATCCAGTTTTTCAACCGACACTTTCGGGGGGTGGTTTTGCTACGCCAGTTATCGAGAATCTAGAGCCTACCGAAATCCCAGCCCTGAATCGCACTCAGGTTCATTCATGTTCGGGATTTGGGGGACTTTTGTGGTCGGGTTTCCAAATCGTTTAAGAGCGGTGCGATGAAAAGCATGCTTTTCTTTGTTGTCCACAGGGATCCAGTAAAGCAAGTACCATGGTCTATCTAGAAAGTCACACTTCCCCCGTGAAGTCCCTCAGTGGTCGATGATCCTGTAAGTATGACATACGCCGAAGCCTTATTCCAGCTACTGACTATTTCAGTCCCCCAATGGTAAGCAGGCATCAAAGCCGAGCTGTTCAGCTTCCTCCGGAAACTTTGCCCAGGCCTCCGCATTTGAGTTTGGACTTCGGGTATTTGGTACTCGTCATGTGCGTGTCTCGGTAGGTATTGGCGTCGTCAGTGTTATGCTACTTCTGCTGGTAGATGTGACGACCCGGTTGGTTTGTTTGACGTTGTAACTGTGGCATGAGTTTGAGCAGCTTTCTTGGCGGGGGTGTTGCAAGTTCCGTAGTCTTCGAGACAACAACTCCCTGTGATGAGCATTGGACCAGAGCAAGCGGCTCGCGGAAATTCTGGTTTAGGTCGACCCTTTGGATGGTGGGCAGGTTCCCAGAGGATGCCGCAAGTCTTTCTAAGGGCAGCTTTTCTGATAACTGTAGTTATCGAATTCAGCCAGGCGGTCTTTATCTTCGAAGGGGAGGGGCAGACGTGCTGCTAGCCATACCCAAGCCGATGCAGGAGCTCATAGAATGCATCTTCGCATGTTCGACGGCTGGCTGCAGCAGTGCCCCCGCTCAACAGTCAAATGGCACAGAACGCATTCTGAACAAAGGCTACCTTCCCGAAGGCTCCATGTACCCATATAGTAGATACACAGGCCTGAAAGTACCTATTTTGGGACCCCTTTAAGGCCTAAGTATCTATTATAAAGGTACATGGAGCCTTTGGGCTTAGCATGCCTTGAAGTAATGCTGTGCCAGCTCCGCGCCTGTCTGAGGTCAGGGATTAAAGCTTGGGGTTTAGGGCTGTACGTACCCAAGGTGGATTGTAGGAAGTACATAGTTCTTTTTCTTGACATGAGTTAGTTTTAAGTTTGCTGGTATCTCATGAAGAGCTTGGGAGCCCAGCTTTCCGGCATACAACCAAAGCCCGTGCTCAAAAGGGCTGTATGTATGTTCCGGAGTGGCAGGGAACGCTGCGTGCGTGCTTCTGTGGCATGCATCTCTTCCTTACATGAGCTCGACTCAAGCCTGTTTTCCAGTTCCTCTAGGGAGATTTAGCATTCTGGACGATCAAAGATTACTGACTTGCTTTGCGGTGGAGCTCCAATCCTTCTGACCTTCGTTGGGTTTGAGGGCTTCGGGGTAAGAGAGAATCCACATTTTCACTTCAACGCAAAACTTACAATTTCACAGGGCTTCGGTCATCTGAGGTTCGATCAGATGATGGAGCAACAGAAGTTCGTTGAGGCCTGTTTTTTCGTGGATGGCCCAGGCCGAGGTCTCACTCTTGCAAGGCCCTAAGTGACTAGATGGCTCGGACTGGAAGAGCGTCAGACTTGTACACTGGTCGAACTCTTTGGAGGTGGGTTGATATTTTTGCCTGCTCGGGAAAGCTCGACAGCGCAGGCAGACTGGAGCCGCACAGTCCATACCGGATTTGGCAGTGCCGGGCATGAGAGTAGACCCATCAATCCGTCGAAATCCATACACGTACCTTCGGCGGGGAGTTGTACTCCCGTGCTCGGCAGGCCTGTGAAGAGAAGGTGGTGGTGCAGTCGCACGTGAACAACCTTCCCATCATCCCAGATGCAGAACTCAACCGCTTGGACACCTTGCAGCAAGTAGTGCTGTCGAATGATTCTTGTTTTTGTTCTGGTATACCCTTGATCAGATTCCCACTGCATGTCTATTCCGCCAAGCTCTGAAGCTCAACCGGCCCCAGCAAACACCGGCACCCCCTCGCAGACAGCCAATGCCATGCCAAGGAAGCTCAGTTCAGGGCGATCGATGTCGAGGGATCTGGCTGCATCACCTTGACACAGATCGAATCCGTTGCTTGACAGCTATTCATATTTTTTGTGCCCCAGCTTGCCCTGAATCTGAACTATATTGCCTGCTCCCCTCGAGCGTTCGAACCCAGAAACAGTACTCACGGATTTGGGTTTCTTGGACGAGTCGGGCACATTGGCACAGTGTCGACGAGCTGTGCAATTGCCTGGTCTCATGCACTTGCCTGCCCGACTATCTTCCTGGAGTCCTCCCTGTGACGTTCTTCATGACGATGATTCTTACTTCTTGCTGTCACTACTAGCTTAGGTGCCGACCGACACCCCGGAAACCTTTGAGTGTTGAACGGCATGATGCACACGTTTCCTGCAGCTCTGAGGGAAGGCCTACTTCAATTTCTGCCTCGACGTTTCCTCGAGGTACTCTTCCCTCATTACCGCTTTTTCCATGAGTGCCGTCCGCATCTGAGGCCATGGGCTTGGACGCCGAGCTGCTGAAGAAGTACGACGTGTCGGCGGATGGGTTCATTGATGTGCACGAGTTCGTCGCCGCTCGACACCTCCTTTTTCTTAGAGAACATGGGGATCGAAAACGTTTTAGTTGGTTTTTGAATCAGGATTTGTCCGAGGTGGGCGAAGGGACAGAAGGAGGAGGTATCCGGAACCTCAAGTCCTAAACCCTTGGCCCCCAACCTGACAGATCCCCCAAAAACCACCACGCCATGAGGCCATGATGTGTCCGGACCATTGGCGACCTCCGGAGATGAGTGGATTCGACCAGGAGGCCTTCGTCGGGCTGTGCTGGAAGGGTCAGGACTCATTGCGGCATAAGGTTAATAAAGGGTCTTCCCAGCTGCAAAACGCCTTTGTGCACCGTCACCCCCTTCAGTCCTAACTGGGTAAAGATAATAGCGAAAACAGTTGTAAGAAAAGCAATGATCATAATAATCATATTTCAACAAAAAATCATAATGGTGATAAGATTGACGAGAAGAGTGCCAATAAGCAGCACTCCTGCGGCCTATTCATCACCTCCAGGGCCCTAAGCCCTGAGAGCCCTGCTGCAACCCCTAAAGAGGTCTACATAACTAGGATACTTAGGGTCTTAGGGTGTTGGGGACCGAAGGCTATCGCTGCCAGGTTTCAACTTCCACTTCTCTTAACATATCATGCTGTGTTACAGGGGGTCCTTAATAAGATTTGTGGTTAGGGATACTAACCCTAAACCCTAAACCCGAAACCCTAAACCTTAATCAGATTTGGGATGTGTTGCTTTCATTGTTTGGCGGAGGTGTTGAGCAGCCTTCTCTGCTACAACGCCAGCAAGATGCGCCATGACCTGGATACCCGGAAATCCCTGTACACCGGAGCTGCCGCTCGGTTTCCTTGTTAGGACCCAAGCTCTTAGACTTTTCAAGGTTGGGTATGTTAATATATTATGACCAACACTGAAGTTTGATTTTTCCTCATGAGTTCGGGAAACCAATATTTGGTCGGGTGAAAATCTGGGGCGTTGCGAGTTGTTGCTGCTTGCTTGCGCTGTTTTGTTCAAAGGCTCCGACGTCGTTGCAGTTCACGAAACAGGTATCTCTCTAGTCTTAGTCATGATCTCTAAACTCTAAACCCTGAACCATAGTATCGGTATTCCGACTGTAACAGGGAGGAAAACGGCCCTCAAAAAAAAAAAAAGAACCACAGCATCGGGGAAAAACCGTAGTATCGGGGTGTCCTAGAGCCGGCAAGGTCGAGCGCAAGAGTGCCATGCCGGCCTCGATGCGACCGGCTTCCTGGCTTGTGCTTGAAGGGGCTTCTAGGGTTTAGGGTAGCTTAGGGTCTTGAGGTTAAGGGTTTCGGGGGTTTAGGGTAGCTTAGGGTGTTGAGGTTAAGGGTTTCGGGGGTTTAGGGTAGCTTAGGGTGTTGAGGTTAAGGGTTTTGGGTAAAAGCAGAAAGCAGAAAGTTACGTATTAAACATACGTTTCATGCCGGGTCATAACCTAAAAGACAGCCAATCGCTTGCTGGTAGGGTGGCCCAACCAAAAGACACTCTTTGCAGATATTCATATATTTGTACCTATACATACACGTATACATGTGCATATGTGCGCATATATGTATATGGTAGTTGATCTAAAGCTCCTTGTGGTATAATTTATATGAACGGCCAACTGCATAGCTAAATATGCCTTCGCGAAAGTTCCGCGATGGTGCGGCGAAAGTTATTTTAATTTTTGCGAAAGTTTATGTAAGTATGCCTCCGCGAAAGTTGCGCGACGGTGGCGCGAAAGTTATTTTTTATCCGTGAAGAAGGTCATTCCGGGACGAAGCAATTTAGATCAACAGCCATATATATATATATATATACATATGTATTTATGTATATGTCTGTGGATATATGTATGTATGCACGTATACGCATGGAAACAAACTGAAAACCATTTCTCAGGAGGTGCCGGAGGAAACGTGGGATGCATGGAATGCTGTCTTCGACCGACTGGACACCTCCGGCGATGGGGTGATGTCAGCCAAAGAGCTGAGGTCAGGGTAGGGGCAAGGGGGGCTCTAGGGTTGTTGAGGGTCTTTATGATGGTTTTTCAAGGGTCTTGATAGGCTGTTTAAGGGTTTCATAGGGGGAGTTTTGGAGTGTCGACCAGTTTAGAGGACTTTAGGGTGAAAGCGACTAGAAACAGTTATATTCATGCTTCAACCTCTTTTTCAATCCTAAACCTGATCCGAAAGCACTCAACACATCCCACACCCTAAATACATACCTACAACTGCAGACCTTGCCAGGCTTGTCTGAGTGTGAGTGTCAAAAAAGCTGAATTCAAATCCCAAACCACGAAACGAAGCCAATCAGAGAAGTTGTGGATGATTCCAGAACCTGTGCGACTCTTTCAGGTGATGATTGAGAATCGCATCATCAAAGCGAATCCTTAATTAAACTGTTTGAACATGTAGGTCCTCCTACAGATTGCTGACATCAGATATGCATCCTGATCGCCTCCGAGACAATCGGAGGCTTATGCCCTTCACTAAAGCCTCCTACCTTCCATTGAAAGCCTGACCTGAATCCTGCGCCTAAATCCTGACGTCCGAGGACTCAACTTCCTGAAAAATGAATATTTGAAGGCCCCTGCGGGCTCAACCGAACACGCGACAACTCGAAGACAGCGTGTATCTCGGAATACAATGGAATACATTCACCCGTTCTTTCAAGCGCAACAGACGTTGACTTGTTTCGGTCTGTTCATCTGTGTCGTCCGAGGTCCAAGCGACCCAACTCAAGGTACAGTAGGGCTCAGGCACAAAGTCTCAAAACATACTGTGTTGCCACAGTGTTCTTTCGCGATTGTACCCGAAGGAGAACACCTTAAGCGTCTCAAACCAAAACAGAAGGCATGAACGGAAACCCACAGGCCCCGGACTGGGGCCCCGAACGAAATAGCTGCTGCCGCCACCGAAACGAACGACCCGGATCGACTTGCGCCACCGAGGGGCTTTTGCTGTTTGTCTCGAAGGACGCAGCCCCAACGCCTAAATCCTTAACCCAAGACATTGTGATCCAGCACGAGTGGAAGCAACAAGAGCAGAAATCGTCGTTGGAAGGTCTTCCATGCTGCTGTCGCAAGAAATCTGCGACCAGATTATCGCGGCCTCCATGTCATGGGCTCAGTGCAGCTTTGTGAAGGTTCTGAGTCTCGGAAGTTCATATGATTTAGGATGTAATCCGTGTCTGTAGTTGAGAAGTAGTTCTGCTCATGAAGCCGAGTCGTGGGAATAAGCGGATGTTGCCTGAGTTGGTGACGGACGCAGAGGATGTCCGAGTTTCATAAGGCATGCAAGGACAAACAGAACAAATAAGTCAGTGTAATTAAACCCTACACCAACGTCTTTTGGCGGATGTATGGAAGCGGAATGCCTGCCTTCCAACGTCGATACCCATGCCTTTCTGATCCCCATAGAAATGTTAAAGATGCCATGTTTTATCATGGGCTGAAGGGGGCTATTGATAGCCTGTGGTTCGATACGGTAGTTCTTACTGGTAGTGCCGGTAGGGTAGACGTCGTCGCTGCTTGTCTGACTTTGCAAATATACGGATCGAGGCATAGCATGCAGGCAATCGTTTGCGAAACGGAACTCCGAAGCATTATTCCTATTCCCTCATGAAGCGTTTACCGTCCATACGAACATGTTGCACAGTCCCCTAGTAAGATACGAGGCTCTAAACCCTAACACCCCTAAGCCTAACCATCCCACCTTGGCGAAGCCGTGGATAGTGGATCCCCTTCTGCGGCATTTGACTGTTGCGGTTTCAGGGTTGGCACTCCAGCTACAGACAGCGTAGCGGGCCATGCCTGAAACATGTCGGAATCTCCCGACCCATGCCCTTCAACCACAATCACTATCGCATGCGAAAATAATACCTCGTGTTTTTGTCTCGTTTGTCCCAGGATGGAAGGCAATACCGGCATAGCGCGCCGTGTCTTGGCTGGGCAGTGAACTCTTGCAAGCATCAAGCCTCGTCACATGCGGATCCAGCACAATTGCCATTTGTATACCACCATGACTCGTTCGTTGATCGAAGCCGGAAGGATTTGTTTGCATGGGTTTGCACAGTGCCACTGGGTGCGCAAGGGGTCGTGCACATCTCAGAAAACTCAGTGCTTGAACCTTGCTCGACCGCCAGAAACGGAACGGAACTCTTCGTCTTCGATGCTTTCGGCGGTGTGTGAACTCTTCGTCTTCGATGCTTTCGGCGGTGTGTGGCTGCGGTTGCCCGTTGCAGATATGCGTGCGCGTGTTTGCTCATGTTTGTCTTTGGAAACGTGCTGGCGATGCCGTGTCGAGGTCTAAGATCAATCGAGGGTTTAATTGGTGAACAGACGGGCTTCAGCCCAGCCTCAGTGTCGAAGTACCAGAGAGGGAGAGAGATAGAGGGAGCAATGCGCCTGTCGCATGCAATACCGTGCGTACTGCCAACCATCGGGCGTGTCCCACCGGGGCGCCTCCTCAAGCCTGGTGAAAGACAGAGCAATGCACGCGATGGAGGGGGAAACCCTTCAGCATAGCCCTGGCGGAAGAACGAGAGAGAGAGAGAGAGAGAGAGGGGACGACGCCGGGTAAAAACCGCGAGCGATTCAGCCCCAATGCTCACCAAACAAAGGGGGAGGGGGGCGCCTTGGCGCGGGCTTCTCGAAGCTCTACCCCCGCGAAGCGAAGCGAAGGGAGATAAAGAGAGAGAGAGAGAGAGAAAGGCAGAGACCCCTCGACTGACCCTAAAACCCCATGCCCCCCTTGAGCACCCAGCGCTTTGCTCCAGCTTCTGCTCGGGTGGTGTGAGAGCTTGTTCTGAGACCAAGTCGCTGCAGGTGACTTCTTGCTGGCGTTGCTGGACCACCATGTGTTTTGGATGCAGTTTTTTTCTTACGTAGTAGTACTTGGAAGGTTCAAAGGCCGTCGATAATGAAGCCGGCACTGCTGCCCCTCAACTCGGAGACCCAAGGGCTCAAGTCTGAGCTTTGACAGCAACACGAAAGATGCTGGAGAGGGTGCGGGGACATGAGCAGTTCAAGGGCACAGAAGTGAACAGCCGATGCGCCACAACAGGTTTGTTGGGAGCAGGGATTGACTCGTAATTATACGCAGCAGTACACGGACAGTACTGCCAGCCTCTGCGCATGGTTTTCTTGAGTTCCGTTTTGTTTTCAATATATACGCAATGTACGCATATACATGTAGATACATATACATACGTGCCTACATACATACAGACAGACATAATTACACACTCACTTACGTACATGTGTGTATGTATGTGTGTAAATAACATATATATATATATATATATATAGATATATACACACACACATATCTCTCTACCTACCTGCCTGCCTGCCTACCTTACCTACCTACAAGCCGCTGCGAGCCTATCTATTTGTGTATGTATCTGTCGATGTATCTATCTATCTAATCTCTTTATGCATATATATATATATATATATATTTGAATATTACATTTGTGTGTATATATATATATGTGTGTGTGTACATCTATATATGAAGAGGAAATATACGCATTGACACAGGCATGTAATGAAATCGACGTACAGATGTATTTTGTACGCACGTGTTTGCGCACACATGTCTATGGTTGGGCATGTACATGAATGTATGTACGTATGTATGTGGGCTTGCATGCATGCATGCGTGCATGCAGCTTCTGTGTCCATGTATGCATGTGCATGCGCACATTTTTATTTAGATATGCATGCGTATGTGTATGCATGTGCACTATGAGTATATGTAAACATGGGGTGCGGGTGTGAGTGTGGGGGTGTTAGATTTGCGCACGTGATGCGTAAATGTGTACACACGCACGCAGACATTTCGTTGCCAGAGCCAGCGTGTCGAGATTATGGTGGTTCAGGGTACTTGTGTAGAGTTAAGAAGTTCATTCAAGATATTCCACTTGTCTCCATCGCAACGGCAAAGCGATGGACTGATACAGATAATTACGCAAGTCATTCGGCTTCTATGACTATAAAAGATCCAGGAGCAAGCAAGAATGCAGAAATCAATAATGAGGGCGAGATTCACGTAACAGGTAGTAACAGGGGTACAGGCAATGTCCTAATTATGGAATTGGTCAGGGCGCTTTGGGGGCATTGGCTAGACATGATTTTCTGCAACACAGAGGATCATCGTTGCTGAAGTTGGTCATGACGCTGAGTGGCAGTGATGAGGATGATGAAGCTGAGGCTGAAGATGACAGGCGGGGATGATCATATCTTTTGCAAATTGCCAGTGCATTTATCATCTGTGTCATCATCGTCATCACCAGCATGCTTCAGAAGCTGCGAACGAGCTGGACTTTTTCCTTGCCTGTTTGATGCTGATTATAGTCGTGACCGTCTTGCCTGTTTCATGCTGATTGTGGTGATGACTGTACTGTCCTTCTTGGGAGAGGGTGTCCTCGTAAGTTTTGTCAACGCTGTTCTACTAACCCAAATCAGTGTTGATGTCGGTGATTCCAATAGTTGACATCGATGGTGGTGTCCATGCCCAGGTTGCTGAGGACGATGATGTTGGTGATTGTGATGGTGCTGGTGTTGACGGTGGCGGTTAGAATCGTGATGCTCATGGAGGTTGGATAGAAGTGTGATGGGGTAGTTGTAAGGAAGACCAGTGCTTTGTAGAAGTCGTCTCCGCCTGCTAAGAAATGGAGAAGACCTGGCTTTGTAATGAGCGCGGCGGAGCGCTGAGTGCGGTATGTCCCAGAGTCAGCGGGAGTCGAAGACCCCATGATGAGATTTGGGTTTGGGCAGTAGCAGCATACTTGTTGGCCTAATGTCAAAACTAGGACTGGGTCTACCGGACCCCCAAACACGCGGCTCCATTGGAAAGACGAACTCATGTTCCAGATATGTGCGCAGAAACAACGAGTGCCCAGGGCATTATCTGGAAAACAGACTTTTCTGGGACTTGCTGAAGAGATCTTGGAGCAAGACTACAGTGAATGGGGGCGTCTCAGCAAGAGGCATTTCTCTCTTAAGCCCAAAAGCATGATAAATACTAAGATGTATGTATTATGTGAAAAAGTAGTAGGTAGTATATCCCTGAAGCCGAGCATAGTTCTTGCCATGTGCGGTGGTGAGCTTTTCAAAACTCTGAACTCCCGTAACCCATCAGGAAGGTTTGGGCCACGGGCCTGAAGGCTCGGGTGTGAAAAGGTTTCACGGGTTGTGGGGGTAGGGGTTTCCTTGTATAAGATGTAGGGCTCTGGGAAAGTTTTAGGTGGGGATAAACGGTTCGTGGCGCGATGCACGAATCCGAGAACAGTCCGTATCGGAAATACATTCAGCCGTTCCCAGGTCGAAGGAGAGAATCAGACTTCGTAAGTCTCGGAGTTATAGCTCTGAACCTACATCGTTTGTGTTGGGTTTTGTTGTGGAAGCGGCTCGCTTAGACAAGGAATCCGAGGACATCCGAGGGGCAATGTGTCTGTCTATGTTCAGATGGTTTTCAGCAGCGCCATGGCTTTGATGTCTTGACCAAGATTTTGGCTTCACTACCCAAACTCCACTGCGCATGTCGTCCGAGATGTTCTGCATCTCGCAGCAATACCAGCCACCTCGGGCCTGTCTGGCAGTTCTTTGCGCATGCTGCGGGAGCTACAAATTAAGGTCGGAGACAGACTCGCTCAACAAAAAATCCTACACACCAATTCCAAACTTGCCTGCACCTTCCGCAGTATCCAAACATCCTGAACCCTAGGCTCTAAACTTAAAGCCCGTAATCCATCACGGAGCTGAAGTCAAGCCCGTTTTTCTCAGGGGGCAACCTTGCCGAAGGCAAGGCCAGGCATGAAATTTGTGCCACCCAGCCGCGGCATGTGATCTTTAGAAAAGGTGATCTGAGCCTATCTTGAGAACCAACTCAAAATCCTTAGACCCTGACATCCTCAACAGGCGTCCATTCTCCAACAGCCCCCAGGTGATTGGGCCAAACATAAGAGGGCAGGTCCTGTTTACAGTAAACAAATCACTTAAGGTACTTTCTTTAAGGTATCCCGCCGTCTCAGCAGGACAGCCCCGCTATGCACCTGTTCCTAGCTCTTGCTGGTTAGGCACCATGGATGTAATCTTGCCCACGGGTTGTCGGGGGAAGATCGCGATTCAGGGTAGCTTGAGGCTTAAGGGCTTGGGGCTTAGAGTTCTAGCAACTCTGGGTGTTGGGGGTACTCGGCATGCAGGAGACTCAGAGACTTACGCACGGAGATCCGAAGGAGTTGGATCCGCGTATTAATGTCCCGTAAATGCATGCAGGGACATGCAGGGAGGTGCGTATGCTCTTTTTGTCAGGTTCAGGGTTTGTCTACGGCCGTCTCTGACAGACCCGAACCACCCCAGCAGCACCTTACTGTAGACGGTCGACGGCCTCAGTAGTACTAGCTGTTACTAGCTGGAGGCTCCCGCACCTCAAAGCAAGCAATCCAACAGCCCTTCCCACTGGCCTGACGTTGTCGGTGAGGTTCAGCGACATGGGCTGAGGCACAGTGTGGGCAGATGATGCCAACAGGGACTTGGGTTTCGGCATGTTCAACTGTTGTTCCTGCTCTGCGTGTCTTCTAAACAGCCATAACAGCTTAAACCCCATTCAGCACCCTGAGAGCATTGAGAACACCAGTATGACGGGCGCAACATACTCCAAACGCCCGTCAAGCATCCCAGTAGAGCCCTGCAAGCCAGTCGTCAAACCCGCTAAATGCGAAAGCCGGTTTGACTTAAATGGGGGCTTCCGAAAATAAGGGACTCTAATATAATACCCTAAATAGTAGGGTCCTTACTATATAGGGACCCCAAAATAAGGTACCCCTAATTTCGGAAACTCCCAAATCATTGCTTTGCCGCAGCTGGAACTGACTCCCAAATCCCCTTGAGGCCCTCAATACCGATGAATCCCCGCAGCACCCCGGATTTCCTGAACACACCGAAAGTTTCAAGGCACCCGTAACCGTAATCCTATGACAAATTCGAAGGCCCAGGGCCCCTAGAAGCCCCAGGGCGCCAAACCCCCTCAAACTCCGATCGCCAATGGCAGGTAAACTCGCAAGCCCGCAGCAAAAAAGACACACTGAATACCAAGTCTTTTTGGCAGAAGTGTAAGAGCACAAAACACACCCCAGGAATCCAACAAGCCAAAGCCCTCAGACCTTGCCTGGCTAGTCCGAGTGTCGAAAAGCCGACATAGCTATCATCAGAACCCCAGGCCTAAAGCCCTTAAAGCCTGCCCCGAAAAAGAACCCCTAAACCCTAAACTGAAGCGAGCTGCGGGCGCTGCGAACAGCAGCAGCGAGCGTGCCAAGCGTCAGTGAGGCTGGCTCCGGAGCTGGTGCGACAGGCGCAGCGGAGGAACCCCAGCACCGGCTCAGGTGCTGGCGCATGCGACAGGCATGCTAGCCAAGCAGAAGAACGATATGACCCTAAACCTCCAATCTGGGAGGTTGGTGTCCGCCTGGCCCTGCCTGGTCCTGGCCCTGCGCCTGGTCTTGGCCCCTGTGGCCCTGGCTTACCCCTGCCCTCTCCCGACCCTCGCCCTGCCCTGCCCTGCCCCGCTTTCGCTGCCCTGCCCTGCCCTGCCCTGCCCTGCCCTGCCCTGCCCCCCTGCCTGCCTGCCCTGCCCTGCCCTTCCCTGCCCTCCCTGCCTGCCCTGCTTGCCCTGCCTCTGCCCTGCTTGCCCTGATTTTGGGCCACCGCCAGACCAAGCCACAAACCTTGAAAAAACCTTAAACCCGACAAAGGTCATAGACTGGGTGGGCGGGTAGGGCGAGAGCGTTGAACCTAGGCGCACACCACAACACACGTCTCGCGTGGTGGTGTGCGCGGAGCATCCCTAAACCCTAAACCCTAAAGCACACACCCACAGAGAATGAGAATTCCACGTTTCTTGCAGGCGCCTCGGCCCCGGAGCAGTTGCAGAAGCCGACAATTTGTTCAGCGCCTGGAGTGGGGGTTTTCTAGGTAGGGCTTTGGGACATTTTATATTTTCCCTTATTGGGTTTAAGAGGATCTTATTTATTAATATTTTTCAGGAGCTTTAAAAGCCCCACCTAGTTTTGGATTTTGGGCTTGTGTCTGGAGTTGGGAGTTCAGGGCTTTGCCAGTTTTGTGGGGAGCTGTGAAGGACTTTTGCGGGACCCACGAGGCTATGCGGCTTCTTGGAGTTTTTGGAGACTCGGGTTTTTTTACAGTTTTCAGGGTTGGCGGCTTTGCAGTAAAGTGCAAAAATATGAGTGTTGCTGCAGATTTCTGTTTTTTTCGGGAGGGCGGGCCTCAGCTTTCTACGGGCTCCTGGTTTGAGATTTTTTCGTTGTTTTGCAATGGAAACTTCGACGGCCCAAACTCTTCCACAGGGTGGCTGATTGTTGCACCCTTCTAGCCAACTCCGTACGGGTTCGGGGTTTATGTCTCCCGGAATTTTGGGCGTCTTAGGGGTGAAGCTTGGTTCAACTCCGCGTCATCCCCGTCCCTGAACCCCAGATCTACAACCTACTGCCCCTAAAGCCTGAACCCTAAGAGGTGTGGATGAGGCCTGATCCCGGCACCCTCTTGACGGTTTTTAGCTTGAGACCCTCGAATCCAAACACCACACAGAAGCCTGAACCCCAAGACCTAAAGCCCAGCTATGCGAGAGTAAAAACCCGAAAATCCTTCAACGTTAAATCCTAGATCTTGCCTGTTTCACAAAACACCCAAAAGCCCAGGCTAGCTGGTAAACCCGCAACGCTTATCACACTGCAGGCTGCAGGCTAAAAACAGCCGAGCACTGTTCCCATTACAGAGCACGACTTCTCATGTTGGTTTGCACCATCAGCAACGACCCCCACTCCCATGGCGCCGTTTTTACGCTCCGCTGTGCTGTTCGCGGGCCTGTGTCTCGTACAGGCAGGGTCTTTTGGAAAGGCATGCATTGTTGGCAATTTGACTTGGTCTGGTGTTTCCATGAGAAGGGTACTTGATGAGCAGCTGATTACGGTCGTTGTTGTTCTGGCTACGGTCATGGTGGTAGTGTTCTGACTGATACCCCTTTGGTTGTGGTTCTTGTTCAGAGGACGACTCGTGCTCAAACATGTCGGTTCGTCCCATGGTAATGGGTTCACGGCTTGGAACTCTTGGGGTGGTTCAAGGATGATCTTAGTCAGAGCGCATCTGTCCGCCGTCTGGACTTGCAAGACCGAACCCCAAAACTAACCATGCAGGAGGCAAACAGAAACCTTGAACCCCTAAATCCCTAAAGCCTAACCCCTAATCCCAGCTTCAGCCCAGACTCTCTGGCTTAGGCTTCAGGGTTTAAGGTTGCAGGTTTGGAGGCAAAACCCTAGAGCACCTCGATACGCTGAATCCCTAACCCCAAGCCCCCTTGAATCCTTGCCTTGACACTCTTGGAAATCAAGGTTCTTAAAGGTACTTCAGCAGAAAGAAGAGGCTCAAGTCGCACCACTGATGCCACATAAAATCCTTCTACTTGTAGCAGCTTTATTAAGCTTTTGTAATGTAGAACCCTTACAAAAGCCTTTACCCAAAACCCACCGATGACGAGGCCTGGCAGCTACTGGAGCGGAACTGTTGGCCGGACTTCTCCGCGCACTACGGCCTTTGCTGTCAGGAGGCTTTCCGCTTCTTTATAGAGCTTTCAAACATGTAGACCCTGAGCCCCAAGCCTTTAACGTTTATAGCGCGGGGCACTGTGTTTAGAGTGGGCCCGCGACTCCAGACATTTTCCGGCACCTGAAAAGTGAAGCCATTACCGGCACTGCTCCGGACCTGACCCGGTACTGGGGAAAGGTGTGTGAGTGGAGCGGTCTGGAGCCTGTATAGAGAGAGAGAGAGAGAGAGAGAGAGAGAGAGAGATTGGCTTTGTACAAGCGTGTGGGGGGTGATATGCTCTTTAGAAGGGTTGGGAGGGGTCATGCGTCGCAGTACAGTAGTAGTACAATCCAGTCGAGTAGTACTGTGGCAGTACAGTACTGGTACAGTAGCAGTTGGCAGTCAGTAGCGAAGTAATTCCAAGAAGAGGAGTACTACATACCAGGTCGTAACTTATCTCGGCATGTTAGGCGATTGGCTTCGCTTCCAGATCCTTTTCATGCCCGATTTGGTTGTTGATGGTGAAGTGTACCTTTCGGTTGGAGGCTCTGTGGTAGTGTTAGTAGTAGTAGTAGTAGTAGTAGTAGTAGTAGTAGTAGTAGTAGTAGTCGTCGTGGTGGTGGTAGTGGTAGTGGTCGTGGTGGTAGCAGCAGCAGTTGGGGTGGGGGTGGTGGTGGTGGTGGTGGTGGTGGTGGCCTCAGGAACAGGGAGGGGGCTGGGGTGGTGCTCCCCCCACCGCCCCACAAGCTTCAAGCTACCGCTGCCACCAAATTGAGAACCTTCAACCCCCGACAACCAACCAAGCCTGTGAGGTTTTTTGTTATCCTCAACCGAATATGAAGTTACTATTAGCAGCGGCATGGGCGCCCTTTGAGGGGACACGACGAGCTAGCCCAAGGTGGGACTTTGGACTGGAGTTCCGAGAAGTGTGCTTTGAAGCATTCCGATCCTCGAGCTGTTCAGGTGTTAAGGGTTAACACAGTTCCGTGCGCTGCAGGGAATCCCTTCTCCAGAACATTGCTTCGATAATGCCGGGCTGACCTTCGAGAAGTGCTGTCGATGCGAAAATCCTTCTGCACAGGCATGGCTCCTCAGGTAGTATCCCTTGTTGGTTGCGAGGTGTCCGCACTTGGGTAACAACCTAGCAGCAAGCCAGCAAAACAAAGACATGTCGTTTCCACGTGGCCCAGGAACTTGGGCAGTGGTACACTCAGCAGTTTTTTGGACCACTTCTCTGTGATGGTCCATCAGTGAAAGTCCATGACAGCGACTTTTGGGTACTCGATGGTGGTCAACAGCGCAAGTTGCAAGTCTATGTGTACCCACTTGGCCGCATCTTCAATGCCGACATACTGAATCGGCTACAGCTAGGTGGCTGGACGTCCGGAAGCGAGTGTGACTATGGGCTGACGCCTTGCACGGAAGCGCGCTGGAACAGCTTGTTTTCGGTGTACCGACAATTTGCCACAGAGGCTTTGGTCTTACTGAAATTCCTGGCTGCACCCGACGGTGTGCTCACGGAGGATCCCACTAAAGCAGACCTTTTCGTGGTGCCCTATTTGGCGAAAACCGATTGTGCTGAGAGTGGCAATGCAGGACGGGATCCCTGCTGGGGGAAGTGTCGCTGCTCAACAGCAGTGAAGCACCTGCGGCTGCAGATGACATTATGCTGGGGGTTCGTCTAAAACAATGCTGGGGATCTATAGCCTCAAGCTAGGACGGTGCCCTACTAGACTCCTTTTCGGTTTCTGTTCTCTCTCTCTCTCTCTCATCTCTCTCTCTCCCTCTCTCCACATATTCATAGAGTTTTACACACTATATATATATACACACATACACATACACATGTATTTGCACACGCAGCCACAAGTATCGACTCACTCTGCAGCATCCGATAGCGTAGTAAATGTTCTACGGAGGCATCTCTTCGAGTCCTTGCAGCACTATTCCTGGCGGACGCGTGCACGCCACCTCTTTCTCGCAACAGGGGACATCAAGGACCTGCCTGTGGAAATCCAAGGCCAACCTTTGCTTATCTCTTTGGGAGCTTCCTTCTGCGGAGGACACATCGCCCCTGGGATTATGTGTCGGGCACCCACAACTGCCCCAGTTCGCAACGCCTTCCTGACTCTTTTGCTCTTTCCGAAAGTTCTTCGCCTGTCCATGTATCTATGCCTCTCTGTTTATCGCTCTCTACCTAACGATCTCTCAATTTCTGTGCCTTTTTCTCGCTCTCGTTCTACATATATTTCATACTTGTGTTTTCCTATTACAAGTTCAGTCAGTATAAATATAAATATATATATATATATATATATATATATATTTATGTAATCTAGAGTAGCCTGATTTAAAGCCCAGGTGGTGCCCAGCCCGAACTTGGATCCAGACCTGCAGCCTGGTGGGAAGCTGGAGCTCCAGGAGGTCGCAGGACGGGAGCCGCTCCGACATGTGCCTGGGAGCTGAAGAATACCTCAATAGGGTTTGGGGTTTAAGGCGGTTCAAAAAAAAGGCGGTTTAGGGTTTAGGGCGGTGGTAAAGGCCCGATGCAAAAAAGTAAGAGACGCCGCCGGGTAGTGCCCGCGCGTAATCTAGATCCTAAGCTAACCCCAAGCCAACTGAGGTCTTTGCATACTGGTTCGGCTCGAATGACAAGCCGTGGCGCTCCCTGGTCTGTTCTTCGGAACCGCCATTTCTTAGCTGAGGGGCTGAAGGCTTCCGGGTTAGGAGGTTCATGAAATTGCCTTCATAAACGTGTTCGTGCTGAAGGGATCTCCAAGGCAGACGAGTCGTGGGCCAGCTGCTGCGGTACCAGCAGACTGCCGGAGCAGAAAAGGCTGGGAAGTCTTTGGTGGTTTGGAGGGACCGGCGGACGGGTTGGACGGATAAGGAGAACAGCGGATCATAGGCATCGTTGTCGAAGTGCCGTAGGACATACATACATGGATACATACGTACATACATACGTACATTCTCTATATACATATGTATGTATGTGCATATGTATCTGTTTGTGGGACTGTAACTCAGAAAGCAGCGGCTTCCCCGAAAGGTGGTAATCCACGACATTGGCAGCAACTACGAGGCGCGCGATATTTGGCAAACCACCGCAGCATCCCCGCAGATGGTTCTGGAGGAGATGATGAGGCCCTTGGAAAGGATTGTATCTGAAGTGTCGGTTCGGAGTTTAAAAGTTAGAGTCTTGGAAGGAGACTTTTCAGTAAGACTTTCATCCAGAAAGGGTGACCCTAGCGTAAATCCTGCAAAGCGGGAATGTTCAGGAGTGGTTTACACCTTGGTGGAACAGATGGCCCTATGCCTGGGTAGTCGATTGATCTGTTTGGCCGTCTGCCCTATCCGCATAGCATGCCTGTTCGTAGGCCGGCGATACCCGGATGCCAGGTCAGTCTTCTGCCCGGTAGTGCAGGGCGACGTGCCCCACCAAAAACGCCTTTTCGCCAGAGCCTCTGAGAGGGGTCTGCTCAGAAGAGGATTGGATTGCATCCCGGGCCACAGTAATGGCGGCAGTGGTTGGTTTGATGCAGATGCTGCTTGCGGTGGCACGCATATTTTATCGGACTTGAGGAATGCTGCTAGCACATGCTAGTACCTCTGATTTGAAGTGCGAATGCAGTAATCCATGCTGCTGTTAGCTGCTGCTTGCCGACTGTTAGACGGTTCACTGAATGTCTCTACAACTTTCTTGCGCTTCCTGGCAAGCGTGTTGAAACTGGAGCGGCGTTATGGCTAGAAGGACATATGTCAAGAAGAACATGAGCCTTAAAACCCAGCCAAGCCGTCAGCACAAATCTGCGTGAGTCGATCCTCAACCTGTGCTAACCCCTGTACCGAAACGCCCGCCAAGGATGCGGTACTAACAGGCTGCATTCCTGTGGTTGTGGCGTTCCCGTCCCACGTCCCAGGCAGAACGCTTTTTTGCAGGAAATGCTTTTCAGGATTTAAGGACACTAGAGCCCTTAGTTCCCTTGTGGAAGAAACCCAGTTTCGAGCTTAGACTAGAGGCACATAGTTCCACACGTTCACAAAAAATAGTCTCTGCAGAGGAAGCTTTCCAAAAAATCGGCAAACCAAGCGGAGATGGAGGTCGTGTCAGTTGGTGGCTACCTCAGGGTCCACCCGCGGAGCGAATGGCCGAGGCCTCAGTCACTTTCCGTCACAAGAAACGGGAGCAGCTTTCTCCATAGGCGCTCCCGACCTGAGGTACCCTTCTGGGATTCGATTGATTATCGCAGCTTCGTGGTCGAGGTGGAGCAAAGCGAGGCCCTTCAGTACTAGAAGGTGAGCCATGTGCAGCCATGTTGAGTTTGAGGCTTAGGCCTAAGCGTGCAAAAAGGCCTAGGGGTGCACACTCTGGGGTTTCGACTTCTTCTATGGAACACCCCCGGCTGGAAACGCAACCGCGTCGTGCAAGCGGTTGCGGTGAAGTTGTTTCTCAGGAAACAAGCGAGAGGCAGGGTTCTGGACTTGAAGCTAGCTTGGCCCTAGTGGCAAAACCCTCATGCAGCGGCACATCAAGATGACAAGGCCCGAGGAGATCCTCAGACCGCGGTATGCCCTGAATCGCCGGAGGTAGAAGCTGGCCGGCTCGTGGAGAAATTGCTGCAGCTGCCCCCAGCTGACCGATCCAGGAGTCCGATGCGGGTTCTTGTTGTAGTCATGGGAATGTCTGCATGCGAAGACAGGGTATTGGATTTGTTCCACGCATTGCGTGGCGGGGCGTCGATGCCTTCCGCATTAGAGGGCTTCGGCTCCGTTGCATGGTCAATTCTCGAGGTTGCTTGAAAGTCTTGCTGAGCTGTGTAGCTGAACTATGCTGGCCGCCTGAACAGAGAGGAGGGCCAGACCAAGCTCACAAAGCTGTCAACCATCTCTTCATCCACTGATCTTCCTCAGAAACTCTCCAGGCGGCGCGAGGCGATGCGCGCAGCGAGGTCCAAGCTCCGTTTTGACTTCGCCGGAACATTCCCGGATGCCTTCTCTCAGATGCTTCGTGAGCAGCTTGCCTTACCTCTAGTTGCATTCTTTCATTAAGTCGGACACAGAAGTAAGGCCTCAGGGTGGTCAGGTGAGGGTTCTGCTGCACCTCCAAGGGCCGTAAAGGCTGTGATTTCAGCGCTTCGGGGTTTAGTGCTTGAGACTCGAAAACTGTCATATCGCATGCCGCTTGCTCAAGTTCTAGACATGCACAAGATACTGAGGATCTGGAGCTTCCTCCAGACGCTACAGCCCGGTCGCAGCACCAGTGTTGCCCAGCCGGAATCTGGGAGTCAAGGATGAAGGGCTCGACTTCAGGCTCGTATACTTCTAAGAGTTAGCAGAATACATAGGTCCTCCCAGGGCCTGCTTCTGCATGGTAGAGTGGATTCTGCATTGCAGGATTGACAGGTACTGGGGTCGTTGGAGGCGTACGAATTGAGGCCTCTGCTGGAGTCGCCTGTTTCTCAAGCTATCGTCCGAAGGCTAACTTTTTCTGAAAGTATGTTTGAGATCTTTTGGGAAGCATTGGCTCAGCACCGATGACTCCGAAGCTCATACTGAGATTTGGCGTTTCAAGAGGTGCTCGAGTTCCGATGTCACACCAAGGTCGGCCTGATGCTGGATGCTTCTTGAATCGAATGTTCCCCCCAAGTTTTGGTCGCTCAAAAAGAAGTCAAGCAAGGTAACATCATTTCGTGCATCCACGACTGCACTGGTCTGCGCCGTGCAAACGCATGCATGCAGGTGTTGGCGTGTAGATCCTTGGTTCTGGGCAGAGTTATGTTTGTGTCGATCTCCGCTCCGCTTGTAGGCTCCGCCCTTGAGTCTCGGACTCAGGTTTCGAAACTGTAATACTCCGTTTAAGATGAGGCATGGGCCTTTGCTAGTTGTTACATGTCACAGTGGACGTCCACGCGAGCACTCGTATTCTTGTTGTAACACGGTTTATGAGCAGAGCTCTTCCTGCCCTCCCCCCCCTACACCCCGAGCCTTTGAATTCCAAAGTCGCAGCTTTGCTTTCTCCAAGGCTGCAAACATCTCGTCACCGGCCTTTGACTGTGGCGTGCCGCCAGCAGTGCAGGACGAGGGCTGCGGTTTGGGCTTTGGCGGCGGGGACTTGGAGTCTAGGAGGATTCAGGGGAGCTTATAGGGTTTATGTCAACTTGCTTTCTTTAAAATATGGCTCAAGGGTTGCCTTCCCCTGGTCCCTGGTGTCTGGCTTCTTGCTCCGCTGTTGTTGCTAATCAGTTTTATTCCTATTGCCGTCTGCATTTAGAATCATGCAAGTTTGTCTCATGCTTGCCGTCTTCGATCTGCAGTTCTTGTATTTGCTTGTTGCCGACAGCAGACTGCTGTCGCTGTTTACATGTTGTGGTTTCGCGGTTGTTCCTTTCTTTACGTGCTCCCTTTTGTGCTGTTTGTTTCGTCTTGTTTAGCTTCTTGCTTTCGGGGCGCCCCTCTCTGTGGCAAGCTCACGGGAACTGGTAACTTGCAGCATTCCGTAGTGTGTGTCAAGCTGGCGGGAGACTCCACTTCAGAAGTTGGGCTTGCCCGTTATACCGGGGTGTGAAGCCGGACCTCGCGAATTTGATTTCCCAAGGCCGCGCCTACGGGGATCACTCGAAGTGGAATTCCCCACTAGGTTCGTTGGATTGCCCCAAGAAACGATCCTCCGAATTGTTATTTCTCGATATTCGCAAGGGTCCTGGGCTATCCTGCTAATGCGCAGCAACACGAAATGCTGTGAGTTGTAACCCGAGAACAGAAGACTCCAATGTGGAGTTCTGACATAGCATGCCGCAAAAACAGCATTGACAAAGCTACGCTACCTTCAGCTCGCTTGCGAAGCAAAACAGCTTATTGGCTTTATAGTTCCTAAAGGGCTTGCTGCACGAAAGGGCCGAGCCACGCCATTTGTTAGCAAAAGACTCTCCACCGGGGTTTAGGGTCGTACGTTGAATTAAATTTATTAAACCCAGGCTAGACACATGAACACAGAGGCTATGGTTCTGCAGGAGGCGAGGTGGCTGCAAATATTCAGCTAGCATTGAATCGCCAGGGCACGCAGATGTACGGGCACATGGCATGCTGCCCAGTCACCTCGGGTAGCTTGGCTGAGCTTGGATTCTCGGATTCTGGAAGCGAGGCCTGAGTCCTGAATGCTCGCGAAGGTCGGAGTCGTCGTCGTAAATCCGAAAAGGACAGCCCAAGGTTTCGAGCACATGAACCCCGTGAGCTCTGTGAGTAGAACTGAGCCCCAAGCCGTGAACCCAAAGTTTCGCAGCTTTGCGAAAGCTGTAAGGGCTTGGTGTGACAGAAGGTCTACATACGTTACATACACATAGAACATAGACACATGTACATCTACATTTATACTTATACCTGTACCTCTACCCACACCTATATCATTTCTATGTCTGTATCTTTATAGATCTATACCTGCATTTATCAACGTTTTATTCATATATTATGCAAATATCTAAATTCTTTATCTCTACTTGTACCTACATATATGAGGCCATGAGAACTGATGCGGGCCGCCGGATCCTCCAGGAAGTCTGTGACCAGTTCCAGCAACCGGCCTGGAGCGTCCATCCTGACGACCATTGCCAATGACTCCAGGACTACCGGCAGCAGGCCCTCGGTACATGGTTTCCGAAGCCACCTCCCTGGCAACGATCTTCTTACATCCCGGAGGCGGCATGGGTCTTGCGCGATGCCAAAATTCGGCTGAGGGCCCGAACCCTCTGTTGGGCGGGGTCTTTGGGGGAACTTTGCCAGCCAGGCCGTTTTGTGCTGGAGAAAAGGGACCTCCTTTCCCGCACTCGAGAGACTTCGGAGACATACTATCATCTACGAGGTGATCGCCGCCGCCATCAAAATCGCCACCAAGAAGATCAGGTCATGATCGCGAGGCGCAAGGATGCTATGCTTGGAGCCATTGTGAAAGATGGAAGGGGCCCCCGAGGTCTTACAACCGGGCCAAGCACGCTGGCATCGGCGCGCGGCAAAACAAGACAGCCGGTGGTTAGGCCCTCCCAGCCCTGATGCACCCGGATACGGGTGAGTTGGCGCAAACTCAGGGACAGCGAGACCAAATCCGGCTTCTACATTTTGGTCGCCGGGACCAGAATGTCATCCGCATGACGGCCGACTTCCTCCGGGACACGGTGACACAGCCCAGCTGTTTGGACCCATGAATGGCTGCCTCTCTTACGGACATCCAGGGCCTGATGAGGAAAACCAAGCCCGGCAAGACGGGCGGACTGGACAGTCTGCCGAGCGACCTCTTGGCAGCCTGTCCAACAGGCTTGGCCAAGATTGCCCAGCCTCTTTTCCTCAAATCCCTGCTGGCATTCCGCCGGCCAGTCCAGTGGCGAGGAGGCGTCTTGGCGTCTTGTTCGAGATGTTCAAAAGATCGGGCTTGCAAAGCCAAGTGGGGAACCATCGAAGCATTTTCCTGAGCGGCCACTTGGGAAAAACTTTGCACAAGTCGATGCGCACCAAGTTCCGCGGGGAGGTCCATGGTTCTCTGCACTCTCTCCACATTGGCACCGGGGACTCAACCCCGGTGCTGTTTCCCAGCTTGTACACGCTGGCGTGAGGACATGGATTGGTTGGTGCGGGGCGCTGAAGGAGACTGGCCCGCCACTTGCCACGCGGCTTGGCCACAATGGTACAAGTAGCATCTCCTGCATGAGGCACCGCAGCGATCAAGCGGTGTACCAACAAGCAGCTGGCCAAGGACTTTTCCACCTACAAGCTAGGAGGAGATCGCGTACAAGATCTGCCTGTGGACCTTGTTCAAAACAGTTGCCAGACCGGACCAACAGGACCCAGCCAAGTGGCCGAGCCGCTCGTGCCGAAGATCGTTTTGGAGCAGAGCCGTGCTCGGCGTACATCTGTTCAAGGTTCACGGGCGTTGCGCAGAGTATCGTTATTCAATTGTATCCCATCACGGGCACGACGGCACGATCTGCATTGTTTGCCAAAGGCAATTCTGGACAGAAGTGTCGGGCAGAGGCGACCAGGAGGCAGGCCCGGGATAAGGCAGCAGGCGGCGCAGACAGAGGGAGCTTGAGAGCTTCATGGCAACAGGACCTTCGCAAGCAGCCCAGCCAGCCGCGGACATGCCTACACTTGCTACCTTCAGCGAGAAGTTGCAAGCCTTTGACTGCATCGACGAGGTGGCGGGAGATGACGGGACCCCGGGCGCACCGTTGTTCTCATTGGGCAATTGCTGGGAAGAAGCGTGGCGATTGTACAGGGACGCTCTGCCTGACACATCCGTCGTCCGTGACCCCAGTGTACTTTTGCCAAAGGAATTACAGGCAGTGTGGTCAGCGCTCTTGAGTGGCCGTCGGCCGCAGCTGCAAGCCCCTGCATCTTTTGGCGTCACCCCCTGGCTACCGCTTTTGAGCCCTCAAAGGGGGGTTCCTGCAAGCAGTTAATTAGCTGCCCACTCCACTGACAGCATGGAAATCCCGGAGAAATTATATATTTTTTATTTGTACTTATATTTATATTTATATCATTATATCTATACCTATATTTATGTTTCTGTTTGTATCTCTGTTTATATTTCTGCATGTTTATATTTGTATATATATATATATATTTATATTTATATTTATTTATCTATTTATCTATCTATCTATCTATGATACATACAAATGTTTTATATGCATGTGGAAAACAGGCACACGTGCATACGTACGTAGGTGAGAACATGCCCGTAGTCTCATTTCAGCAACACGGCAGCAGCGTTTGCTCCGCCCGATGAAAAGTCAAAACGACATCATATAATAGTAACACAAATTAGGACAGAGACATGGTACGAGCCTCATAACATATCACCAACAACCCGCAACCAGGACAGCAAGCATAAAGACTGACAGAATTGTTCTTATCAACAAGCCTTGCCACCTCAGGGCGACCTCGGTTTTGAGTACGGCACAGCATGATCTCGGAAGAGGACGCGAAGAAGACCATGAAGGATGGGTAAGTGCAGGTTCGTACCTCCAAGGTTGCAGCAGGGCGTTGGGTCGGCGTTCAGCGTTCTCCAAACCCTGAACCCTTAGCCTGGATGGTCGAATTTGCGTGCGTCGGAGCACTGAACCCTATCGGAGTGGGTGCAGACGACGGGGACAGCATTTAATGGTTCGAATCTTAGCGCTCCAGTCGGGGGCTCTAGTGTAGTGGCGATATTTGTACTGGATTTCAACAGCCATGCGCGAAGGACAGCTACATCACGGACATCACGGTCTGATGTATGAGAATGTCCAACTCTGTGTGTCAGACACAGATGACGCGGCCGAAGCTCTTCTACCTCAACGTGCACTTCGTCCACGAAATTCCAGACCCCAGACACGCAGAACCTCTGCAGGCCTCATGGAAAGCGAATGATCGAAAGTTGTTGTTGGTTAAGTTACACATACTCCAGCAAGACCATGGTAAATCTTTGCAGGGAAGTGCGATGCCCAGCCGCCCATTTCCGGAACTGTGTGTCCCGGCAGGCACTCCACTGGCGCTGCATTTGTTTCCGCCCGGCAGGCAAAAAGGCTTTGCCAGAGCCGAGGGGTGTCAGTTGTTCACGGTCAACATTGGAGTCAACATGCAGACTGCGGTTGCCGCTGCTGTCGCACAGGCATCACCTCCAGATCTTGGGATCAAACAATCACTTGAATATTGGTTTTGGTTTGGGTTTCCCAAGCTGGAGCCCCCATGTCACGATTCTTACAAGAGAGTGTGGACCCTGTATTGGTTTGAAGCCTTGATAGATCTTATGAGAAGTGAACGTGAAGATGCGATCCACAGCCTAAGGCTTACTCAGTGGCAGCAGCGCAGTGGCACAATCAGAGCCGCTCGCCCAGTTTAGACCTTACTGTATGGCGAAGCTACCCTTCCGTACTTGTGCATACGATAGCCTGACAGGACCACTAATTAACGTGCTTGAAGCTGACCTTCATTCCTTTGCACCACTGTTTGCTTTCCTTAATTTTTGGGGCGCCGTAGATCCCAGGTGGTCGTGCGCGTGCGCCCACCTTCAGGCCGAGATATCGGGGTCGTGATGGAGCTGTGTGAGCTCAGGTTGGTTTACGAAGTCCTCCCGCAGCCTTTGAGGTTGGTATTAGGCATGGCTCCTGTCAGCGGGTTCATGCTCGTGACAGCTTGTGTGCCCAGAACAGCCGCCTGTGGCCTCAAGCTTTCTACACGTGCGTAATATGTCTGGATACTTAGTAGAATACTACTGCTCAGGCTAAGGTGCCTTTATATACTAATTATTGAAATACCCCAGAAGGCTTTTGCAATCATACGGCCAGTATCGTAGATGCCAGGCCGGCCTGAGTCTGGGAGCGAAATCCAGAGCCAAGATGCGGCCACGCGCTAAGGCCTGCAATCAGTATGGGGGCACATTGCAAGCCGCTATGCCTCCTGCTGTTCTAGCCTGCCATCGCGTGCCGCTGCGTAGCGAGACCCTGGGTGATGGCGCGGCAGAAGTGGAGAGAGAGAGAGAGAGAGAGAGAGAGATCGGCTCGTGTGGAGGGAACCTACGAGATGAATACGATGCATAGAAGCCCCACGATTGCCGATCAGCAGGAGAGTCGTTATCGTACTCGCACTGCGTGACAAGCAGTGTACAATGTCTCCGCCTCACCTCAGCAAAATCGCATCCGTGCATCATGAGTTGAAATCGTCTGGGGAACAGATCTGGACATTGGCGCTTGCCGGCCTTTTCTCAGCCTGCTCCTTGGTTGTGCGCCGTCGTCACTGAAATGGAGCCTCATGGCTCATGCATGGCATAAATTGACACTACTGGGCCACAAACCCTACAACTCTCCGACGCGGGGGATTTCGAATCCTTGCCGTTGAATGCACTTCGACATTCCCGGATGGGCAAACCGTTCTTCATGTTCCGACTGTTTGCCTGGTCGTGGTCTGATGACGGCGCGACGCTTGCACCTCACACCCCTATTGACCTATTATATACTACATGTATTATATACTAGTATATACTCTTACAGATGACTTCGTTGTGACGCTTCAAGCTCTGCCGCTGGAGTGGAGATCAGCTGTCGCTGGCATTTGGCCTGAACTCGGTATGTGAACTCGCCGGAGTCAAGTGATAAAAGTCACGTGTGTAATTGAAGTGTTCATGCGTACCTGCAGTTACGCGCTCAGTCGGTCTCCGATTGTTTTTTAGCCCGTAGGTCATGCATGCACGGTGTGGGAGCTGTGATGTGCGCATGTTGTTTGATCCACCTCTCGGAAACATTCGGAAACGGAAGTTGGTGGTGCCACATGCAGGGCTGCGTAGCATCTATGCACCGGGCAAACCCAGTATAATCTCGAAGCAACAGCAATCTCCACCACCATCATCATTGTCATTGTGATCGCTTCCACCCTGTAAAACCGAAAACACATTGTAATGCGCTTCAAAGCCCGCTTAAGATCGTCCAGAGAGCCCTTAGAGTAAGGCTGTGGGACTGATTGAGGGTGTTGCGAAGCACCGGGGTCTCACGGCCACTCGGACAGAACTTGGATCTCCAGGAGGGCGTCGGGCTCAATTACATGGGTGATTGTCAATCTTAGGGTCCCTTTTTGGGTCCTTATTATAGTACGGCACCTAATATTTACGGTACCCAAAAAGGGACCCTAATTTTGACAACTACCCACATGACACAAGCATCTAGAGAATAGGATTAGATCGTCCGAGTTCTGGGCTCAAGGTTTAGGTTGTTTCATAGCGCTTCTGGTGCTCGGGTTAAGATTATAGAGGCCCTAATCGAGGTTTAGATTTTATAGGCAAAAGATGATGAGGCTACCATAAGACTGTCGGGTTCAGTGCTTATCAATCTGCCCCGCACAGAATTGAGAGATGTGAGTATTGCTTGCGGCTTCCAGTTCCCTCTCCGAACAGTTTTCATAGCTGACATGTCGGTACCTTTTTTTCTTCCAGGATTCCTTTCACTGGCAGTTTGTGAGTGTTCAGGGCATACTCAGGGTCTTTTCGAATATTCTGGATCTGCTGTCAGCCGGCGGGAAGAGCACAGCAAATAGGTCTCTTTCTTCATCTCACTCCCTCATGTAAAGGTGAAGGAGCGTGCCCATGTACGCATCTACGCAGGTTCATGTGCTTCCAGCATCCATACCTAGCACACCTCTGACAACATTCGCGGGGCGATTGGCTGGGCGCGTCGATGCACACATCATCATATATGGGTGAGAAATCTGCTGAGACGAGGTGTCCGTGCCGCGGCGCAGCGGCCGCCCAGGTTCTGACGTAGCCTTCTCGCAGTGTAGTATTTGCTTTGTTGCTCGTAATTAAAGTTTTCAAAGCCAGAATGTAAACCTTGGAGCTTAAACAGTGGTCACGGTGGATGGTTTGTGGAGCTGAGCTGCTGCACTACTCTCGGCCCTTGTGATTGAGGACTTTTTTGCTTCGAAATGCTTCGATGAAGCTAGCCCAGGAAGTTCACAGCTTCAAGCGCCTGGACTATGTGCTCAGCCCGGATCAGGACCCCCATATTTTTCAAAGGGAAGCGCAACAGGGGTGGGGGTGGGGGGTTAATCATATTTTGTCGTACGGTACGCCTAGCCCCAAAGCCTAACCTCTCAGGACAAATGCACCAAAACTCTAGACCTCAGTGACTGTGGCATCGCACATGCTTCACACTTGACTGCGGGATCGCAAGTCGCATCGAGCCTCGGATCCACAACCTCCCGAGTTGTTTCAGGCCTTTGCCTGGACTTGTCCTAGTGTAAGCGTTACAAAGCCCGATCTCTTTAACCCGAAACCCTGAAAGCCTGAAAGAAGCATAACCCTGACCCTGAACCCTCAACCCGTGGCAGGACCAAGACCAGGTCTTCCAAGAGCTTCGGGCCATGATGCCCTCGGCCACTCCAGGCGTTTCGGGCCCTGAGGTCCCCTAAAACCCCTAGCCTCAAGCATAAGTTAGACTATCAGACTATCTTGGTCGTACTAAACGTTGTGATATATGCCGATGCTGACAATACTCGTCATCATACAACAGGTCAGGGAGAGTCTCGTTTCGCAGTTTTGCGTGCAGAGGCATTTCGGGTGGCTGCACAGGGGTTAAATACGATCCATTTCGGAATTTCATGCCCCCCAACAAACCATCTAGACATTGCATTGCAAGTTGGGGTAGACCAGACGAGCACACTGCGAGCCTTCAAGGTGGTTTCGGGTTTATGCCGAACTCTCAGTGCCGAAAGCCCCGAAATCCTAAATCACATCATTTGCTCGTCTTGTAGCTTGGCGTTGCTCGGCACATTCATGGAAGCGCTCACCTCGACCGACCAGGAAGCAATGACCTGGCCTGTCTTGCCCGAGTGTGAGCTCCGAAAGAACACCGTTTTTGCGAGAGTGAGAGACCAAAAAAACCCCCTAGGCCGCTCTCTAAATCCAGCACTGGCGCCCATGTCAGGTTGGGCTGCAGGCTATGGCTGTCGGGGCTTGATCTGTATTGGCCTGGCGAAGTCCTACTCCAGAAGCAACTGCACTCACAGCTGCATACCAAACAAGTTGCATTCAACAGATCGTGCCATGCCATTGTATTTGGACGAACTGGTATTACTACTATTACTACCGCTTACCCCTACCGCTACCGCTACCAGCACCACCAGGACCACGACCACAACCACTACCACTACTAGTACTACCATCACCACCACGACGACGACTACTACTACTTGCATTTGTGTTTGCAAGGTGGTTTGGCAGGACCTCCTCAGTCCGGACCCGAGCCCTGCAATGTGGTTTCGGGCTTTACTTCCGGATGCGAGGTTCGGAGTTGCTTTGGAGGCCGAAACCAGCCCTGAATCCAAAACCGATCCCGGGCTCCTTGTTAGTTCAACACAGTCGTCTTGGCAGCCGGAGCAGAAGAATTCCTGGATCCAGCTTTTTGCTCAGTCTTGCCCATTCCTTACCCTCCCTATGGCCCCGCGATGCACCGATCCTGACTAGGAAGATCCGAAGATACATGGATCTCACGTCTTTGGGCGGGTTAGACGGCCGTCCACAGGCCTGCAGGGTCTTACCAAGAGCGGAATCCTTCGAAGCTTCTGAACTCGTCTTCGCATCCTAAACACCAAGAAGAACATCGATAGTAATCGAGTAGTAATGATATACTGAATGTTGATGACTGTAGCGCAGTCAACCACAATTGCTACCCAACGTGCTCAACTCAACCGCGTCATCAGGTCTGCCTGCATCCTCGCATATGGGCAGACAGGTCAGCGCATGACAAGGGTGCGACTTTAAAAAATTGTCTCAAGTCAACACTGTACTGGTAGTATGGCTGGGTTGTCCCCTGTCTGCGTACTCAGGTTGAATCGGCATAATATCGGAACAAGCCATTATCAATACATATATATATATATTCATAATTATATATATATATATATATATATATATATATATTTATATGGACACCACTGCCGAAAAAAGACGCCGTCCTTGCCCTGTGCGTTGTTTCATTCTGCTATTTCATTGATGCATGTTTGAGCAGAAGAGAGCATTCTAGTTTCCTCCGCCTTTCTTTCTGTTGCGGGTCTAAGCAGTGCAGAGTTCGAAGGCTTATAGACGGCTTAATTAATGATCGTGCTTCGGGGTTTGATCACGATCTGCTCGGGATCTTTGCAGCGCAGGGTCCCTTTTCTCTACACTCGCGAGGTAGTTTGCAGAAAGCTTGCTGCAGGTTCCGGAAAGACCTTTACCATGCACGGAGGACATGTGCACTTGTCACTTGTGCTGTCATCCCACCTAACCGACCGAGACTGATCAGCAGCGAGAATCGGTGATACAGCGTGGAACGGCTGCAATGCTGCAGAGAGATCGCTGATCCTGAAACCTCATACGTCAGTTTGCTGCATTTCATTTCCCGATGTTGAAAGTCTGATGGACCAAGAGTGTGCAAGGCTGGAAGCAAGCAACACTGAAGAGAATCAGAAGTACGCAGACCGACAGGTCAACGGGAGGAGTCACATGTAAATAGGTGCTCTCACAGAGCTGAGCCGAGGCACAGTTCTCATTCGTGGCTTTAAACCTTTTCGTTCGTTGATTTTCCCACATTCGTTTGATCCTGGCGAGTCTCACGACGCAGAGGAGCCGGCGATCAACGAGGTCTCGTTCCTCGGGTCCTCTATGAGGACCTCCCCGTGCCTTGCTGCTGTAGACACTGCATTGGAGATGGTAACAGTGCATCAGAGGTTTCGGGGAACAGGGGATGCCAGATGTACATTGTCAGACCTATGTGGATGGATGTGCTTCCTAGATGTATATACTGGTATACAGCTATACAAGTCAGGAGCAGTCAATGAAAAGTGCGGGAGGGGGTGGGTCGCGAAGAAGATGTCGGTGCACAACCACCGCCATGGCCTAGCCTGAGATTTAATCTTCTCGTGCAAGAACAGCCTTCCGTCTCTAGCAGTTTAGTGCTGTCAATAAAATAGTCCTCATGAATCGCACAAGAACTTTTCTGCATCCGGCTCCAGTTCAAGCGGGCTGGCAAGGCCTTGGGCAAGCTCAACCTAGGCTGTTCCCAAACATGAGAGACGGAAGGTTCATTGCCTACACAGTCCTAAGCCCCCCCCAAAGCAGTCGAAAAGGCAATAAAGCTCCGAAACTCCCACAGACGGGGAGGTCTTTGCGCTGGCCAGCGCCAGTACGGGCCCCAAAGCTTCGAAGGAAGGGTGACGTGAGTGCTAAAAGCCAGAGCTTTGACGACGGAGGAGCACAGGTTGTGAGAATAAACCCGCTGTATAAGATGAGCACTCGTTTCTTGCTTGTATACTTTTGTTCGCTTTGCACGCCTAGAGGTGCTGTGTGGGAAAAGTCCAGGGAAAAGTCCCACAGTGATCTACAGTAGTCGGGAGTGTTCAATGACTGATTCGACTTCATGGGCTTCTCGTCGAGGTCTGAAAGCATGAAATAATCGTACAATGGCCACCAAATGCACGAAGAGGATTCAAACCCATGGTGCAACGGCTGTTGAAGCTAATCTCACCTCGTCATCGTAATGTTGCAGACGATGCGAAACATGCAAGGAGGCCTGGGGTCAGAGCTTCACAGGCTTGTGAGGATGTGGAGAGAGGCCAAAGTGAAAAGCATGCTTTGATGCCGTCAGTACCACCTGCCAAACCGTAAAGCATCTTAAAGCTTCACAGCCTTTCCAGGCCGTAACGACGTATGCAGCACATGGTTTCACACAAAAATGGATGTTGTCTACATGCCTGCGGAGCCCTGTATAGGTCTTGTATACCCTCATCTAATTTGGCATGCCCCGAAGCGGGAGGTGGGGCCACTGTGTCCCTGAGCGCCGTGGAGATTTACAATGACACGGCGTGCCTCGACAAAGCAGCTGTCTTCTGTTCGCTCTAAGGGTTGGTTCCCGTAGTGGTGTTCTACGAAATCGGTTTTGCACACATGTTGGCACGGCTGGTAAGTACCCTCTACTGAGCTATTGTGTGAAACTATTCCCGGTGCCATCGGGTTCGCAATATTACAGTCGGCTGCCTCGATGATGCGATGGCGACATTCGTACCCACGGGAGTAGAGGTATATCCTTGGCCTGCTCCAAAACGATATCCCTATGACTGTGCTAACGCTACAACGTATTCTACAAAGGTCCTTTGCGGCAACCTTCGCCCTCATCCCTGGAAACTCTCACCTCAAACTATGCGGGTTTAAGCGACAGAAACGCTTTTCTTCTCGCAAACCTTGTAAACCTATTTTTCCCGAGCATCCAAACCCAAAGCGCAGAGCAAACTTCCATAGCAGCATCATGGCCGTCAGTTGCTACAGCCTTGAGCCGGCTTGCGTGGGAAAGTGCGAGGGCGTGGCGTCATGAGCGGCAGCTGCGCCAGCGTTCAAGACTTTTTTCTCAGTTCTCCCGATGCTAGCATCCTGAAGATCATCCCGCTAATGGACTGCGCACAGCAACATCATGAACGTGAGCTGCGATGGCCTCTTGATTCGGCTCGGGTGCGAGCGCCCACCAAGCCAGCCAGGAAAATAGCTGCCTTGTAGCCACGCAAAGCCGCTTGGTATTGCGCACCAGCCGAGACGGCCGCGAGACCTGATGTGGGTGAGCGTATGCCACGCCATGCTGAGCTTCCATTCTCTTTTCTCACTCGCCCGCTGCACAACTCATGGTCACCTTGCTACACACGTTTGTGTCACCCTAATGTCTTACTCCTGGGCAAGCTTTCCGTTGCCGACACCCGTCAAAGGGCTGTGACTAGCCAGGCCCTCCGCCGATGCTTCTCAATTTGCAGTTAAAGCCTCGGAGGGAGCTACTCTGCATTTCCTATCCGTCGGAAAACACCATGTCCGAAAAGCCCAAAACCCCAAGGCCTTAAACACCGGAAGCCCGAACACCTTCGCGAGTGAGTAACACAGTGCATGTTGTGAACCATTAATTCGGTGCAAAGCTTGCAGTTCGAATCACTGCATGTGCATAGAGGTATTTGACGAAGCTTGCATGTTTCACACTGTCCCAGGGTAGTCCACACTGTTTCACGGGTCAAGGGTAGTCTCTTGAATATACTGCGGCAATGCAATGTAATTAGGCAAAGCTAATTGGCTATGCCTGATGTCGGTAAGCAGCTGACTTCAGTGCTCCTCCTAGAGACGAGCCAGAGTTTTGTGATCTCGTGTATCTACTGCTGTGATAAATCCTAAACCCTAAATCCTTCTCGCACAAACCGAGAAATGCCGAAATCCTTCTCTGATTGTATTTAGTTGGCTCGTCGAGGCGAGTGATCTACAGTTGTGCTTGGGGTCCTGGTTCTACATGTTGTGCTTTTATGTTCGCAGGACCCTGAGTAGAGGATGAGGCCTGACGAGGTACAGTTATTTCAGCTGGTGTTTAGCATTGTTGGTGAGAGCCTTGGCATCTCCTCTTAGTGAAGTTTCACTTGGTATGACTCCGAACCTATATGCCTCGCCTGGATTGTCCGAGTGTGAGCGCCGAAACACCGACAAGCCTGAATTCCACAAAAGACAGGTATGACCTCCTCGACGGTTCGGCAGCTTGCGCCAGCGAGGCAGCAAACGAGCCGTCGGGTCGGCTACTCAGTTTCAGAAAACCAGACCGAGCAGAAGACCAGCAGGAAATCACCGACCACGAGGGACTGGTTTTACATTCTTTTCTGATCGATATAGGGCTTGTATTGGCAGCAAGTATCCTCATAATATGGGTTCATGTTTTTTGTATTCCATTTTGTGTGAAACTCTGGTATCTCCCAGCTGCAGGTTCGAAGGGCTCAACCCCCTCGCCCAGAAAGAAAGAGCTGTCACGTGACTGAGCTGGTAAAACTATATAACCCAGTCTAAATAACAAAGACCTTGAGCCATGTAGGGGCCTTAACAATGAGAATAGGGTTTTGGGGCCCATTAGATGGTGTGTATAAAGAGCCTCAAACGCCTCGTGAACAGGCCGCGCCTTCTCGGCGGGGCGCTTTGCCCCTCCACCGGGGCTCAGCTTTCGGCATGGCTGCCGTGTAGCTTTGGAGCAGGCCTGGAGCTTTTTTTAGGGCTCTGGGCTTTAGTGGTTTTCTGAGTTCAGAGCTGGAAGGTTAAACGCTTCGAGTCGTAGGGTCCCATACAACGTGAGTCTTTGTGAGGGAGAGCTAGAGAGGGAGAGGGAGAGAGAGCACCTTATGCCCTGACGAAGGCGAGAGAGAGATCGAGTGAGGGAGGGAGGGCGAGGGTTTTGTGGCATGGGCTGTAGACGCTTTGGGTTGAAGCAAAGGCCCACTAGCCGTTCAATGGAGTGTGTGTTTTGGCGGCAACGGTTGCAGTTACGGATTTGTCGAAGTTGTGGATACCGACCCGTTGATTGCCAACTGGGCTTGCTAATTTGATGAAGGTAGTTAAAGCCGCTGGTGAATGAAGCGATGGTCCCGGCAAGTAAACATGCAGGAGCATTGAGGAGTTTGTGCGTGGTACAACAAAGACTCCTTCCGGTACAAAACCAGGAAGTGTTCGGCACTTTTCACCCCGCGAGTCTTCAAGAAGACAGAGGACTTGCCTGATTTTAATGCATCTGACCGGAAGTCGTACATCCAGCTTTTGGAACTCTTCGAGGGCAGACTGCCATGGACCCCAGTGACTTTTCAAGAGAGCGGGTTGACATTTGGGACCATCCCCTACCCTAAAATGGGCTATATAACGGGTATATAAGGGCTATATTGTGGGTATACACCTAGGGGTCCTTATTAGGGGTTCGGTCGCCCAAAGAGGGAGGCTGCACCGATAACAGCAGAGCCACCAGTAATCCGTGGCAGGCGACCTCCATCGAGGTCGCGGCCATTGAGGACGGGGATTCCACGTACATGGAAGCTCCCAGCCCACCTCACATCTCCCCCTAGACTCTAGCAGCCAGGCTTGTTTTTCCTTGTATTTGCGCTTCCCAGAACTAGGAGATTTCGGAAGTTACCGGCTTGATATAGGGTCCACACCTATACGAAACACAGAAAAGTCAAGCAATGTGTTCCTTGCTCATACCGTGCGGATTCCAGGAACCTCAGGGGCTTACGGGTGATCTTCCGCGCCAGAGACATACTTGAAGACAGGATGCGGAGGCCTTGCTTTTGCAAGCCGCAGAGCGCCGCAGCACTCGTAGCACGCCGGGCAGCTTGGGTTTTACTGCCCGTGAGAGGGCTCGGGCAGACGGCGGATGACAGGGGAACCTTATCGAAACATTCTGAGGTTCGAGTACTTCGGCCGCGGCTTTCAGGCTACATCATGCGCGTGTATGCAGCCTACAGGCATGCCGATACACATGCGCAAAGCTGACAAGACGCAGGTTCGTACAGAGACGCGTGCGGGTGTCATGTAGTCGACGGGCTGAGGGTTGAAGCTATATGGCAAGTTGTTGCGGCTTTGTGGCACGAAGACGCATGTCTTCCATGACATCATATCCGTAGCGATACTACCCCTCTCTTCTTTGCGACGGTCTTGGAGATACATTGCATTGCGAGATGAAGTCATGTGCCGCCAGTACCTAGCGACCTTTCAGACTTCGTTCAAGCATTGCAGTGCCACCAGGCACAACTGCTGAACACATCCCCATCGACATGTTGCTTAGGTGTTTCAATGCTACCAGCAGCCGCTCGCACAGCCTCGTGCAGTCCCGAGGGCGCTGGGTGTTGTTTGGGAGTGGTCTGATAACAAGCCAAGTATTCTGCAAGAATCTGCGCTGTTTCGTCTGCCCGTGAGACACGTCATCTTCATCTGGTAGAGCCTATGTCATCGTTGCAGCCAACATGCAAGAACTTTTCTAGATGCACGGGCTTTTGTTCACTGCACGCAAGGGTTTTTCCTCGCCATATTTTTGTCTGCATGTCGACAGTATTCAAGGACGTTTCAAGCCAAAGCCCTGGAGCATGTCAGGGATGTGGCGAGGATGCAACTGCGACACGATGTTGCCCTTAGCAGTACTGCAGGAAGGCCTTGGTAAAGTCTGCACTTGTCACCACCTGGGAGAACTCTGAACATTAATATTTGCATACCCGCAAGACATAGCATAAAGAACTCCAGCACGCATCATTCTTAAGCTATTTCCAACTTTCTCGAGTTTGCCCTAGGTAGGTACTGAAACCCAGGTCTTGGTCCATGCGACCCTTCCTGGCTCTGCACAGGGCAGCTGACCCAGCCACAAGTGGTTGTTGTCCCTGCAGAGCCCAGAGCCTGCGAACCATAGCCCAAGGGGTTTGTGAAAGAGTCGGAATGGGTAGGGATCTTGAGTTGGAGCACAGGGTAAAAAGTTGTCGCAGCACCATAAAGGGTTTTCAGTAAGGGATGGCATCAACAGTGGGAAGTACCATCCTCTGCACGAAGTAGGGTCAAGTAGTTTTTTGTGTGTGAGAGACAGTTAGTTGCCTAATGACAGCCAAATATCCTGAGCTCGAAGCAGCGAGGGACTTCTGACCATCCTGTCTGCCAATTGCAGAACTCGCACCTCCAAAAAACAGATTGCAAGTCGCAAAGCTGCAGACAAGCGCCGTGGCCAAGACCAGAACAAAGACCCCAAAGGGTCTGAACCTGATACAGAAGCAGCGGTTTAAGCCCCAGCCAGCTGGAGGCGTCGAACCTGCCATGCGTATCGCTTTCGTGGACCCCGAGTCTGAGGGTTCTGGTTAAGGATATTACAATCACTGCAGGGCTTCCATGGGAGCACATAAGTGCCGCTAGAGTCCTTACCGAACTTATGGTTCTCACGTCTCTCTGCGAGCAACTGGCCCGTTGTCACCGCTCTTTGCATTGAGTCCATGGGGCAGGCCTCGAAAAGGAGCAACCCCAAACCCCAAACTTTAAGCCCAGAGAGGACCTGGCCGGCTCGGAACGCCTTCCTGCGGAGGTGGGGGGAGCAACGAGGGTTTTCGAGGGTGTTGCTGGCTGTCACGCGGGACAACCTGGCGTCGATAGTTGAGCTAGTAGGATGTTCGCTCGGATGCCGGGACTTGGAATTCAGGCATGTTCCCAGGTTTTGGCGCCAGAAGGGTCAGTGCTAAGTCGAAACAAGGCCGACACAGTGGAGAGCGTAGGAAGCATGGACAAACCTGGCACAAGCACGGAACATGCAAAGCTGCTTGACTGTCAACTGCACTCGCGCAGCGTCCGAAGGAAACGCGGACAAGCCCGGCACAGCTACATGAAAAAGCTAGAACGGCAAGCAGCCCCCTGACTTCCCGATACCCAGGCTCCCACCCAAAGTAGAATCCTAAACTCCGGCCCCTCCGCAGCCTTTCGTTTCGGGGCTTGCCATGGGTGAGGCAAGAACATGAAAGTCGCAGGTGGGTGGCCCGATCGCAGAAGAGAGCCGACACATCAATCTATCGCTTCCCGGCTCAATTAGAAGCGATATGGGTGGTTGTCAAAGTTAGGGTCCCTTTTGGGGTACCCTAAATATTAGGTGCCGTATAATAATAGGGACCCAAAAAGGGACGGCTCCTTCACGGTAAAACCCAAAAAGTTGGAAACCGGATTAAGGCCAAATGGTGCTGGGATTCCCTTTTCATCACTCTTAAGGATTGAGGCCATGCAGTCTTCAACTTTCGGGCTTCTACTGTAGAAGCGATATGATTGAAAGCGTAGCACATTCAGGTTTTTGGGCAATATGTCCTCGAGGAATGGCGTTTCAGGATCAGGAGAAATAAAGAAAGTCAATCAAGTAGCTTGGCTTGATTCACTGATTCACATGACGTTGCATTGTTTCGTGGGCAGATTCTGGTATCTTCAACCGCACATAATTTAGGGCCCCTTTTGTTTGTGCCAAGGCTGTCGGCCTTGGGTTCAGTCATCCACGCGCTGAGGACCGGCAGTTCGAATCCAAACACGAGAAAACTTAAACAGTATGCCACCCCATGTCGGTTGAGCGGCTGTGTTTCTGAATGGAAGGCGAAAAACCCAAAGAATATCAAAGCCGACTGGAATCGACCATTAAACCAGAAGCCCTCACCCGGGGTCTTGACTGCATTGTGCGAGCTCGAGCGGGAGACGAAACCCAGGCAACAAGTCTAAACCCTCTGCTCAGGGTGCATCAGGGAGCTGCCCAGGATTGACCCAAAGAAGAGTTTACTGCCGTCCAATCCACGAAGTAGAAGTATAAAAGTAATACTCATATATTACAGCATAGCAGAGGTATAGTCATAGTATAAGGGCTGGGTGAGCCTTCATCAGCCTCCTTGGGTTTACGTGTATGTAGTTTTATCAGAATCAAGAAGGCTAGAACCTGTTTGGAGTGCTAGGGCTTAGAACTCGGGCCTTAAGAATATGCAGCAAAGCAGTGAATGCACAGGTTTCGATAAACCTCTAGTTTGCCTTGCCTGTGCATGCTCTTTACTTACAATCCTTCCGATTCAATATTTTATTCCGCCTGCAGTGGGTGCTTCGGATCCGGGACCTGGGATTTTGAAAAGCTCCAAGTTCTGGGGTTCGTGGACACGGCATGGCCACGAAAGTAACGTCGTCCTAGAGCCATGTTCCAAGCACTGGCCAAAGCCGGTATTCTTAATCTCGAAAGCACAGTCACACATTAAGAGAACGACAGTGAGTGAGATGTAGGCTTCGAGCCAGGCTGTACGTTAGCCAGAATGTGTTAGATTTTTACGCCGCTTTCCTCACAGATCCCTACAAAAGCCTGAACATATGTGCCGCACAATCGTATGTACATTCTGCCTGTATGTACAAAGCCTTAAAGCGCCCATTTCTAGCAGCGGAAGGCACCGGGCCAATCACTTGCCGTACCGGGCCTGCCTTCTCACTCGGCTCCTGGAGCCTTTCTTCAAGGCTTCTACTCGTACTTGTAGATTTACGGCATTGCAGACTGGAAGGAGAAGGTTAACGGTTTAGGTTCTGCAGTCTGCAGAGTTTCCAGGCTCAAAGAAAATGAGATCAGGGGATTGGGGGTTGAAAGTGCCCCAGGGCTTTCACAAGGGTGTAAGGTTTGGCCTCCAGGGTTTTTGAGGGTCTTTGCTGGCGAAGGGTAGTTTCGCGTTTCGGCTTGAGGGATAAATCCTGCAGCCCAAGAAGTTGCTCTTGCTGGACCGGGGGTTAACAGTAAAAGGTGCTCCGGATGTCCTGAATGGAGCCTTTCACCTTTCGGAGCGCTTCGGGATGAGCTTGCAGGGGTGCTTACGAGCCAGGCTCTTCTAAGATCCCCTTAATTCACATCAGCGGAAACTCATTTTTAGGGGGAGCTGCCTTAATGTTGATATGGGCGGAGGAGGAGGAGTCAGCGGTATCAGTGGCTATATTACGGTTGGAGTTCAAGTATTAGCGCCATTATCAGGAGTACAAATACCAGGACGATGAGGAGGATGCAGGGCGCAGGGCCCGATAGCTGGGGCACCGCAGGCTGCACCAGCCACAAGTTTGGACTAGTTTGTGGCGGAGGAAGGTGTGGAGTGCTAAGATACAGGCAGACGGGCTCACATGGGAAACAAACAGTATGCATGCAAAAGTCTTTCTGGAGTCTTAGGGCATTTCAATTTCAATCTGCAGTCCATTTGAACTGCTAAACTCGAAGCACAGGCTTTAGGATATCCAGCATGTAAAGTCCACCTTCAGCCAAGAGCAACCCTGACAAAGCCTCCCAAAGACTGTCGAGTAAGCATTCTTTGGTAGGTTTCATCCTTGAAAGCCCTGACCTCTAGGCGAGTGGCCGTGTGCTGCTTTGCGTCTGCATCGGGCCAGAACGGCGACATGCACAGGCAAGTAAGGGTTTTGGGCCTTGAGGCTGGATTAGGTACAGGCTAATACGTTGCTCAAAGTCGCCGAGTCTGGACGAGAGCCTGTTGTTTGTGTTTGTTGGGGTTAATTGGGCGTCGTTTGGCTTCTAGGGCGGCGGCGACGACGACGACAGATACTTCTCGCAACCACGACTGTTTGTACACCCGATTCTGCCTTACTTCCCTACTCGAGGAGACGCTCTGCTCCATGGCCTTCGCAGACCGCGCAAGTCGTGCAGCGCTGGGCACAGAGTCGGCGCAAGAGGCGACGGCGGGCTTACCTGGTTTATGGTTTAGGGACTCAGGAACGTAGCTGCAAAGCTTGGTTTTGGCCCTTTGTGATCTTATTGTTTGCTGTCTTCTCAAGTTCAGTTACAGTGACAGTGGAGGATCTTGGAGGCTAAGGTTTGTGGAGCATGTAAGCAGTGGAGAGTCGGGTAATTGCAGGTCGTATGTGGAGTGTAGTCATTCGCAGACATCCGCAGGTTGAGCAGTGGAGGATCGACAGTCCTTAGCTTTTGTGAAATTGCTTCTTCGTGTCGCACCCTGTTGAAGTCTGCAGCGCAGCCTTTTTCTACGAAGTGTCTCGTGGCTAAGCAACTACAGCGGCCCAAAATTCCAGTGGACCGTCGACCGCAACTAAATGCGACAGGATTGAAGTCGGAATGGATCAGTGCCCTCAGAGCCGTATAGCATACCTGAAGGTACTGTATGTGTAGTAGAAAGTGATTTGCCCCGGTTCAAGATTGGAAACCCCAAACAGCTACGTCCGAGCTGCGAGAGCGTAAACAGCTCCGATTGGGTTTGTCATCCAAGAGGGCCTCGTTGCCTCTGAGCTCTAGCTTCGGTCGAGTTTGAGGCCAGGATTGGGTTTGGGCGTCCAAGTGAGGTTTCGAAGCTTAGAGACGGATTTCAGAGTCCGTTCAATTCTTGTCGCCCTCCACTCCCTGATGGTGTGGGGTTTGTTTGGGTTTATCGTTCGGGGTTGCTGTCTCTTTCAGTGGCAGAACCCTCAACATGTTTCGACCCGTGCCAACGTGAAGGTGCAGAGGAGCCAGGCACTGACCGCAGTCCGGGAGGTGCCCACTCAAGGTTTAGACGGGTTTAGGGCTCAGGATGGTTTATGGGTGCACAGTGCTCAAAAAGGAGCATGTGTTAAGAAACACGATAGAGAATTGGATCCGGGTCTGGGTAGTACGTGAAAGTTCCGCAGACATTGAAGCCGTCAGTCGTGGGTCGTGGTTGTAGTTGTGGTTGTTGCTGTTGTGCAACAATCGCAGCCAGTGTCAGTGCAGTTCCTGTGGCAACATTGCACAATGTTCGCAGCGATGACTCCGCGAATGGCAGCAGTAGCGAACCTCGGAGATGCAACGGTAAAAGCATTCCAGAGCGACACAACGCCTGGGGATTCGCAGAAGGCGGATCTTGATGCCAGATCTGCCCAATGCTCGGGCTGTCTAGGGCGGTGAGGTGAGCTGCTTGCAATGTTCCTTTGTCATATACACAGGCTGACCCAACAGAGCTGAACGAGGTGATGCTGATGTGGAGCCAGATCACCCGCACAGCTCGCAGTACCATGATGCGCTATCAGGACAATCGATCGCCCACTGCCGACCCAGCTGATGCTGATGATGCAGCGTCTTTATTTTCGAGATCGCACACACGAAGGATGATGCACGGGCCTTGGGTTAGATCACATGCGGTTATGACCCAGTTGACCCCAGTGATGCTGACCCAGCTGATGCTGATCTGAGCTCAAGGACCGGGCATCCTTGAGCCCAGATCGCCCGTGGTTGAGCGAGTTGGTGATGCGCGGCGTGCTTGGGATCAGATCACCCGCAGTTAAACCGTGTGATGATGCTGATGCGCGTTGTCGGGGATCAGATCGCCCGCGGTTGAGCCAGGTGATGCTGATGATGCCTGGCATGCTGGCGATCAGATCGCCCACAGTTGAGCCAGGTTATGCTGATGATGCATTGCGTGCTTGGGACCAGATCGCCCGCAGTTGAGCCAGGTGATGCTGGCGATGCTTGTTCTAGATCGCCAACACAGAGCTGATGCCGATGATGCGCGATTCGTGGAGCCAGATCGCCAACGGACTTGCTTGATGCCTCTGTTGTTGATCCTTGAGCCACATCGGCCGCGGTTGCGCCAGGTGACGCTGATGAACCACGGTGCATGGGACCGCACGATTCGGCGCTGCTGCAGATGATGCGCGGTGTGTGGGATCAGATCGCTAACTCAGCTGATGCTGGTGATGCGGGGTGTTTGGGATCAGACCGCTCCCAACTGGCCCGGCTGGTGCCGATGATGCGCGATTCTTGGAGCCAGCGGCTGACCCAGCTGATGCTGGTGATGCGGGGTTGTTGGGTTGGAGTCAGAGGTCAGAGGTGACCCCGCTGAGGGATCAGATCGCGTGTAACCAATTTGGGAAACATCGCTTACAGTTGAGCCGATGCGCGTGTTTGGGACCAGATCGTTGCAGCTGATGCTGATGATGCACTATGCCTAGGATCACATCCTTAGCAATGCTGTTGACCCTTGGACGCATGATTGGAGTTGAGCCAGCGGATGCGCATGATGCGCTGCGTTTGGGATCAGATCGTCCGCAGTTGAGCCAGGTGATGCTGATGATGCGCTGTGCTCGGAAGCAGATCGTTGTTAAACGGCTGTGCTTGGATCAGATCGTCCGCAGTTGAGCCAGGTGGTTCTGGTGATGTGGGATCAGATCGCTAACAGTTGCCCAGAGCTGACCCAGCTGATGCCGATGAGTCGCGATCTGTAGGGCTAGATCGCCAACAGCTGACTGAGCTGAGGGCTGAGATCACTCGCGGCCAACGCCAAATGCCTACGAATTGCGTTTGGGGATCCGATGGTTAGCAGCTCACCCAGCTGATGCCGATGATGCGCGATCCTCGGAGCCAGATCGCCAACGGCTGACCCAGCTGATGCTGGTGATGCGGGGTTCTTGGGCTAGAGTCAGAGGTGACCCAGCTGAGGGATCACATCGTGTGCAGCCGACATCAAATGCTCCTGATGCATTGCTTTTTGGGCCCGATCGCCCATCCATGGTCGTTGAGGTCAGATGGGGCCACCTGACTTGCTTGATGCTCTTGATCCTTGAGCAACATCGCCCGCGGTTGAGCCAGGTGATGCTGATAATGCCCGGTGCATGGGATCAGATCGTTTGCAGCTGATCCAACTGATGCTGAGGATGCGGAGTGCTTCGGATCAGATCGCTCGCAGCTGACCCGGCTGATGCCAATGACGCAGGATTCTTGGAGCCAGCATCGCCAACGGCTGACCCAGCTGATGCTGGTGATGCAGGGTTCTTGGGCCAGAGTCAGGAAGGATCGCGCGTTGCCAACACCAAGTGCTCCTGATGCACTGCTTTTTGAGCCAGATGGCTAACAGCTGATTGTCCTGCTGCTTTTGATCTTTGGGGACCCTTGCGACACATCGTCCACGTTCGCGGCTGAAGCAATGATGCTGATGATGCACGACGCCTCGGATCACATCGTTGGCGACTGATCCAGCTGATGCTGATGATGCGCAATGCTTGGGATCAGATCGTTGCAGCTGCCTTTTCGATGCTATTGATCCTTAGACACATGATTTTCAGTTGAGCCAGCTGATGCGGATGATGCGCGGTGCTCGGAAGCAGATCGTTGTTAAACGGCTGTGCTTGGATCAGATCGTCCGCAGTTGAGCCAGGTGGTTCTGGTGATGTGGGATCAGATCGCTAACAGTTGCCCAGAGCTGACCCAGCTGATGCCGATGAGTCGCGATCTGTAGGGCTAGATCGCCAACAGCTGACTGAGCTGAGGGCTGAGATCACTCGCAGCCAACGCCAAATGCCTACGAATTGCGTTTGGGGATCCGATGGTTAGCAGCTCACCCAGCTGATGCCGATGATGCGCGATCCTCGGAGCCAGATCGCCAACGGCTGACCCAGCTGATGCTGGTGATGCGGGGTTCTTGGGCTAGAGTCAGAGGTGACCCAGCTGAGGGATCACATCGTGCGCAGCCGACATCAAATGCTCCTGATGCATTGCTTTTTGGGCCCGATCGCCCATCCATGGTCGTTGAGGTCAGATGGGGCCACCTGACTTGCTTGATGCTCTTGATCCTTGAGCAACATCGCCCGCGGTTGAGCCAGGTGATGCTGATAATGCCCGGTGCGTGGGATCAGATCGTTTGCAGCTGATCCAACTGATGCTGAGGATGCGGAGTGCTTCGGATCAGATCGCTCGCAGCTGACCCGGCTGATGCCAATGACGCAGGATTCTTGGAGCCAGCATCGCCAACGGCTGACCCAGCTGATGCTGGTGATGCAGGGTTCTTGGGCCAGAGTCAGGAAGGATCGCGCGTTGCCAACACCAAGTGCTCCTGATGCACTGCTTTTTGAGCCAGATGGCTAACAGCTGATTGTCCTGCTGCTTTTGATCTTTGGGGGCCCTTGCGACACATCGTCCACGTTCGCGGCTGATCCAGCTGATGCTGATGATGCACGACGCCTCGGATCACATCGTTGGCGACTGATCCAGCTGATGCTGATGATGCGCGATGCTTGGGATCAGATCGTTGCAGCTGCCTTTTCGATGCTATTGATCCTTAGACACATGATTTTCAGTTGAGCCAGCTGATGCGGATGATGCGCGGTGCTCGGAAGCAGATCGTTGTTAAACGGCTGTGCTTGGATCAGATCGTCCGCAGTTGAGCCAGGTGGTTCTGGTGATGTGGGATCAGATCGCTAACAGTTGCCCAGAGCTGACCCAGCTGATGCCGATGAGTCGCGATCTGTAGGGCTAGATCGCCAACTGCTGACTGAGCTGAGGGCTGAGATCACTCGCGGCCAACGCCAAATGCCTACGAATTGCGTTTTGGGATCCGATGGTTCGCAGCTCACCCAGCTGATGCCGATGATGCGCGATCCTCGGAGCCAGATCGCCAACGGCTGACCCAGCTGATGCTGGTGATGCGGGGTTCTTGGGCTAGAGTCAGAGGTGACCCAGCTGAGGGATCACATCATGCGCAGCCGACATCAAATGCTCCTGATGCATTGCTTTTTGGGCCCGATCGCCCATCCATGGTCGTTGAGGTCAGATGGGGCCACCTGACTTGCTTGATGAATTGATCCTTGAGCCACATCGCCCGAGGTTGAGCCAGGTGATGCTGATAATGCCCGGTGCGTGGGATCAGATCGTTTGCAGCTGATCCAACTGATGCTGAGGATGCGGGGTGCTTCGGATCAGATCGCTAGCAGCTGACCCGGCTGATGCCAATGACGCGGGATTCTTGGAGCCAGCATCGCCAACGGCTCACCCAGCTGATGCTGGTGATGCGGGGTTCTTGGGCCAGAGTCAGGAAGGATCGCGCGTTGCCAACACCAAGTGCTCCTGATGCACTGTTTTTTGAGCCAGATGGCTAACAGCTGATTGTCCTGCTGCTTTTGATCTTTGGGGGCCCTTGCGACACATCGTCCACGTTCGCGGCTGATCCAGCTGATGCTGATGATGCACGACGCCTCGGATCACATCGTTGGCGACTGATCCAGCTGATGCTGATGATGCGCGATGCTTGGGATCAGATCGTTGCCGCTGCCTTTTCGATGCTATTGATCCTTAGACACATGGTTTTCAGTTGAGCCAGCTGATGCGGATGATGCGCGGTGCTTGCAAGCAGATCGTTGTTAAACGGCCGTGCTTGGATCAGATCGCAAACAGTTGCCCAGAGCTGACCCAGCTGATGCCGATGATTCGCGTTCTTTAGGGCTAGATCGCCAACAGCTGACTGAGCTGAGGGCTGGGATCGCGCGCGCGCGCGGCCAACGCCAAATGCCTACGAATTGCGTTTTGGGATCCGATGGTTCGCAGCTCACCCAGCTGATGCCGATGATGCGCGATCTTCGGAGCCAGATCGCCAACGGCTGACCCAGCTGATGCTGGTGATGCGGGGTTCTTGGGCTAGAGTCAGAGGTGAGACCCAGCTGAGGGATCATATCGTGCGCAGCCGACATTAAATGCTCCTGATGCATTGCTTTTTGGGCCCGATCGCCCATCCACGGTCGTTGAGGTCAGATGGGGTCACCTGACTTGCTTGATGAATTGATCCTTGAGCCACATCGCCCGCGGTTGAGCCAGATGATGCTGATAGTGCCCGGTGCGTGGGATCAGATCGTTTGCAGCTGATCCAACTGATGCTGATGATGCGGGGTGCTTCGGATCAGATCGCTAGCAGCTGACCCGGCTGATGCCAATGACGCGGCATCGCCAACGGCTGACCCAGCTGATGCTGGTGATGCGGGGTTCTTGGGCCAGAGTCAGAAGGATCGCGCGTTGCCAACACCAAGTGCTCCTGATGCACTGCTTTTTGAGCCAGATCGCCAACAGCTGATTGTCCCCTGATTGTCCTGCTGCGTTTGATCTTTGGGAACCCTTGGGACACATCGTCCACGTTCGCAGCTGATCCAGCTGATGCTGATGATGCACGACGCCTCGGATCACATCGTTGGCGACTGATCCAGCTGATGCTGATGATGCGCGATGCTTGGGATCAGATCGTTGCAGCTGCCTCTTTGATGCTATTGATCCTTAGACACGTGATTTTCAGTTGAGCCAACTGATGCGGATGATGCGCGGTGCTTGGAAACAGATCGTTGTACTAATAATGGGCTGTGCTTGGATCAGATCGTCCGCAGTTGAGCCAACTGATGCGGATGATGCGCGGTGCTTGGAAATAGATCGTTGTACTAATAATGGGCTGTGCTTGGATCAGATCGTCCGCAGTTGAGCCAACTGATGCGGATGATGCGCGGTGCTTGGAAACAGATCGTTGTACTAATAATGGGCTGTGCTTGGATCAGATCGTCCGCAGTTGAGCCAACTGATGCGGATGATGCGCGGTGCTTGGAAACAGATCGTTGTACTAATAATGGGCTGTGCTTGGATCAGATCGTCCGCAGTTGAGCCAACTGATGCGGATGATGCGCGGTGCTTGGAAACAGATCGTTGTACTAATAATGGGCTGTCTTGGATCAGATCGTAGCCAGGTGGTGCTGATGATGCGCGGTGCTTGGGATCAGATCGCCGGCAGTAGAGCCAGGCGATCTGACGATGCGTCTTCTTTGGCGATAGATCGATAACAGTTGCCCAGAGCTGACCCAGCTGATGCCGATGATTCGCGTTCTGTAGGGCTAGATCGCCAACAGCTGGCTGAGCTGAGGGCTGAGATCGCGCGCGGCCAACGCCAAATGCCTACGAATTGCGTTTTGGGATCCGATGGTTCGCAGCTCACCCACCTGATGCCGATGATGCGCGATCCTCGGAGCCAGATCGCCAACGGCTGACCCAGCTGATGCTGGTGATGCGGGGTTCTTGGGCTAGAGTCAGAGGTGAGACCCAGCTGAGGGATCACATCGCGCGCAGCCCACATCAAATGCTTCTGATGCATTGCTTTTTGGGCCCGATCGCCCATCCATGATCGTTGAGGTCAGATGGGGCCACCTGACTTGCTTGATGACTTGATCCTTGAGCCACATCGCCCGAGGTTGAGCCAGGTGATGCTGACAACCCCCGGTGCGTGGGATCAGATCGTTTGCAGCTGATGCAACTGATGCTGATGATGCGGGGTGCTTCGGATCAGTTCGCTCGCAGCTGACCGGGCTGATGCCAGTGACGCGGGATTCTTGGAGCCAGCATCGCCAACGGCTGACCCAGCCGATCCTTCTAGTACAACGATCTGTTTCCAAGCACCGCGCATCATCCGCATCAGTTGGCTCAACTGCGGACGATCTGATCCAAGCACAGCCCATTATCAGTACAACGATCTGTTTCCAAGCACCGCGCATCATCCGCATCAGTTGGCTCAACTGAAAATCACGTGTCTAAGGATCAATAGCATCAAAGAGGCAGCTGCAACGATCTGATCCCAGCATCGCGCATCATCAGCATCAGCTGGATCAGTCGCCAACGATGTGATCCGAGGCGTCGTGCATCATCAGCATCAGCTGGATCAGCTGCGAACGTGGACGATGTGTCCCAAGGGTTCCCAAAGATCAAACGCAGCAGGACAATCAGGGGACAATCAGCTGTTGGCGATCTGGCTCAAAAAGCAGTGCATCAGGAGCACTTGGTCTTGGCAACGTGCTTGGATCAGATCGTCCGCAGTTGAGCCAACTGATGCGGATGATGCGCGGTGCTTGGAAACAGATCGTTGTACTAATAATGGGCTGTGCTTGGATCAGATCGTCCGCAGTTGAGCCAGGTGGTGCTGATGATGCGCGGTGCTTGGGATCAGATCGCCGGCAGTAGAGCCAGGCGATCTGACGATGCGTCTTCTTTGGCGATAGATCGATAACAGTTGCCCAGAGCTGACCCAGCTGATGCCGATGATTCGCGTTCTTTAGGGCTAGATCGCCAACAGCTGGCTGAGCTGAGGGCTGAGATCGCGCGCAGCCAACGCCAAATGCCTACGAATTGCGTTTTGGGATCCGATGGTTCGCCGCTGGCCCGGCTGATGCCGATTATGCGCGATGCTTGGAGCCAGATCGCCTACGGTTGACCCAGCTGATGCGGGGTTCTTGGGCTAGAGTCAGTGGATGTCAGAGGTGACCCAGCTGAGGGACCAGATCGCGCGCAGCCAACACCAAATGCTCCTGATGCATTGCTTTTTGAGCCAGCTCGACAACAGCTGATTGTCCTGCTGCTTTTGATCTTTGGGAACCCTTGGGACAGCATCGCCCACAGTTGAACTAGGTGATGCTGACGATGCGCGGTGTTTGGAACCAGATCGTTGGCAGCTGATGCTGATGATGCTCGATGCTTAGGATCAGATCGTTGCGTTGGTCATTAGAGACATCGGCCGCAGTTGAGCCAGCTGATGCGGATGATGCTCGGTGCTTGGAAGCAGATGGCTGGCAGCTCTTCCAAGTAAGTGATGCTGATGATGCGCTGCGCTTGGGATTTGATCGCCTGCAGCTAACCTGGTGGATCGCAATGGTCTGTTTGAATCGTTGTCCACCTTTCGTCCTTCGTCGGATGTCGCTTAGGCGGCTATCCCGATTCAGCGTACTCCTTGTTGACAAGGTGTGGGGACATCCCATACTCTCAATCAACAACCTGGGCCAATGCATGAGCTGCTCTGCTGATGATGTGCGCTCCATGGGCGAGAATTGCTCGACCGAGGTGATACTGTTGATAGGAGTTCCTTGTGCCAGATCGCTTCCAGCTGACGCTGATGATGCACGATGCTGGGGGCAGATTGCTAGCTGATTCAGAGCATGCTGATCTTTGCGAACATGACAAAGCTTGACTACCTAAGCTGATTTTTGTTGCCGAGTGTTTCTTTCGATCTGTACGCGCCCGAAGCGGCTGATGCTGGGCGGACCTTGCAGGCAAGCCTGTTGCTGTTCATGAGGCGAGTGCCTGTTGCCAGAAGCCCCTTGGCCGGGATGCCAGCATCTGGGAGTGGATGTATTGCCAAGAATAAACAAGCGTGATCTGTTTCCCGGCTCCAACACATTGTGGCAGGTGCACGCGCATCTTCGACTAGCCATCAGGCCATGTCATCGTTGTCCTTATAAACAGTATGATGCCTCCGAGTAGGTGCGATTCCTGTTAGTGTTGTTCTATGCTGTTATGTATTACAGCAGTTCGAGCGCAAACGAGCACAGCGGCGATTGTGACCGTTCTTGGGATCGGAATGCATGCAGGCTTGCTTTGGTGTCTACTATATTATCTGCTTGTTGCAGCTTCTCCTGATCGCACCGTTGCCACTGTGATAGGCGACAGTGTGGTCGTCATGATCGTCATATAAGTACAGTGCTGTAGCAGCAGCAGCAGCAGCAGTAGTGGTAGTGCAAGTGGAAGTAGAAGTAGTATGTAGTAGTACTAGTAGTACTAGTAGTAGTAGTAGTAGTAGTAGTAGTAGTAGTAGCAACAGTAGTACCTAGTAGTTGAACACGAAAGGCCCCGATGCAAGGATCTGGCTAGCCCCAAGACCAGTGGCAAAAAAGTACCTAGTAGTTGCAGCTAGTACTAGTACCAGTACTGCTACTACTTCTACTCCTACTACTACTCTCCTACTGCTACTGCTATACTAATGCGTTGTACCACTACTAGTCAACAACAAGAAGTAGTGGTGCCGATGCTGCGACGACGACTACTACTGCTACTGCTGCTGTCTGGGAAACCAACAATGGGAGCAGTATCTCCAGCCGCGAAGTCAGCATTGCGACATGGCGACCACAATTAAGTTGTTATGCTAATGATGCAGGGTTCCTACTCCTGAATACTCTGCCTGATGCTCCCAAGCTTGCCCTGAGCGCTAGGATGCGGAGTGAAGCGCTCGTGGTGTAGTTTCCGAAACACTGCTTGCTCAGCTACCTCCAGACTAGCATTATGATTGTTTAAACCAGGCACCTCACTTCCGGGCCACCATCGTCCGCCCGAAGCTCGCAACTTCAGCTACCTCAGGGAATCATACACTTGAAACCCGAAGCTCGCTGGCCACGCCTAACAACTCGCGAACCCCTGACCCTTCAATTCCTTGCAGTTTCAGTGTGGATGGAGAAAGAGCAAGGAGGACATCGCCGTAAACCCCAACCCTCAGCCCGATACACCCTCAGCTGCCACCCCCGCTCAGAAAATAAGTTTCACCTCCAACCGACTACGCACGGTGAGTGCCGAAACCCCGATGCCTTAAGCCTACGCCTTAAACTCTTAAAACCTAAACTGCTGGAAGGGATTTGCTCCCGCAATCCGGGTGTGGCAACCGCCACGAGACTCGGCTCCCTGACTGGCTGGCAGCAGAGGACCTGAGAGGGCTCCGAAAAATGAGGGATTGTTGGGAGTGAGTTTATTTTTGGTATCGTCGTATCCCTTTACATAGTCCTCAAAAAACACTTTAAATTTCAGGAAGGGTCGGGGTCGAGTTCCGCGTCACATGGTAGTCCACCAGATCCTCGCCTACATGCCGGAGCACGGCGGCGCCAGCTTTGTTTGCCGAGCGTGGGCGAAGCTTTGTTTGCCGGGAACTCGGCTACCAGACAGTATTTGGACAGTTTGATATCAACCCTACGGTCTTAGATTCTATTAGTATGTTATGGGGTTGTTGGGGCTACCGTGGCTTGCTTTCTTGGTGAGCGCTAGGTTTCTGAGGCTCGGCGACGATACGTGTGCCCTTTTCTGTACGGTTGTCATTTGCTCCTGGGCCTTTCGAAGTGGCACACGTATTCTCCCCAGGGCCCCTCTCTCAAGTCTTCGAGTTCTGACGAGTTCCCTGCGGTGCGACTTGTTTCAGCTGGGCGGGTGGCAAAATTAGTATGTTAGTGTGACTCTTAAGGGGTTCAGAGTCACTGGCTGCGGTGCGAAGTGCCGGTTCAGTCAGGAGTTCAAGATTTGTGGACACATGGCTACGGCAGCAGAGGTCCAAAGGCTCAAGAAAGCAAAGTCAGTCAGTAAAGTCTCCCGTGTCATGTTACCCCACATTTTGAAGCGTTTCCATGCAAGATCAATTGTTTCAATTGTTTTTTAAATGTGGCTTCTTGTTGTTTCGTTTGTGTGCATCCCGCTATGCTCTTACGGAGGGCCATTCGCACCCCACCGGTCGGAATGATGTGTCGCAGAGCACCCGCTGAACCTCAAGGTGCTGTCGAAGATTTGGCGTGAAGCCTGACTTTGCAAGCGAATGAGACCATGCAGACCATGCATTATGTACATGTCCAAAAGGTTGTTATGATAATGACAACGTGACATGATCCACGCGAGTAATTATCGCATGTACCCAATATGGCCTGAGGTTCAAGATGATCCCCTTCCCTTGTGTTTCCTTTGAGCCTTCATATCTCCTTGTGTGAGTGTAAGCATCGAAAACTGGAACTTGATCTGTAGCCAAAGAGGCATGAAACCCTGTGAAAGCGAGGTCTCATCATCCCTGGGGGAGGGAGTTTCGAAGATCTCCAAAGCTAGCCGAAAGCGCGCGGCCCTCAGAATCGAAAGCAAGCTCTTGGAAAAGCATTGTTGCTATCATGTAAAGTGTCGTTCCTCTCAACATTGTGTGATAGCCATGACGGCGGTGCTAGAAGGTTCGACATCAGTTTTTGGGACTGGTGGGTTCCTGAAATTAGGGGTTCCTGAGTCCTTGTTACGAAGATCCCACTACCTAGACAGCATGTCAAAGTCATTTCTTTTCCGAAACTCCCTAAGCAAGTTCTGGAAGAAAATGAAATCATCGTTATGGTTGTGAGCTGGTATGGCCTCTCACCAGGATCGGACCAAGAGCTGGGTAAAACGCAGCAACTACTGTTGTCGAGGTGTTGAAGTTTCTCCGTCCTGCCATGGAAGCGGCCGGTGTTTGCAAGGCTCCCTGGGCTTGGAGTTTGAGTTACCACCATCCCTACATGTTCATTACTTGCAGGTCAACCCTCTCTTTTGTCGATTTCGGTGACTGCAGCGACTGTAGAAGATCATCCGTGCGGCGGACACTTACCGCTTACGAACTATTTGCATCTTTGCTCGCTTTTAAAACAGAAGCAGGCCCAGCAGCTGGTAGTTTTGAACAATGTTTTTTTCGGAATCTTTTGACCAGGTGTGGTGGCAAGTTGCTGGCTCTTTCCGCAGCCTTGCAGCCATTGGCGTGCTGCATGCGGCAGACCAACTCTGTGTCCCATTTTTTGGCCTGGCTTGGCAGTGCATCCTTCGCAGTTTTAGGCCCTAGCAACAGCAACAACAACCGTTACTTTTTGTTGTCGTCGTCGTAGAAGCAGTAGTAGTAGCAGCAGTGGTAGTGGTAATCGTAGTAGTAGCAGGTGCAGCAGTAGCAGTAGTAGTCGTCGTCGTCGTAGTCGTAGTCGTTTTCGTAGTAGTGGTGGTGGTACTGGTATTGGTAGTGTGCAATTAATATTTGCGGTAGTAGTGTGACCTGATTCTGCTAGCAGTGCATCACAGAAGCTACAGCGTGGCATCTGCACCTCTATGTCAGAGCAAAAATATCAGCGATACGAATACATCTGACGACAAGAAAGGGTGGCTCCATCAATCAGGCATCACAGTCGAGTCCTCTTCCGTGAAGGTCCTGGAGGCGCCTTGGCTCTTAGGAATTGGGCATTTCGTGATTACCGGCCTTCCGTGTGAATCTTTCAGAGAACCAGTGCTTTGTGCACTAGATCTGGGCTCTTTGTCTCAGTTTTTCTGGGACAATTCAAGCTGTCTTCTTTTCAGCGCCCGGTTTGCACTGGCAGCGAAAGCGCATCTGGCTTAATAAGGATATGTTTACCGCAGGCGGTCCCTGATGCAGGAGCTCATCAACCTCTCAGCAAAATTCATGCATTCGGATGGAGCACTCAACATAAGCCCTATACCTGCACGGTATGGCTTAGAAAACCACAATTTCCGGTCTACGCTTTGCCACGGGCCGCACGAACGATAGTTCTTCCCTGTTGTTATTGGTGTGACGGTAACAGCTACTATATGCTGTAGGTTTAGTTTCGACGACTGTTGTTCCAGGCTGCCAGTGGGAAGTGCACGAAGATCTGGGTACCAGCCTCCGCCAAGACACGACGGGTGCTGAGTGTGCACATCGTATGTAGCAGGAAGTGATGTGCTGAACGCTGAACAGCTCGTGATGCTCTCTTTGGATAGGGTGTGCTCTAGCCCTTTTGAGACGGCCCAGGCTTCTACTCACGCTCATCAGGAGATGATATTGTTGCACGCAGATTGTACTTGAGCGCAGCTTTGTACACACTTGTGCCATCCGATCATCCGCACCACATGGTCTTCTGCAACACGTTCCGAAGCACATCTGATGTATCACTTTTGAGACGTGGATTCACAAAGCATCCCGAGGCCAAGCATAAACAAGGCATGGTCGTCAGAATGAGTGCACTGTTTGCAGTGCCGAGGAGTGGAGTCGACGACAATCACCATCATCGTCGCCATAGCCACCATCGTCACCCTATTAAGGCTTGCACCATGCAGCCCTACGGCAAAGGGGTTGGTCGAAACTGCAGCAACGGGACGAATCACGCAGCATGATCCTTTGGCAATAGTAACAACAACAACGACCCCCACGACCGCACCAGCAATCGCAACAGCTGCGGTAACTTCGACACTACCAGCACGGGACGACCTTGAGTAGTGAGAAGGCAACGCCCAGTATCCTGGCTTGAGCCAATCGCACTATGGCCCTTTGCATCCTCGATAGTAGTAGCATATAGCTGCTCCCCGGAGCCCGATCTGATTTTTCAAAGCCCTACAGTATATGCTCGGAGTTTTGCGACCGAGGCGCGGATATGTGGAAGGTCTTCGGCTCAGGGGGCTTTCTCGGCTTGAAATGGCCAAGGACATTGAGGTGTACTGATGTCGGCGGACTGTTGTTGTTTTGGTTTGCGGTTTTTGTGCTGTGGCCAGGTTTGTGTTTTGTTTAAGGGTCTGAGTTTACCAGTGGCCTGTCGGAGAGAACAGGGTAGCCTGAAACCTGAACCACAAAACCTGCAGGCGCATTGCTCCAGAGAGGAGAGCTCATGTTCTATTCTTTGACAATGACATTTAGGTGCTACGGACACCCAGACGAAACCCGAGCCCCAAAAGCCCAAGCCTCCAACTGTGAGCAGTGCTGTGGGCTTCGAGCGAAGTCGGAGCGTGTCGGAGCGTGTCGGAGGTTTAGAGTCATGTCCGGAACGCCGCTCCATCGGTATGCTGCTGCACTGAGTGAGAATCCAGAAGTGGAGCAGACCCGACGGAGGTCGGGAAGGGAGGAGATCCAGTTTCCGATGTACACTATAGAGATGGGGACACTTCTTGAGATGACGGAGCTGAAGCCTTTCGAAGACATGTTGGCCATGCAGGCTCTCACAGCCTTCAGTGAAAGCTTGGGGCACGCGATGTTCGTCTCGCACCAGTGGGCTGGTCACCATCACCCGGACCCGAAGCATGAGCAGTTTCGAGTTTTGCAAGAGGCCATGAAAAATGTCCTGTCAGGTGTTAGCAAGGTTCGACTTCCAATCTCTGCTGAGCTGGCTTTTGGCCGTCTCCGTTGTCCTAGCGCAGGTGACTTCACGTCGAAGCCCCTCTTCGTGTGGTACGATTACCTTTGCTGTCCTCAGGACGTCTCTTCCGTGGCGAGTCAGCACCGAAAATGCGCGATTCGCAGCATCCCCACATACGTCGCCAGATGTGAGTACTTCATAATCCTGTGCCCCGTGGTGGAGCACGCGGATGGAGGAATGATGCTGAACTTGGCATCCTGGGCTGAAAGGGGATGGTGTCGCACGGAACGACTTGCTCGGGAGCTTTCAGCTCGCAAGCAGGGCTACAGCATCGTGATTGAGGGTGCTATGCAGCAAACCTTGAGCCTGGACATTTTGAGGCTCTTAGAGGCACCAGGCATGGGGAAGTGGTCCCGCGAGTCTGACAAGCCCATTGTGACGAGCGCACTGACTCAGATGATTTGGAACAAGCTGCTCTACCTCCTGGAGCAAGGCGATGTACATGGCTATCGGTTCCTCCTGAACCGGCAAGTGCCCTGCTGTTTCCGTGGCCTGGATGCGGAGCCTCTCGATGGCCCTGTCCCAGCTTTCAGTACCGAGATAGACCCCTTCCGGGACGCTGCTGCTTTTCACTTGGCCAGATTTCTGCATCAGAACGGCTTCCGGAAGCCGTTAGAGCGCAGCTCTGGTTGGTCGCCGCTTTGCTTTGCAGCCATGAACGGGAACAAACAGCTCGTCCGAGCACTTCTCGACCAAAAGGCGAGTCCTGACGATCGGATCGGAAGGTCTGAGGGGTCTCTCTTCCCGGCCCGGGAGAGTGTCCTTGCCATGGCGGTTCGATTCCACAACGCCGAGGTCGTGGAGGTGCTCTTGCAAGCTCGCGCCGCGGTCACGAGTAGAGACATGATCAATGCTACTCCTGCACATTGGGCGGGCTTGGCAAACAATGCAGCTGGCCTGCGCCTTCTCTGCCATGCACGTGCAGATCTTCAACGAACAAGCATGGTTGGCATGAATGTCTTTCAAGTTGCCTGTTCAAACGGCGCAGTGGACGCGATGGCTGAGATTCTGGCCCAATTTCCCTCGACGGACTTACGACTCGGATTGCACTATGCGCTGCTTTTCTATGGTGCCTACGAAGATCCGATTCGGTTCTTGTTGCGTGCCAAGGCAAACTTGAATGAGCCGTTCAATGTTCCGATCCAACAACCAGTCTGGTGGATGCTGCTGCACGTGGCAAGCGGGCGGCACAGGATCAGTCCATCAAGCTGGACTCTTCTGGCATATCATCACAAAGGGGCAACCCCCTTGATGTTTAGCCTGATGACCGGCAACTTCGACATTGCAGCTCTTCTTCTCTCTTCCAGGGCCTGCCCGGATCTTGCAAACGCTCGCAAGAAGACCGCGGCGGATCTTGCTCGAGCTGTGGAGGCACCAACACTCTTGGTTGAGGCATTGCGAGGCCCAATGCTTCTAGATGAGAGTGAAGACACTCCGGACGATTGTTTTTTCATTTGAGGTCTTTCAGGAGCCAGGTCCTGAATATCTGCAAGACTTGGACTTCTCTTTGTAGAACCACTAGGTGTTGCTGGTATCTACTTGTGCCGCCGCTGTGCGTTTTGGTGTTCGTTTAGCCGTCTGTTCATCTGTTGACCTCAATATTTGTTCTTCGTCCGGCGACATACATACATGCAGTACTCTGTGCATACGTACATGACTGCATGTATGAAAAAGCGGCATCGGCGCTATGCTGTCACAAGTGTGTCAGTTTCTCACGGCCGCTGCATGAATCTTCCCCTTGCCCTGAATTCGTACTGTTACGTGAAAAAGCATGAGCAGTCGTGCTCGTATTGTGCCGTTTCACCGCATTCGAAGGCCATAAAGGCCTGGTCTGTGAGGAATCCCTGATTCCTCAGTCTTGCACTTTTTTTTCAGCATGTTCCATTGGCACCAAGACCGCTGGATGATCAACTTCATGCCAGCGTCTGCCAAGGACATTCAGCTATTCTATCTCGAGTTTGAGCATGCCCCCAGCCCGAAACTTGTCGAGTTGTGAGCGTCGAAAAAGCCTCAGCGCCTAGCCTGAAAGCATGATGTAGGGGCCTTAAATATACTGTTCTAATTACTACAGTCCCTACATTGCCCTCTTCCCAGGCCTTCCTGGCAGCGGGAGGTGGCTCCGATTTGGGAGCACAGCCTCTTCAATCAGTCCGGGAGTGCCCTGCTTACCGATTTGTTCATCCATCCATCCATCCATCCATCCATTTTCGCACATATACCTCTCCATATCGCCATATCTACGCATGTACTTATAAACATGAGCATCAACAGTGGGCTAGAATCTCGCGACAGCGTGTTCGTACGGTCATCGAGTTCTCAACTCGTATCACAAAGGGTTATGTTGCTTCCATTATCTATGTTTTCACATGGGCTAGGGGTTTGTCTTCGCTCTCAAAGACTGCTTGGTGAGTGTCGTGGATGTAAAGTTTGGTTTGGGACGTTTTATTTTTGCGAGTCACGTCACGTCCTCTTGTGGCCTCTGGTGTCCAAGGCATGGAACTCATCGGACTATGCTTCGAAAGTGACATTCTCTGCCGTACTGAAATATGAGTGGTGACAAATCGGATTGACACGACGCGGCATGACGTCGATGCTGCGGGGGCTGGTGCTGGTGCTGCGGTGCGTGTCCTCGTGTTGCTGATCATGTGCCGATGATTTTGCTCATGGTGTTAGGCTATAGTCGCCACCATGTTTCATGATCATGGTTGCCAGTGTATTGTGGATTTGTTCTTCCTGTGTGCTTATTTAGTCTCTGAGTTCGTTTACTTTTTGTTCACTCAGTTGGTCCATGACAGGCGCAGTAACACATTTTCTGCTGCGTTCATGGCAGCCAGGATGCTACTCTGGCCGTGGATGATGAGGTCGGTGTTAGTGGCCGTTTCACTTGTTTATTCTCCAATCAAACACTGCGCTGGTCCTGACGATGAGCCTCTGCCACGAAGCATTGCCATAGTCCCAAACTCGACGCTATAGCCAAGACTTCCCTGTGCAATTGATGAATCTTCTGGCTCTTTCGCCTACCCAGAACTCCTATATTCTCGCATCTCTTTCTCCCGATCGTCCCGAGATGTGTTCCAACAGCCACCGAGAGCCGATACTTTGTCGCAAGCCCAGGTGCGTCATTTCCGCAGCTCCCAAACCCGAGGCCGTGCTTCTTCCGAGGGGTCTCCGAAGGTTTGTTTTCATGCTCGGATTCGGGTTCCTTGCTTAGCACCTAGCCTCGCACTGACATGGACTACTGCCTATAGTTTAGCATTGGTACGACGACGGCACGACGGCGGGCGCGGCAACTGCTGCTGGTTCCACCTCGCACCACAACCACCACCACCACCACGAGTAGTAGTACTACTACTACTACTGCTACTACTACTACTACTACCACTACCACTACCACGACAACAACAACTACGAGTACTACGAGTACTACTACTACTACTACTGCTACTACTACTACTACTACTGCTACTACTACTCCTACTCCTACTACTACTACTGCTTCCACAATTACCACTGCTACCACTACTACTACTACTACTCCTCCTCCTACTACTACTACTACTACTACTACTACCACTGCTGCTACTACTACTACTACTCCTCCTACTACTACTACTACTACTTCCACCACTACTTTCACCACTTGCACCACTGCTACCACTACTAGTACTACTAGTACTCGTACTAGTACTAGTACTAGTACTAGTACTAGTACTAGTACTAGTACTAGTACTAGTACTAGTACTTGTACTACTACTACTACTACTACTACTACTACTACTACTACTACTACTACTACTCCTACTATTACTACTACTACTACTACTGCTGCTGCTACTACTACTCCTGCTGCTACTACTACTACTGCTGCTACTACTACTACTACTACTCCTGCTACTCCCACTACTACTACTCCTACTGCTACTACTTCTACTACTGCTACTACAACTCCACTACTACTGTAGTACTGCTGGTTCTACTACCACTACTTTCCGGACACAGCAAGAGGAACTTACTTTGCATTAGCAGCATTCTGACAGGGCCCGCAACCCCGGCGCATTGAGTGTCGAGGTCGCTCAAACTTCTTCAGCACCCCCTGGTCCGAGGACCCTACTTAATTACGTGCTGACACATTTATGTGCTCTCTGCGGCTTATACTATAATCCAAGCACAATAAGACGACTACTGCTTCGATTGCTCCTACTAGTCATCTTCCTACTACTCTTAAAGCTCCTGCTGCTCCTACTCCTCCTACTACTACTGAGTCTACTACTGCTACTACTACCAGTACTACAACCACCACTACCATGTATTGCTGCTGCTGCTGCTACGACTACTACTACTCCTGCTGCTGCTGATGCTGCTACAACACTACTGCCACTACTACTACTACTACTACTACTACTACTACTACTACTACTACTACTACTACTACTACTACTACGACTACCACCGCTACCACTACCACTAATACTTGAAGTGGGCTTGCAACTCCCAATACTTCTCGAATGCAAATGTGGCAGCTGTCATTGCGTCAATGCAAGCAAAGAAAACTTGTGATTAGACTCGGGCAGCAAGTCCTTCGGTAGCGACGGTTGCAGCAGATAGCAGTACAAGAGTTTGCCGTCTGCAGCTTTTGGACATGCTCAAGGGTAGAACTCCTGCCCTTCTGGCAAAGAAAAAAGGCCACGGAGAGAGACGTAAACTGTCCGGGGATGACGAATGCCGAGCCCGTGGGCTCGGCCTCGGACAACGACCCAGGAGGCCGGAGAGCTTCCTCTTTTTGTGTTGTTTTCACGCGTTGTGTAGTGGCTGGGAAGTTCAAGGTGGGAGATGCCATTTCGTGGGTGCGAGGGTGTGCAAAGTGACACTTCTATGCTCTTCCACCCTGAACTCTTAACCGCGAGGAATTGCGTGATCCGGTTTCATAACTTACGATTCCTGACGAAGTCTCCCATGCAGGCTCAAAGCCCCGACCACAGCAGCCATAGCACGCGCTAAAACTCCTTAAAGTTGCGTTGCCGCATATGTTGTCCATGGTAGGTATGAAGGTTGTTGGGAAGCCTGACTGACTGAGCTTTCAAGAAGCATGCCTGGGAGGCAATGCCGTCGCTCAGGGCAACCATAACTTCCAGAGCGCTGCTCTGAGCTTGTCGGCTCGGGGTCGTTTGGGGTTTCCGGATTAGGCGTCCGGCCCGGAGAAGATATTTAGAGAATTTAGAGCATTCCGAAAGACACCGGTGTGAGATAGAAGAGTTTCTTGCTGGGATAGAACATCTCAGGCAGGGCAACCCAGCAGCTGCCAACGCCAAAATTCTCCGCTAAATGCTTCGACTCAAGGCTTCGGATGCTGGAAATCTCCGTGTGTAGACACCTCATAGTGTAAACTTCCGAACCATTTTCTGAGCCGCATACCTTTTTATCCTGGACCGGTGTTGTTCTGTCGCGGTCCTTTCGTGCGTTCCTGCGCTTCCTTGGCTGTCGCGCGGTGCTCGGTGAAACATGTCTCGAAGAATGCTTGGACCCTGTGATGCGGTGTACTCTACCGCCACAATTTCCTGGCTAAACGAAGCAGCAACAGAGGGGTGCCCATTCAGGGTTTGTGTGGCTGTGATCTCTTCGCAGCACAACATTCCAGTGGAGCGCCACGCAATTGAACGTTCTAAAGGTTTCCCCCCAGGTTGCCAACCAGAACTTCTGGCCGCCACTACCATAAACCACGACCTGCTCGAGCAGACGGCATAACTACGCTGTTGCACTTGTGGCCGATGTAACTGCCCACATACCGTAGCGCGCGCTGAGCATGAGTTTCTGTGATGCTTCGCCTGAGGAGGTTCGTCAAACGGCTCCCTAGCAGATCGCATAGTAGGAGGCTCGTCCTCTCGCCCGGTTTGTCTTTGCGGATTTGCTTGTGGAGTGGTTCTGGGCACTCAGACGGATATCAACGAGCTACATAATTCAGAGAGCCTTCGTACAAAAAATCCAAGTGTTACGAACTTCACATCCCCACCAGCACTAGGGTTTGCGATGCATGAGGGTTTCATGAACCAGTGACTCTCTCAACTGTTGGGGTTTGCCCGCTCTCGGGGTCCTTGCAATGATTGAGGTTTGAGCCTTGCTGGAACTAAGCTCCGCATTGATTTTCAGAGTATGCCGAATGTGATGCCGTTCAGGTGTCCCTAATGCCTAACTCCTAAGTGTTCCGACATTTGCTGACTGGTTTGGGACATGTTTCATTTCGAGGTTTGTCTTGCTTTCGAGTCTCTGCCTAAAGTTGGCTGTGCATGAGGAGTCAGCTCGTGTTTGTTCCGTTGCATTGGTAGCAGTTGGGTTCACGGAGCATTTAGATGTGAGGTGCGACGTGGCCGCACAATCAGAACAAGGCGTCCCTAATTCCTAATTACATGATGCAATTTGTCTCCCGGGTCCTTGCATCTCAAGTGCCGAACCCTGCACCAAAAGGGGCATCAGCAAACCTGCGGTTGAGCTTCGAGTGATTTGCGCAAGTTGCAGGCGGTCCGGCGCATGTTGATCGAGACGATCTCCTTGCCAGGGGGATGACCAATCAGCACCATGTCCTGCAAAGTGCTGCCCAAGACACTGATCTGTAGCAGTTGCAAGTATGACTTGATTGGCTTGGGCCACACACACACTCACAATTACATACCATTGCGGCCAACATGAGCATGTTCACAGACTCTGCCGGCCTGCACCACAACTCCCAACATGATGCCACTTGTTACCAGGTTGAAACAACCCCCCGGCCTTGCCTAGCACTGCTTAGCTTTAGTCGAGAATTTGTGGTCTATGTGGAGCCTTGCCTACCGTGTGCGCGAATGTGAGCGTCGAAACCTGCAAGCCCCAAGCCTGAACGAGGCAAGTGGACGCCATTGAAGTCCAAGCCCGCATTGCGGAGGAGCTCAGGCCGGAGGGCCGGAGGTTTCTCTCTCTCTCTCTCTCTCTCTCTCTCTCTCTCTGCCGTTGCATCCAGAGGGTCTAGCAGCACCAGGCAACGCATGAGGTTAAAGCCCTTGAGGCCCCTCACGAAAACAAAAGAGCAAGCCGCCCTTCAAGCAGCAGGCTGTGCCGACATATGCCAGGCACACACCGCGGCCTTCACTTTGGCGGCCCACTCACAACTCAAACAGGAAACCTCAACAACCACTTCAGCCTCACGAACCACTTTGAAGTTGGTTGCACATGCATCTTTACACGAACTCACTGTTGCAGGGTCATCTTCCACTAACAGACGCACGTAAAACGTCCGCGGCATCAGATCGGCCAGCAGCACCCGAAGCACTCGCCATAGATCACAACTGTTCAAGGACACATGCACCCAGCCATCTCGCCGCCTCAATGTGCTAAGGCACCAAGCGTCACCAGCAAGGGTCAGGCACCAGGAGGTTTGGTTGTGAGGATTTCAAGTAGGAAAACCCGGAAACCCCAAATTTGACAGACACAGAATGCCTCGAGCTTGACCAGGGCGCACATCGTGCGATGGGTTCTGTGCTTCATGTGCACGCTTCTCGGCTGTAAATTGGAATGTGCTTTCTCAAGCAGCATGAAGTGGCCCAAGGCAAGACATGGGCGATTGATGCCCGGGGGTCCACTCATGCTTTGTTGTCTGTCTTCGCTTGACGGATGTATGAGACTGAAGCCGATTCAAGCACCTTGCCCATTTAATCTCTTAGTTGCACCTGTTAACAGCAGTCCCTCCCAACAATCGCCTCTGGAAGACAAGCATTTAATATTGCGGGTCCATGTGCGTAATGTTGCCTTCCTCAAAGGGGCTTCCTTTAAACCCTTTTTCAGTCCGCAACCTGCAGTCCTATGTTGCGGCGGTTCCTGCCCGGCAGTCTTGCCTGTCCCCTTCCTGCGCCGCAGTTCCTGAAGTCCTGGGAGAGTTTTGGGAAGGTTGCGTTGGCAAAAGGAGCTCAATTCAGACTTTTTACACACGCACACTCGCTCTGAAATTGCAAGTTTTTGGATGGCCTGCAGATCTCGAACTGCCAAGACTCTCGCAAGACAGAAAGGGGGAACGAGAGAGACACAGAGAAGGAGAGCTCTGATCAGCAGCAGTTTGCAGCCGAAGTTTTGCTGTTCCGGCACGTTGAGATGGCTTCTGAAGACACCATCCTACTTCGCCGCGATTGAGTTAATTCTTGCCCAATTCAAAAGTTTTGAGGATATCTCGGTATCCGACGGGCTCCGAAAAACAGAGTATTGCTACTGGTTTGCGGTGGATAGTTGCAAGATGAGTTTAGGGTTGTATGACTACCTTAACCCCACGTAACCTACCTTTTTAAGGACTTATATAAAGAAATCATATTAGGGAACCCTGAAAAGGTAGGTTCCTTAGGGTCCAGGTAACACTTCTCCCCCATACCATCTGTAAACTGGAAATGGCATTGCTGAATCTGCCAACACAAGCCCAAAATTTAAACGCCTACAAACCTGTTTTGCCTTAACCGTGGCCCTGCCCTAAACCTTAGCCCTCGTACCCTCCAAGACCAATCCTCAAACTCTCAGGCTCTGCGTCGTCGGTGTCACCTCCTTTGGTCTGATGATATGGCTTATCATCAGCCAGGGTCCCGGTTGGTGTGTCGGGTTTCAGGCGGTTGGTAGTTTTGGGGACCGCATCGGGTAGGGATTAGGGTGAGCGACTCGGCTTTAGCGGTTGGGCTTTTGAGTCCTGGCTCAGCTGCGAAGTTTCGGGGTGCATGATATGTCATGAAGACATGCAAATGCATGAATCTGCTTAGGTACGCTCCTGAGAGGATATGGTCGGGGCTGCATTGTCAGGTCGTCAACCTGAACCTTAAACCCTCGCCCTAGCCCCTGAAACCTACGATCTAATCATCAAAACCACATAAACCGGAGATATACAGACACGAAAGACACATACTTCTGTAGTCCTATTGTGCGCGCGCGGAGTGTTCTTTTTTTGTGGACATCGGAGGCTTGTTCAAGGCCTTGGGCTGAATGAGGACTCTCGGTTTGCTTAAAACAGCGATTGCGAGCCGCATGGATACAGTGTGGATACCGGATGATACGGGCGTGTGTGTGTGCCCAAACCACACGAAATCCTGGCTTGAACGCAGAAAGCCTTGCCAAAACCAAGGTTTCCCGCACACAGCCAAGGAAAACCTTGTAAGCACCAGCTGACAAACCGATGGATTAGTAAACTTGTCTAGGGGCACCCCTGCTCATTCGTTTTGATCTCTGCCGGTCTCGTTGGTTGCTTCTATTTTACCAAGGTGTTCGACGGCCGTTTGTGGTACACTGGTACACCTTAGTTGTACCATTGTTTTGTCACCTTCCCGTTCCAACAAAACCTTGTTGTTACCAAGGCTTTCGGCACCTATCCCTTTTCGCATGCCCACTAAAATCCTTGGTGATACCAAAGGTTTCTGTATTCAGCCGCTTAAAACCTCCTTCAAATTAAGAAACCGATTAAGCCGCGAATCTCAATCTGTGCCAAGGGCACCGGTTGGTTTCGTTACTTTGGGGTTTGGGGTGTAGCTTGTAGGATTAACCATCGTCTCCAACATAACCGCAAATGTACCCCCATCAACTGTAGAAAACAGTTCCGGTGTCCTGGTGAGGCTGGAGCAACGCCAGGTGGCAGATGCTGGGTTTGGGACAGAATGCTGCAGCTGGCAACCTTGATATGTCCAGGTTTGACAAGCACTGTTCACGTCGACAGCAGTAGCCACAGCCATAGTGTGGCAGAAAGCCGATTATGCAGCGGCTGTTTCAGCAGGGCGAAATATGAGCCGATGCAACGGCAGCACAAGTGGAAGCAGTGGTAGTTATTAGCAGTTCCTGTGGAGTAGTGGCCGTCGTAGTCCCTGTCTCCATCCTTGTCGTGGTAGTAGTAATCATAGTAGTGGTAGAAGCAGCAGCAGCAGCAGCAGCAGGAGGAGCAGGAGGAGGAGGGGGAGGAGGAGGAGGAGGAGTAGTTGTTGTTGTTGTTGTCGTCGTCGTGGTACAGTAAGTTATAAGTAGTAGTAGTAGTAGTAGTAGTAGTAGTAGTCGTCGTCGTCGTCGTAGTAGGAGTAGGAGTAGTAGCAGTAGTAGTGGTAGTGGTAGTGGTAGTAGTAGTAGTAGTAGTCGTCGTCGTCGTCGTCGTCGTCGTATTCGTGGTAGTGGTAGTGGTAGTATGTACAGAAACCGTCGTCTTTTTGTCGGCAGCATCGTAGCATACAGGCCCGGCGCATGAAGTATTGGTTTTGACCACCTCGGCAGGTGTTCCAAGAATACTCGCACCTAAAGATACCTCAAGCAACCAATGTTACCAAACATCAGCAGTGATACAGTCAGTTTTGTCCTGGCAGTAAGTTCTTGATTCTGTTTAGATGCACATGAAGGCCAAGCACACTGTGCAGCACTCCTCTACGCTCGTTTACGAAATTGTGCATGCGTGCTCGGCAATCCGCTTAGAAGGATGAATACTCAGCGAGATTGAAGCTAGCTCGACACACAGACAGGAAGAGGGAGAAGATATCTCGTTGACTGTGGGAACGGCCTCGTGAGCGTCTTGACAGCTTAAGGGGCTCTTTGTGAACCCACCATGCTTCACGCTGTGCTGCAGAAACGATGCGCTATCGTGCGATGCCCCGCTCATCGAGTGGGTAACAGTGGTGCAACTTGGCAGTGATATATGTGTGATTTAGAGGTTTACCGCTTGGAAACCCTATGTTCTACAGTGAGCTGTGGCATTCAGGTATTTTATCAAGATCTACATGTGCCTTGGTTGCAAAATCCAGGTAGTGATCCTCAGAACCGAACTGGCATTGGACTGCAAGCCCACTTGGGACAACCATCGGACACGCTGCCATCCGAGGTTCTTATTTCACAAGTATGTCATCCGATGTGTTTGCAGATATGACCCACGAGAAAATCCAACACCACCTCCTTGGTACGTGAAGCTGTACAACTTGCTTCTTGGTTGCAGGCTTACGCGTCTTCGGAACCATGGAGCACGTTAGGGTGAGCATGGCAAGAACAAAAAAGCCCAGCTCTAGTTCCTAATAGTGTCTGCCACACCCTGCATCGTAGGTTCGTCCTAACCAGGCGGGAGGCAGGAAAAACAATGTCTGCCGGTGTTCTGCTTGCCGTTTTTTCTGCCTTCACCCGAACACACTCGAAAAAGCTTTCCTGTCCAGTGGCGACATGCAGGGGTTCAACATGAGCTTCAATATGAGTGGAAGGGGAAGTGGGGTTTACCTCCTGATTGCGCTCAAGAAATGTAGAAGCCTGCAGCCAAGCCCTTTGTGAATAGAGAGGGTCAGGCCAACTCAGACAGAACGACTAGGTAGCTCTCTGGGGCATGACCTGTGATGCTCGAAAGTCAGGAATCCGGGTTTGTATGGTTCGGGGTCATTGTTCCGAACCCGAATACTAAATCTATGCTTTCGAGAGTGTGAGTGCGTCAACATACACAAACTTAGCAAGAGACCGCTTGGAGAGGAGCGAAACTCGCAATGGGAACTCCACGACACCTGGACGACGACGACGACAACTTCGACGACTGCTACTGCTACTGTTAGTTTCTGCTACTGCCACTGCTCCTGCTGCTGCTGCTGCTCCTGCTGCTGCTGCTGCTGCTACTTCGACTGCTACTGCTGCTGCTGCTGCTGCTGCGGCTAGTACTACTACTACTGCTACTACTGCTGCTACTGCTGCTGCTGCTGCCACTACTACTACTACTACTACTACTACTACTACTACTACTACGACTACTACTACTCCTACTACTCCTATTACTACTACTACTACTACTACGACTACTACTACTCCTACTACTCCTATTACTACTACTACTACTACTACTACTACTACTACTACTACTGCTACTGCTACTGCTACTGCTACTGCTCCTGCTCCTGCTCCTGCTCCTGCTCCTGCTCCTGCTCCTGCTCCTGCTCCTGCTCCTGCTCCTGCTACTGCTACTGCTACTGCTACTGCTACTGCTACTGCTACTGCTACTGCTGCTGCTGCTGCTGCTACTGCTGCTGCTACTCTAGCAGCAGCGGCAGCACTGGCGGTAGCTGTATCAGTGACACTTAGCAGTCGAAGCAGTAGTCAGAATCGACGTCGTCATCTTGTTAGCAGCAGTCTTGCGATAGAGCTGCGCGTCATATTGAATCTGTTGCAGGAGGGCCTGAATGAGTTTCTGGGGCATCCTGGTCAATTCGAAATGATTTCGTCGTCAGTTGGGTTTGGGACCTCTGCGCAACTGCACAAGCCCCTGGCCAGGCTGTTTCCGACCTTCGATTTCGTTTGGAACATCACCGGGATCGTGCTTGCAGCGACGTCAAAGACATGCTCCACGATTATGCCAGATGTTTACCACTCCATCTTGGCTTTCGCAAGCTGGAGCCTCAGGACATTTGTGGGCGACAGGAGCGGCTAGTACTGCCGTGGTAGTGATGTTTGCTACTAGTGCTGCTTCTGCTGCTGCATATTTGGGCCACAATCGTGTGTCCTCAACATCACCGTCGGAACAGTGCAAGTGCCTAGTAAGTGCTCCAGGGCCAGGCGGGTCAGGGTGCAGGTCGAGTCTTGGGGCGTCGAGCGGCTCAGGATCCCACCAGTTGTAGCGAGTTCAAACCGAGATAAACAGAGACCAGGCAATGTAGCTTCATGTTTGCATCCGCTCGCTATCAGCAGAATTATTATACTTATTGCACAGGCGTCTAGAAGTGCTAATCTGCTTGTTCATGTGCATCTCTGTTACTCCACGGGTGATGCAGAGCAATAGACCAGATGTCTATTGAATTGCAGGCTTTTTACAGTCATCCCGGAGCTCAATGATTTATGCAGTTTAGGCGAGAAACACCTAGCCAGTGGCATTAGGCCCACTAGGCTCCTGTAGTCCCGGATTACGTTAATTGCATTGCATTGTATACCCCGGACTTCCCTTCCTCCGAACGCTTCTGAGGCTGTGGATTATTTATTGCAGTTTGGTTTCTCATCAATGCCGTTGGCCTGCAGGCACGGGGGCGCGGTCTGGTATTGGTCTAGGAAATCCTAAGCCGGGTCGATGAGGAATTGATCGGACCTTGGGCCAGGTGTGGGAATGAGGTCTGTTTTCAGAAGCGTGCTCGAAAGTGCAGCTGCCAAACCCAGAAACCCACCCTTCGAACCCTCTAAACTCCAGGCCCTGAGCCCGAATCCCGGAAATCCACGTCGAAGCTTGCAGAAGGCAAAAGGCCTAAAGCCCCAAGATCTCGACCGGAATCAACTGCAGCACTTCCTCCTACCACCACCATTGCCACAACGACACCACCGCCACCACGAACAGCAACAACCACGACCACAACGACAAGGACAAGGACAACCACAACAGCAACAGCAACAATAGCAAAAACAACAGCAACAACAGCAGCAACAGCGACAGCCGCAGCCGCAGCCGCAGCCACAGCTGCAGCCTCCTCAGCCCAACCACAATGACAACCACGACAGCCGCAGCCGCGGCAACAAAAGCAACAGCAACCGCAACCGAACCCGCAACCAGAAGCAGAGCGACGAAGATAAAACCACCACCACCACTACCACCATCAATGGACCAGCAGCTTACTGAGCTGCTACTCATACTGCTGCTACTACCGCGACGACGACAGCGACGTCTGCCACCGATGCCACTACGACGACGACTACTCCTACTACTGCTGCTGCCACTGCTTCTTCTACTATCGCTGCACCAATAACAACTACTACTACTGCTGCTGCTATAGTACCAGTATTGGTATCGTTGCTATGATCAGCATACTACTTACTACTACTACTACTACTACTACTACTACTACTACTACTACTACTACTACTACTACGATACCACCATCACTGGAACCTGGCCAAAGTCTGAGTGCAATATTTCTACGACGGAATGAGCTCGCGCCGCAGGTGATCCTAGCATACATGATGAGGCACGGCATGCTGCCACCATCAGAGACTTGGCTTATCTCATGGTCGACGAGCAACAGATTTCTGAGTTTGCTGGACGATGCACACCTGAAACCATCAGTCTCAGTGTCTGGGCAGTGTGCTTTTGGTGTCCTGGGTGAAGTTCGTTCTTTGTAGTCCTGTTGTGGCCGAATCGTGGTCGGCCTGCCTCGGTTACCGACTGCAGCGACCATCCTGAGAGAAACAGGCTCCGAGCCCTGTATAGCAATATAGCTACATCCCTATCTGACCATGTTGCACATATTTGGGCTTCTGGGAATTCGGGTATGCAGCCAGGAGCGAATTCTAGCAACATTCCTGCTCTAGATCAGCAAGGTTTGAATCTTCGCCAGGCATGAGCGAACTTAACTGGTAAGCTTCGGGTGGATATCGATCCCAGTGATGTAATTTGACATATCTTGAGTTTTGTTGGAGCAGTCCATCGTGAGTCATCCAAACCCTAAATCCCAGATCCGTAATGAGGTCTAGTCCTCTGCAACACTAAGATGCACTAAGCCTGGGCTCTATATGGTCTATGCATGGATCCGTCATATGCTCTGACAGTCCCATACAAGTGAGTTCGCTGCTTTCTCATTGTAGTCGAGGCCGTCGTGGTCTTAGGATGTTCATGAATCCAGCACACTACAGCGCACTCTAAAAGCTGGGCCTAGGAGAATGCGGCGCCCAAAGGCACCATCGAAAAGCAAGAGGTGCGAAGGATTACTGGCATTCGCGTGCTTTCTTGAAGAGGTACGGGTTCCGGTGTGGCTTTTCCCGGACTGGAAACGATAGGGTTGAAGTAGCTCCGGTTTTTTCCCACCGCAGGTTAACCTAACCACATTCTAGCGGTAGACTGGGTTTGTAATCACAAGTTCCGTTTGCACAAAAGCCGAATGCATCCCGTAGTTAAGAGCGACGACCGGACTCCCAAGATTGTCGTGTGACTGTTTTGGCACCTTGCAGCCGCCGTAAGACCCGAAACTGCGATTGCCAGGTCTTCAAGTTCGACTCCAACCACGACTGGGGTGAGGGCCTCTGGCTTTGTTTCTTCTGCCGTGCATGGAGGGATCTTGTGGACCGTCGGTGATAAACATAGCGGTCAGAACAGCCAGCAAACCTGTCACTTGTCCTGTTCATATTATTGCTAAGCTTTCTGATGTCTAATACCCCAATGCAAAAAGAACTATCTCCCCAATCTCACAAAAGGTGTTCGGAGACTCTGGGGTGGATTTCGGTGTGCAGAGGTAGAGGAGTTGCCGATTTGGGGTCTTCGGTTTCGGGCTATGGTTGTCTCCGCTTCTTGGGCCAGGGACCTACGTTTGCTAGCAAGGGGCCTTGGCTTAGAGCCCCGAAACTAAACTTTTGAAACTTATCGGGTCCACAGACATGGGGAATCTTCTATCGCCGCCATGTTGGGATCCTGACTTTAGGGTGTACGGGCACAACCTCAACCCGACATAATGCACGGTAGACCTCTGAACCCAAACCTCTGAACGCCAGTAGCAAGAATCCGTTTCTTTAAAGCCAAAACCTGAGACCGCCGCTGTAGTCTTGACCCAAGATGAAGGTGACAACAACTGCTGCTCCATTTGTCTGGAGGCTGGCAACTGTAGCGCTGTCGAGGAGGTGTGGTTGAGGTGTAGTGCAGTCGAGGAGGTGCGGTTGAGGATAGGTTATGTTGATTCTTGCGGATTGCGGTAACAGTCCAGGCAGACATGTCTGCTGCAGGTTGAAGGAGGCCGGCCCCAGTGGGTTTGCGCTCGGCTCTGGAATTCTAGCGGTAGTCATCCACCACATGGTTCTCTCCAACAGAACAGACCCCGAGCCGCACTGCCCGAAACGACTTGCGACAGGCTTTTTTTTGAAGGGGAAACTTGCTGGCGTAGTCGCGCGATTTTCATCGTAGGCGATGTGCGGCGATGATGACAATGCAAATGATAATTCTTGGGCATGGCAGGAATGGAAAGAATGGCAATGGCGCTGGTGATTCGGATAGGTCATGGTGGTGATGCTGATGAAGATGAATGCGGAGGTAGGCTCATAGCGTGGTTGTCGGTGAATCTACAGCATGCTAACAATTACAAACGTTGTGGCTGCCGGGTCCACGTTTGGTCGTGGTCGTCGTTGTTGTTATTGTCGCCCTGGTCAGAGGAGTCTCCCCCCTTGCCGTCGCAGTCGTCGTCGTGGTTGGGCACCGGTCATGTTTCTAGCTGTGTTTGTTACAGATCCGTCTTGGATCGTATGAGCGCGTGATGCATGCCTCTATAAGTGCCGAGCCACACACAGTCCGTGCAAGGAGTGGAGCGGCAGGAAGGAGATCCGCAAGACAGCTTGCGGGCATTTCTATCACACGGACTGCTGCTCGCCTCAGTTATGAACCAATGTTAGTGAACTCATGTTCCCAAACTCACGACTGCAGGACGTATGTGTTTCGGAGACTTTGCAGCAACACGCAGAAGATTGCAGAAGTATGATCGTCATCTGCCTGAAAGCACACATTGATACGTGGACGATTCTGCTCGAGCCGCTACCCTTACGTCTTTCAAGCCCATCAATCAATGTTTTCGAAAAATTCCCCAGCTGACACCACTATAGCCCTTTCGTCGAGATTGTGCGGTCCCTATAGTGACTGCTAGTGTAGCCCGTTGCTTCTGAAACCTCGCCTGATGCAATCAAGAGCAAGAGCCAGAAAAGCACTCTTAACCCCAAGCCCCCGCACCAGACTTCCCAAGCTCCCTTCGAAAGATTTCGAAAGCCTAGGCCTCAAGGGATGGCTGAACGTGAACCGGAACTGCCCGCTTTGCCGCACGGATCTGGTGACTTGGGTATTGCATTGAATCAATGAAGCTAGTTCTCGGTGGCTGAGCTTTTCTCCTTCTCCCTTCTGATCTCATTTAGCCCTACCTTACGTACAAGATTAGCCTTTCGAGGGCTAGGACCCCACCAACCAGTTCACAGATGTGTCTTGCCGGGATTGCTGCTTTTGGAAGCACCCCTTTCATCACTCAACCAGCAAAGAACGGCACAATCCGTTTCGCCTGCAAAGACAAAAAGCAAGAATTGAGACGCAAACCTGTGGCTCCCCAAACATAGAAAATTCCCGATGTAAGCGCTCTTCATCCGTACTATAACCCTGTGACCACGCCGAGAATGCACACATGTACACACACACAGAGAAAGTTATATATATATATATATATATTATTTATCTATAGATATTTGATATATATATATATATATATATATATATACATATGGTGTAGTGTTGCCCACCTCCCCCCCAAGGTTATCCCCCGTTATACCCACACATGTTGATTCTCCCGGCCCCTCTGTGGCCTGTGGTGTGGTGGGGACCCGGCTCGCTTGTGTTCTCCGCCGCATTTGGGTTTTTTAACCCCCCTCGTCCCCCTGTGGTGTGGTGGTGGGTTTGGGGTTACTTGACTCCCTCTCCCCCCTTGTGGGGTGGTGTGGTGTGCTGTGGTGGTGGGTTGTGGGTTTCAGGTTTAGTATTTAACCCCCTTCCCCCTGCCTGTAATGTGGTGGTGGGTGTTGGGTTTAGGGATGTTTAGGGTTTAGGGTTTGCACTCGCACCCCCCCTGTGCGTGGTGGGGTTGTTTAGAGTTTAGGTCCAGGTGTATAGATATGGGGTTTAGGGTTGACGTCAGCAGCTGGGCGCGGCGCAGACCGAAACCATGGCCCATCCAGGTGAGTGTCGCCACTTTGCACACGCCGCGAAGTTGCATAGCTTCAACAGCCACAACACTCACGAAGATCGCGGGTTCGGGGGGGCGCGTCCCTGTGACTGTTGGCACCTCTGAGACAAGTGACGACCCTCACGAGGATTTCGGTTTTACCACGGGGGGACCAGGCCATGGGCGGGGGGCTACTAACACGCGACATGGTATCATAATTATAATATATATATATATATATATATACATACACGAGTGCCAAAAATTCTACATGTATAGATAAATAGAGAGATAGCGATAACGATATGACGGCTTGCTTGTTCGCGGCAGGATCGACTTGAGTCCCTGAGAGAGAGAGAGAGAGAGAGAGAGAGAGAGAGAGAGAGAGAGAGAGAGAGAGAGAGAGAGAGAGAGAGAGAGAGAGAGAGAGAGAGGGAGAGAGAAAGGTAGCGATGTTGGGAAAGCCAGCATATATACATAACTATGCTTACACCTATGCATGGTATGCACCTGCGTACCAGACGCATTTGCATGCATATCCGTGCATGCACACGGTAAGGCGGTAAGCATGTGTACAGGTATATGTATGTATGCATGTATGTCATGTATGCCCGCACATGCGTATCTATTGTGTACGTATGTGTGGTTGTTGTTTTTTCGCTGCGTGTTTAATACAGCGCGAGAAATCATTTCACCTCTCGTGTTGTACTCGTATTGTTTTGTTCTGTTGTGTTGTGTTGTGGGGTGTTGTGTTGTTCTCAGTAGTCTATGCATTGTTTGTAGTCTGTTGTGCGGGGTTGTACAGTAATTGCTGCAGCTGTATAACTTAAAGTGCAACATCGTGCCCTTTCGTACTGTACCGTATCATAGTGCATCGTGATGTGTGCATGCATGCATGGAAGGTGACTACGTTTGTTTGTATATGTATGTATGTATGTTTGTATGTTTGCATGGTATAAATACGTAGGCGAGTTTGTATGCACGAATGCATGTATATGTATGTATGTACCGGTGCATGTATGCATCTTTGTATCTTTGTATGTATGTAGGAATGTATGTAAGTATGTGTGTACATATGTATGTATGCCTGCATATATGTATGTATGTATTTGGGTAATTTGTGTATGTGTGCATGTAAGTATGTATGTATGCATGTACCGATGCGTGTGTGCATCGGTGTCTCTATGTATGTGTGTATGTATGTAGGAATGTATGTAAGTACGTGCGTACGTATGCATGTATGTATGTACGTACGCACGTACGTGTGTATGTATGTATGTATGTATGTAAGACAAGTGCTAATGTGCACCGGGCTAGTGCGCCTGCTACCTCCCGAAAGTCGGTTCACCCCATATACCTCGCCTGCTTTGCCGAGTGCGAGTGCTAAAATGTATGTATGTATGTATGTATGTATGTATACATGCTGTTGCATAAGTTTATTGTCATGCAGACAAACATGTATGTGTACGCACGTGCATGCAGGCAGGTCGCAGTATCCTCGAATATTATGGAAGTTTCGCAAAACGAGGGACCCTAACATAGAATCCCAACTAGTAGGATCCTTAACATATAAGGACCCCTAAGTGATAAGAAACCCTCGATAGCCCTGGCCCCTGAGGTGACTGGGCAGGCTGCGGCTGGCCAGGCCATCGGTGCGGCCGAGGAGCCCTAATGCGGGGCCCCGACGAGTAGACCTTTCGGTTTAGGACCTTTAAGGGGGTTTCAGTAGGTTTGGGCCTGTCGGCTCTCCAAGGAACCCGAGGGCCTGCATTGGTGCAAGCCTTCAAGGTGGCTAGAAAGTTGTCGCGATTTGGGGCCATAAGTCAAGGCTTGTCTGGCTCTTCATTTCAAGCAGTGCTTGCTTACTAGGGAACCTAGACCTAGAATTCTCAAGAGCATATTATCGTGGGCAGTGCCACCAGAGGAGGTTTGAGCAGTATCGTCCCTAAACCTTAAGCTTTTAGGAAGGCCTTCCGGGCTGGTCGTGGGGGCTTACGTAGTTGAATTGCGGAGGGGCGCGTCAGGTGTAGAGTACATATTTGGGTCAGGTTGTAGGGTTTCCGGTTAAGGTTTCAAGAGGGTTGACGATTGCGGCTGCCTCTTGAACAGCTGCTCTTTCAGGGAGACACCTGAGTTTGTTTGGCGGATTCAACCTGGAAAGACGTGGACCCCAAATTACAGCCCCTTCAGCTCTGCCCCAAACCCCGGCAAAAAGGGGCTCTTCAGAACGGCATGCGCCGAATGGCTGATGCCTGTGTGACTTCCAGTTGCCCTGCGAACTGCGCAGACGGTGTCAAGCAGGACCTATACTTGACCAAGCCAAGAAAGACGACCGGCTAAACCCCGTGCCCAAGAGCCTAAACCGTGAGCTCAAATTGTTCCTGGATGGTGTTAATTTTGTCGTTTGCTTTCCAGGGATGGCCTGTAACAAAAAACGAACCATGTGAGACACTAAGCCTGCCTATGTCAACATGCGGACTTCGTGAGAACTTGGCACCCGATTGTGCGATTTGCGCCATGTGGTCATGGAACGCATGAGTTGCATTGCGCGACGTGGGGGTTGTTCCAAATTGAGTTTCCAATTCAACTAGCTATAAGTATCTGCAACTATAGAACTTGTACCAGGAGCTCCTACAAGCAATCCCAACTGTGAACACCCCCCATGTATGGTTGATGACGCAAGCTCTACAGTCTTGCATTTCCGAGCTGCGTGGTATGATTCATGGATTCTCAGTAGGGCGTGCGGCAAAATGCCTGGCCCCAGTAATTGGGGTGTCAGATCAACGCAAAACTGTGAAGCCGCGCGTCATCGGCAATACTTCCTGAAACTAGAAACGGTAGAGAGGCGTTTGCTTGATGTTTTCCGTCGATATGAGGTCGGCGTGCGTCGCAATTAGTGAATTACCGACCGTGTTGACCTGGTGCTAGGTTAAGTGGTCGCAAGATTCATCGTACTTTCAAGCCGATACACCTGAATACCGCCCTCTTCAAGAGCTCATGTGCCGGTGCCACAGTGCAGGGCGCGAGCTTTAGCCCCACTGCCGACCAGAGCAGGTTTCTGCAGCTGAGTGTTGACAGGGTCCAGTCGAGGCTGCTTGACAAAAGCCACCAAGCGAAAGAAGCCTGCGCTGTAATTACGTGCCAGCTCGGTTTTTGCAACGGGCATCGGAGCACCAAACCCGGGCAGAGCAAGCAGGCTCAACACGCCTAAAGCCCTTAAAGCCCTTTTTCAGGTTCACGGTATATCGCTGATGATACTGTGGGATGTAGAACGGAGAGCAAAGGAACCGCAGCCGCATGCGTAGGCATAGGCGTATGCCGGGCGCATGCGTAGAAGCAGGAGGAGTAGCAGCACTAGTCGTCTTCGTAGTAGCAGCAGCAGTAGTAGCAGTCGTATTTGAACCAGTAGTCGCGACAGCAGCAGTCGTTGTAGTCGTTGTTTGTGATGGTAGTAGTCGTAGTCGTCGCAGTAGTTAGTAGTTGTAGCAATAGTTCTAGCAGTAGTAGCAGTAGTAGTAGTAGTAGTAGTAGTAGTAGTAGTAGTCGTAGTAGTAGTAGTAGTAGTAGTAGTAGCTGCAGCAGCAGCAGCAGATTATTGCTTTCATTACTATTATTAGTAGTTGTCGTAGTGGCAGTACTCGTCGTCGTAGTAGTAGCAGTAGTAGTAGTAGGGGTGGTAGTATTAGTAGCAGTAGTAGTAGTCGTCGTCGTAGTCGTAGTCGTAGTAGTAGAAGAAGTAGTAGTAGTAGTAGTAGTAGTAGTAGTAGTAGTAGTCGTAGTAGTAGTCCTAGTAGTCGTAGTAGTCGTAGCAGCAGCAGCAGCAGCAGCAGCAGCAGCAGCAGCAGCAGCAGCAGCAGCAGCAGCAGCAGTAGTAGTAGTAGTAGTAGTAGTAGTAGTAGTAGTAGTAGTAGTAGTAATAGTAGCAGTAGTAATAGTAGCAGTAGTAATAGTAGCAGTAGTAGTAGTAGTAGTAGTAGTAGTAGTAGTAGTAGTAGTAGTAGTAGTAGTAGTAGTAGTAATAGTAGGAGTTGTAGCAGCAGCAGTAGGAGTAGTAGTAGTAGTAGTAGTAGTAGTAGTAGTAGTAGTAGTAGTAATAGTAGTCGCAGTTGTAGTCGTACTTGTAGTCGAAGTAGTAGTACTAGTAGTAATCTTCGTCGTAGTTGTAGTCGTAGTAGTCGTAGTAGCAGTAGAAGTGCTCGTTGGCGTGGTCGTGGTGGTGGTGGTGCTGGTAGTGTTAGTGGTAGCAGTGGTGGTGGTGGTGGTGGCGGTGGTGGTGGTGGTGGTAGTCGTTGTGGTAGTAGTTAGTAGTGGCAGTAGCAGGGGCAGGAAGCAGGAGAAGCTGCAGCAGCAAGCAAGACCGGGAAGATGCATGCATGTGGCAGTAGCAGGGGCAGGAAGCAGGAGAAGCTGCAGCAGCAAGCAAGACCGGGAAGATGCATGCATGATCGCATGGACTCATACTCGTAAGAGTTCAGTCGGGGCTGTGGATGTGTAGGTCTTTCGGTACATTCCAGACTTGGTTGTGGGCCTGTTGCTCATTCGCCGCATCGGCGATGTCGACAGCAGCCAGCGCTGCTCGGTTCCTGTAGTTGTTGACAAGGTGCAATAAGGTCCCTTTGTGCAGAAGGAAGGCACGCAACCGATGCTGATCCACCAGGCACACGTGTGCTCCAAGGTGTGTAAAGTCAGCGAACCGGTTTGTGCTCGTGAGAGCTCTGTCATGCCAGTCTTGTTTGAAGCCTCAACTCTTTGCATGTCACGGTATCATCAGAACAAAACATACCCCGCCCATCCGATCACTTTGAACGATATGGACCGAAGCCGCATGACGACCAAGTCTGCCAAAGTGGCTCCTGACGTGTTTGGTTCTGCATCTCTTTCTGTAAACCTTATAACCATACCAGAAAGTTTCTAAACCTTGCGTCACCTCACATGATGTTACTCGTCCTGAAGTCCAGACTTTGCGTTCTGCATTTTTCGACTTGGAATCAGCGCGCCCTGAACAGCTGGCATTGTGCAGTTGCCTCTGCCCACGGAAGGCTTTGCTTGGTATCGGCAGGCAGCTAAGCCTTGAGCTTTGTTGTACAGGCTGTGGCAAGAGGTGGATCTTGAGGAGAGTCAGATGCATTCCTATTCCCCAGATCTCGTGTCATTCGGACCAATAAACGCGTCTGCGAGCCGAAGCTTCTCCCCGAGACATCTTAGAGCACGTCCATGGCACAATCTCCGAAGTGGGCTTTGTGCACTCCGTCAGAGGTTGCCCTGCGTGTTCGTGCAGCTTGAACCCTGAAGCCAAAACCGTCCGAAGCACATTGTAACATAGGGGCCTTAAAAATGAGGATTAGGGCTGGTTTTTAGTACACTGAGTATATAGTTATACACAATAGTTGCGTAAGTAGTTAAATCTATGTGTGTGTATGTATATATATATATATATATATATATATGTTTATTTATTTACGTACATATACGCTGTTTTGTTCATCATCATTCGTCTACTTATTCGTAAGCTTGTTGATAGAGTTGTTGTTATAGCCCTTAACTGGGCCTGAAAACATTCCTCACAGTACTCAAACTTCGTACGGTTCGGGATAGGGGTATTCAGAATAAGGGATTTGGGGCTTGTTCTCCAGTCTCTTCTCAAAGGCTTTTCGAAGTTTGGCAGAGTAAGCCAACAGAAGCGTCCCAGAGCCGATTGCAGTAGCAACCAGGCGCCTCACAATTGGAAACATGTCGTAGACTCCGTGAAGATGCGCATCGCGATTTTTGCTATGTTTCCACGCGCCGAATAATAGGGAATGTGGTGTCGTTAACGGTTTATTCAGGTTTTGGTTCGGGGCACTTTTCTCTAGAGGCTTCCGTAATCCTAAACCTCAACCTCCCAGTGAACGACCTGTGGGACAACCCGTGCGGTCAGCAGCCTGTCAAATTGTCTAACTTGTTGGTGCGGGGCCACCGTGAGAAATGTCGAGAACAGAAAGACTTGCGGCGGCGAAGGGAACTGAGGTTTCGAGCATGACCTATAGAGCTGTAAGGGCTCAGAGGTAGTTCACATCTGAGACATACAGGGCATAGACGTTGCTTAAAGCTATATAAGGGGTTTAGGGTTGAAGTAGTGTGTAAAAGCTACTTCTACTACAAGCTGTTGAACGTGTACTCAGCCATGCAGGAGGCAAAACAAAAACTACGAGCTGCTGATACATTCCGCTTACGTTGGGCTACAGGTTGGGTTTGCGGGGATTCGCGCCGACTGCCTGAGATCTCGACAGCCCGGTGGCTGCGCCCAGTGGGTTGACACAGCTCGGGAGCACAGCCATACGATTTAGAATCTAGCGGCTAGCGTGAATGAGGTTTTACGGGTCAATGTCTAGTCTGAGGGCAGGGTTGGTTTGTATAAGACTCTTTATAACTGATCGGCTACCTAGATGGACTTGTTCCGACATGCCGTTCATGGGTATGGTTGCTTGTTTCTGCCATCGGGCCCCGGCGATCAGTCTCCGTGTGGCGGGGGTCGGGTTTGAGCGTTGTGGGCAAGGGTCTACTCAAGAATTTAAAGGTTCGCTGACTGTCTGTTTGATGCGGTTCAGTCAACTGTCATACAGGAGTCCTTCGAGGGGCGCATGAAGATCGTTTCTTGGACGCGTAGCTTGAGAATCCATACAGGTTCATAGATTTAAGCCAACCCTTGCGCAGTGAGACAGGAACTTTCGGACAGAGTGAGGAACTGCGTCATTGCATACTTGAGCATCATGATTGTCAGACAAGAACAGCAGTGTCATTGAAAAGCAAGCATCGCGCGTGATAGTATTGGTAATCTTCATCATCATTAACTGCACCAGCAATTCGATAGATCCCAACCCCGAAGCCGCGAACAAAGGTTAATCCCAGACCGTAAACCCAAAGCCCCTGTTTTGAGCTCTTTAACTTGCAGCTATCAGGCTGAGGTTGAATATTGACCTCCTTAGAGGCAGCTCATTCCCGGGTTTTACGTCCAGAAAAGGATCTGGGCTCTGGGGCAGCAGAGCAGAAGGGCAGCTCTGAGATGTTCAGCCTGCTAGCGAAGTTTGCGCGCAGCAACACTTCTGCGATCTTCTGAGAAGTTTCCAAGGCCCCTTCTAGTCTCACCCGCGTGAGTTTCGCGGCTGGGTCCCCTAGGCTCCAAGTATTCACATGCTACCCAACTAAATCCCGATATCATTCACCCCAGCCTGTGGATGGCGCATACGTTGGGCTGATTTGAGCCCCAGGGAATCTGACACCATCGCCAGCCACAGGGCGAGCCCCAGCAGTTGAAAAGAAATGCAGCTTCTGCGGGATCGTGTCGTATGGCTTTAGACTTTAGGCCTTAACGCTTAGCATGCCTAAAGGATCATTGACGTACTTGTTCATTACGGGCGACCGGCTTCGTTTGTGATGTTGCGCTTAGTTCTTGTTGTTTTGGGGTTGGGCTTAGGTCTAACGCACTCTCGGATGTAGAACATGGGCCGGCCAGCAGCTGTAGGCTATGAAAACTGAATACAACGTTACTGTGTTTTGGCTTTTGAGTTTGCGGAAGTTTTGAGGTATAGTAGAGGCTTCAGGGTTCTGCTTTTTTGTGTTGCTGCTGAAGTATTATGGTGTAGGTTCGGCGAGGCCTCCACCAGACCCTTGCAGAAGCCTCTTGAAAGCAAGGCTCCAGATCCAGTCAGCCGAAGCCCTCGCAGATCGGGGTCGTAGTAGCCCGTTGAACACTACTGGAAAGCAGGTTGTCGAGAAAGACTCTTCAACGTGAAGTTCTCTCTTCGCACTGTATCATCGAAACCTGAAGCACTAAGTCCCCTAGATCACCCTAGACCCAAAAGCCTTAACACTCATGTGATCCGTTGAAATGTAAGTTGTCCTTCAAGCTCATACGTAATCCGTTACTTTATGCATAACCTCTTTCCCCTCAGCTCCTACATAATCCAAGAGGCCCTCCGATTCTTCCTGCGCCGCTGCCCGGCTCTCCGATGTGCGGAAGTGACCGAACCGGGGCTGGCCCATGGGACTCGCAGTATTGGTTCCACAGGGTGCTCCTAATGGGTTGTATGTGCATATTATCATTATACTAAAAGGATTTCAGGGTGTGTGATGGGCATTTTACATAAGGCTTGGGGACAGGCTTCATTGGTTTAGGGCTTGGCTGGTTGAGAGCCTGAGGGCAGTCGCAGCTTTGACTCATCGGGTGCTAGACTTGTGGAGCAGGGTTTGCCGGTTCCTAGCGCTTTGACGAGTGGTGCCCAGTGGTGCAGGGTTGAGGGGTCAATGGTCGTGACCCTATAATACAGCATTACAGCATGTTATTGCAGTAGCTATTAACATCTTTCCTTAGGGTTCCTTATGATGCTTACAAGGGCTTGGGCTTTGATCCGTTCCTTGACTGTAGACACCCTGTCAGCAAGCGCGGTGGTGTCCCACGGGATGCTGTTGCGGTGGTGTTTCCCAACAACTAAGACACAGTGCCGATGCAAGCGAGTTTTGGATCCGCCTGAGCATTATTTTGTTCAATCCTGCTGTTCCTCTCGTCTCTGGGACCACCCGGCAGGGCCTTTTGGCGGCTGAACCTCTCGTAAGCCGGATCCCAGGCCCTCAACACGCAAAAAACCCTAAACCCTCTGCCCGGACTTGGATCCCAGGTGAGCGGCGCCTGCTCAGGTTTGGCATCTTGTTCAAAGCTCCGTGCACTGAAGCTGCCTGGCCGCAGAGGACATCAGCACGTATTTTCGGGGCTATAGGGGTCTGGAAAGATTGGTTGTATTGAACCTAAACTGCTTGTATCTATGTACTGTCTAGTTGTCTAACGCATGTTTGTTTATCTCAACCTGTATTGTTATTGCGTAGCCAAGAGAAAGCCGAGAAAGTTGAGGCATTGACTGAAAAGCATTCCAAGAAAAGCATCCTGCGACCTAGCTTTCGATCTGCCTCAACCCAGCAGTGCGGCCCCTGGCAGGTTGAGCCTGTCCCTGGTACCGAACATCGTGAACTTGGGACAGGCGGGCATTCTGCAGAGTCAGGACCGTGAAGGGCCTATGTTTCAGAGAGATTTGGTTTAGGCTTGTGTGTTTTCTATTGCGGTGCGTTGATCATAGTTCTGTCTGGCATGGTGTGTGTATTGCATGTTGTGGAGTTGCTAACTGCTAACTCCGAATTCAGTTTTTCGGACTCAGGTGTTTTGGGGTTCAGGGGCTTCAAGGTTTAGGTGGGGATTCCTGGCATGACCATGCCGCTGAGTTTTGGGGCCCTCGGTCCAAGACGGACAATCCAATGCTGGGGTTTAGGGTTTAGCAGTTTAGCCATCCCACGTATTACAAAACAGATGTGCGACATCGCATGTTCGTGGTCTCAGTTTCCGGGTGAATGGCTAGGTAAGTACTATCGATTTGCAGGCCTTGACTGAGCGAGTCATGTTCACGAGTCATGTTCTTTTCCCGCTGTGCTGGCGCCTGGGCAGAGTCCTCGGTTCTGTGCTCAGTGGGGTGCTGGCATTCATCAAGTCCGGATGTAAAGCAGTTCAGCAGGGTGTACAATGAATTTAGGCACCAACACAGCCACCCCATCCGCCGACCATGAAAAGTCTCACATGCGGAAGAGAACCTCCCAAACCCGAATCCCTGAACCCCAAGCCTTCGAGACTTTCGATGAAGTTTAGCTTTAAATCTTCTAAGACTCTAGATCGTGAATCCTAGTGTTTTTTCAGTAACACCGAGTCCTAAAAATAGAACCCTTGAATCCTAAGAGTCTGAACCTCAAGAACCCTTCAACTGCCTTCAATCCACCGAAACACCGAAATACAAGCCAACTGGGCATGCCGGTCCGTCCAGGTGTTCAAATCCTGCAAGCAACTCAGGGCAGGTCCCCTCAGTTGTGGGGTTTGAGGGTTTATGTGTGGATGCTTTTTCTTACAGACGCATCCGGGAAATTATGGCAGATTCTTTTGCTGAGAGCATTCTGCATGCGTGCCGTGTCCACTCCGGCGTGTGTTAAAGTCAAAACCGTCAGATTTTTCTGAGGGATTGGAGAGCTTGAGCGAATGGGTTTCTGAATTTCCCTTTCCAAGAAGGCCTTGTACGCCAACCATAGGATCATTATGTTCAGGTGCCGGCTTCTGCTGTGGATGTGGAGTCTTGCAGTGAATTGAATAAAATTCAAAATAATGTCTGTTAGCTGGTTTCCTTCATGTTGCTTTTCCCGCAAGAGAGCATGTTTGGTGTATCTGGTTGTTACAATTGGTGATAGTCTTGGTTTATCGGTAAGAACACTTCCCTTAGCTGTACCGCTGTCCGGATCGAAGCTAAGTTTGTAAAGCTTCCGTTCTGGAGGCGTTGGGTTTCTGGCGAGTAGAGGCCATCTAGCCGAGACAGTTGACCTTGCACGGCTGTCTTGGTGCATTCCCTGATCGTACCCAACACATGTTCGGAATGCTGCAGCTCGCCTTGGACGAGTTCACCTCTTGGTTTCGAAGCCGAGCCTAAGCACCCTCAGCTTAGGCAGAGTTGACGATTGGGGCTTAGGCGCTTGGGGTGGTTCAAGACTCAGCCTTGGACATATAAAGCACCCGGGTCCAGTAACCATGTTGCTTTAGAACAATCTCTATATGATAAAAGAACCTTGTAATCCGACAGTGCCCTACATCCACAGAACACGCAAAACCAACAACTAGCGGAGGGGAAGACCGAACCGAAAGAAAACACAAACCTCGCTAGCGCCAGCAGAGCCCCAAGCCCTCAGGCTACATTGTGTTTTTGTCACCGTCATACAGCAGGAGCTACATTGAAGAGCCTCGGCAACCCCCCGAGCGAGGTCTTAGTGCTAACGAGCACATCGGAGTACCAAGTTTCACTGCAATACCTGACGGAGGCATTCGCAGGGGATTCCAGCTTCAGGATTATGGGATAGTTGTGAGCTGCTCGGGGTTGAGGGTTTTCCTTTCTGGAGGTTCAGGATCTTAGACTTCAGGCTTGTAGGAAAAGAGGCTTCAGGATGAAATTGTTGAGGATTGTGCAAGCTCACACCGACAGGGTTGCGTTCGCGATTCGTCATGCTACAGTGGAGATGGTTCTAGCAGCGAACATTTAACGACGGCAGCTTCAAGAGTAATGCAGGTTCACCAGCAGCCAGGGCAGCAGCAGGGGCATCAGTCTTTGCCGTGTTGTTTCTTTGTTGTCGATGTTGACAACATGTGCTAGCAGTGGCAGTCGTCGCTGCGATTGCCGTCGCACGCGTAGTAGTAGCGGCAGGATCAGGCGCAGGAAGAGGAGGAGGAGCGTCGGCTTCAGAAACCAAAACAACACGAGGAGCTTTCCCGTTCCTGCGGGCTACGGGAGCTCTGTTTCCGCCGCTGCTCTGCCACATGGAAAGACTTGGAGGCCTCGGTGTCATCAGAGTTCTTGTCGATAGAAACACAAGAGCGATGACGACCACAATAGTTGATACGAGCTACAATGAGAAGGATGCTGGTAAGGATGGTTTAGCATGGTGAAGATGCTCATGCTGGTGACCGGTGTCGGTTAGTTCTAGAATCCGAGAGCTACATGGACGGCCACGCAAGGGGCTTGATTCTGTTGTGATGCAGCAGATGTTCTGCGACTGAAGTTGGCCCTTTCTCCGTATGTCCTGGCGGGGCAAAAGTTAACAAGGGTGGAGCTGTTAAGAATGACACAGGATAGGAAGCCAGACACCAGAAAAAGCTAGCCCCTGACGGAGAAGCAAGCTCAGAAGCGAAGCAGAAGCAAACGTAACCAGAAAAGTAACCAAGAATTGGCAGCCCTCGACTGTGCAAAACACAGTGTATCATTGTACAGTGTATCATTGTCAGAATACAGTGCAGCATTGGAAGCTGGATCTGGGACTTCCAAGACAAGGTCTGTTTGTGCTTTGACTTGACCGTTCATATATTTTGTAGCTGCACTTACGCACTTGTCCTTTTTGACTTTGCTTCCAAGCTCTGGCTGGCTTTATTCCGACTTTGTTCCCTAAGCGCCAGGTGGCTTTTCGTGCAGAAGAAACCCTACATAAAGTCCCTTAAACCCTAAACCATAAACCTTACACAAATTAACTCCACTTAGATCCTACAGAGAAGGTAAAGGATCCCAGGCCTAAAGTCAAATCCATTCGCCCAGGTGCTGTGCAAGGCATGCCCCCGGCTTCAAGAATTGCGTTTGCCCGGGGCCAATGCTTCTTGAGAGGCGATAGGCTTGGCACGGATTTTTACGGTTTCGCACCCCAGAACGCCACGACTCTCCAATTTCCGATGACTGATCAAGAGGTCTTGCATTACAAGCACACTACCTAGGCCCGAAGGATACATCGATGCCGGGGGACCGCTAAGCCCTCCGCCGCTGGTGCCCTTGGGCCGTTTGAAGCAGCCCCTGGGTGGAAAGCTTGTTGGGTGCGTTGAGAATCTTCAGATTCAGATATCTTAAGTGTTTTATGGACTCAGCCCGAAAGCATGAACCCTAAATTCGTTCTGGGCAGATGGCGCGCAGGGTGCCAGAAGGGGGTCACACAGTTGCACGGCGCACGGCAGACTGGGGTCCTGTAGATTCTGTGAGGAGTTTCGGAGGCTCGTGGGCAGATTTTGCGCGCAGGATACCAATATCTGAGGAGCTTGTCACTTGGACTTCTGGAACATGATTCGGGTTTATCGGCAAATTGGGGATGAACTTGGCTCTGTTGCCGGCGACTACTTACCGGATTCCCCTTCTGTGTCCCGTATCTGCACTTCATGTTCTTCAAATAAGAGGGCACCTGCGATGTTGTGATGGTACGACAAAGACCGAACCGAGCGAGTGAGGTTGCGAGCTGTGGACCTGCGCGGCCATAGCCGGGCTCAGAAAGCCAAGTGCTGGCTGACCGATGATATGCCCCACGCTTAGACAAAGCAGGTCGATATGTGTTGGTTGTCTTGCACTCGGTCGCGCATCGTCGTGCCAGCTTGCACATCCGCCTTTGCAATGTTCCTCCTTGGTTACCCCGAACCAACGTAGCCCAGATCCATGTTTGTAGCTGTATGTTTCAGCATCATATGTATACATGTCTGTATATGAGTGCATTATGTATGTACTAGTAGGTACTTGTTTGTATGCATGCATGCGTGCATGTGTGTATGAATGTTGTATGAACGTATGTATGTTTGTCGTATGTGTGTATATATAAATACATGTTGATGTAGACGTAGCTTTGTGTATGCAGGTATGTGAGATAAACCGTTAGATTGACAGATAGAGATATACATGTTGCATGGCTAGATAAGCATTCAGGTGTAGATATAGTTACAGAAATAGAAATAGGAATCATAGATATCGATCGAGATATAGATGCATCGGTATAGATATACTTCTAGAGTTAGATAAACAGGTAAGTAGACAGATACATGCGTAGAGAGACAGACAGACAGACAGAGAGGCAGATAGCCCCATGTAGGAGAGCAAAACCTCACTATTTGCGAGGTTTGGGATCCTCGCACAGGTGCGTCATCTTCGTGCCTTGGACAGTGAGGGAGCCATGCCAGACTACACCAAGTTTTGTTGTTCGCTTCCTGGCAGCTCAACTCATGCAAGCTATGACCCAATCTTCTGAATCCTAGTTCCGTAACCTGCACCCTTAGCCGCAGATTGTTGGGCTTGTTGGGACTCTGATGTTCTCGGCCTCGAAGCATCGACAACGATTTGGGTCTTTCGTCGTTTATGGGTTTGTGTTTAAAGGTTTCAGGGTTGGGGTCGCCCTGTGCTGTATGACAGATCCGCAAGACATGCTATGATTTTCGAGTCCAGATCCTAAATCAAACCAGCCAGGACAAGAAACACCACAGAATACCATATGGAGTCCAATCTGATGTAGACGGGCAACACATCACTGCAATGCTTTTCCGGGAAGAGGTTGGAAAGGCTACTATTCCTTAGGGTTCCTCATTACAATATAACCCCGAACCCTTTTAATTCTCTAGACCCCTGTATTACACCTTAAACCGCCTGACCGGCTTTGTTAGCCTGCAGCCGGTGCGAGGCGAAGTCCGCGCAGACCACCAGCGTCTGCTCTCTGATCGTTGCTGCTGGTTCTTACGCCAGGCCCTCAGTAATGTGCATGCAGGTCCGAATACCTAGTAACAGCATACACATATACTTATCGTCCTTATGAGTAGAGTATCCTTTGCCCAAAACCTAGTGTAGCTATTGAGGCCACAATTTACTAGTGGGACGGTCATTTGATGTCGTCGCCGGGCCCTGGAGTGCTCACTTGTTGCCAACTCTTTGTGCACTTAGGATTAACATGAAGCGGAGTCAACTACTTGTGACAGATTACGTCCAGGGCCCCTGGATCAGGGTATAGAATTCCCGCCACCTCCCACGCCCGAGCTTCGCAGTAGTAGGATGTTGGTCTACACCAGTATTGTTCGTCGCGGGACTACACGAGGCTTCGGGATGCTTCGGGGACTTTTACGCTAGATGTGACGACTCATGCCGCTAAACTGTACGTCCTACTACCCGGTCGCAACAAGCCGAGGACGGCATTGCTTTCGACTGCGTCTTCTGCACCTTTCCGGATGCCGTGCGATGTGTGGCATGGCATGCATGCAGCGTCCTAGCTTCGGGCCCTAATCCACGGCTGAAACCGTGGAGTCCCCAAATGTCGTCGCTGAGGCCAGGGGCGAGGGTAGATTTCCTCATCGGACGATGCCAGTGAAGTTCCCTCATAAAGACAGGCCATCTCGCCAGTCGTACACATGTTGGCACCTGAGTAAAGGGCGGTACCCCAAAGGTGGGGAGAGTGTCTTCGGCCTGCTCCACATGTGCGATGGCCGGGTGCTCAGATGTCGCCAGAGCTTAGTCAGGGTTGTGGGTCAGACCGCAACAGCCGTTGCTTGAAGAGAGCTTCTTGCAGCAGGTTGCACTGTATCAGCTACTCCTCATGCCGCCGATGTAGTACGGCGCAGTGGGGTCCTGCTACGGGTCAAAACTGTTGTTCATTCACAGGAGTCCTAGGCCCTAAACTCTGAACCCGTCGTGTGTCAGTAGGTTCGAGGATTCTCCGCAGCTCTCGGTGGCCCAAAACGTCACAGGTTGTTTGAAGCTGTAGCCCAGGGCTCATGACGGTGGATGTGCAGCACGATGTGCAGAACGTTGCGCAAGCTCCTGCAAAAGGCTACATGTGCGATTTGAAGGCTTTTCTGAGGCCTGGTATCGGCAGGAGTCTGTTAGATTTTGAAAGGCTGATCCAGAAAATCGATCGAAGCAAAGCCCCCACAAAAAGGGCACAAGCCAGCGAGAGTCCTCTTCGTAGCTTTGGGTTTGGTGGCCCGCAAGCTAAAAATCTTAGAATTCCCGACTGAACCGTCAACATGTCCTATTATAATACAATTACGAATAGTACTAGCAGTAGTACTAACATCAATATCACGATCAGAATTAGTACTAGTATCAATTTTTAGTAATGGTGTTTGTATTGAGATTTTACCTTTGTCGGCAAGCCGGTCCGCAGGCTGACGTGGCCACTGCTTCTCGGCAACACACTCGAATGGTACGAGTTCGGTGTGTGCCTCGGTTTTTTAACAACATGTTTTCTTGTTTTTGAAAAACTATGCTCCAAATTGGCTAACATGTTCAGGTTCTATCAGCACGTTAAAGTAGGGTTTACGTGTGCGACATGTCCATACCGGTATTCGGGTTATAGAATGCATTTTAAGGGTGTAAGGTGGGCTGATAACATGCCCTTTTCTGTATTACATCTGGTTGCTTCAGGTTTTATAAAGGCTTGTCTTGGGAGTTTCTCCTGTTGTTGTTCAAGGGTTTAGCCGGGTGATTTGGGGGCTACATATGTATGTATGAATGGTGGATGTATGTATATATGTATGTTCTCGTATGTATGTATACTGTACGCATATATATATATATATATGTATGTATATACAGTTTACGCACCCACCCATTGATCCAGATCAGCTAATGTTTAAAGCTTGAAGGAGTGGATCATGGGACACTTGCTGTTTGCGATAACATCGGTGGGGGTCGAGGAAATCCTGAAGCCCAAAATGGAACTTCGACAGGGATCCAACATTCGTAAGTTGAGGTTCTCAACATCTAAGTCTCTGTCGCGCTGCAATCCCCAAAATTGCCAGGGCTTCGAGTATTTGGGGAAGCGTTGATCCCTGCCGAGGTTTCTTCACATGACATGTCAGACTGGAGAATCGTGTTTGTTATGCATTCTGGAAACTTCAGATGATGCGAGCACATCAGCAGGGATAAGGCATCTACAACACTCCTGAAGCTTGACATGCGAAAGCTTCCCGCTAACTCTCGCTGTGCTGAGGTGCCTCTGAATCCTGTCAGTACATGGGGAATTTTCCATCCTGCCGGTTCCTGGGGAAAATGGTATTTTGGTCGTGTTTTCCGGTGTCCTGGTGGTCTGCCGGTGGTTTCTTGGTGGTCTTTGCCTGACCTCGTGCTGGTATCCTGGTAGTCTTTTGATGGTCTTTTGGTGTCTCCTGCTGTTCTCATGGTGGTTGTCGTCCAACCAAGCGGTCGTAGTCATCGTCGTGATCGTTGTTGTCGTCATTTCTCGTCAGGGAGGTGGTGTATCGCTGCTTGCGAAGATCCACGCTGGCATGATAATACTTAGCAAACCCCACGGCCTGAGCGAGCGTCATGACCTCAAAGATAAAAGCCCCAATGCAACCGGTACCCTCATAGCGCCCTAGCTATTCTCCCTTTTGCATTCAAAGAACCCTAAGAACGCCTGTTATTCTCCCTCCCATTGGCCCTCACAGAACCCCTTGTGTAGAGCCATGAAACAAGCAGGTATGGATATGTCGAGAAGGAAATCTCCGAGAACTTCTTCGGGGGCTCGGAGGATGGAGGATGGACCCTTGTCTCTGGCAGCCCCAGTCACGGGGATTGCAGGGTTCTAGGGTTTACTTTTGGAAGGCCTAAGACGATTTGGCTTTGTGTTTGCTGGCGTTCGAGTGCGTTGGCGCTTTGCAGATGTAGGGCTTAGGACTAGAGCCTGAAACCATGTAGATCCGAACCCCAGTATTAAGAATGGTATTCCCTGACAGCCCTTATATAACCATGAAGACCCCCGAACTTCATTCGAGTTAATCGGGCACCTCTATTCATGCCTACGGTCAGCCCGGAGCACTCACAAATCCCTTACTAAATCCTGCCTGTCACATGCTGGTTACATTCACTTCAACGGCCCTCTGAGCTCTTCCGCTGTTGTCTTGATCAAAACCGGAGCAAAACCTATCATGCTGGTCTCAGATCTCGCTGTGCAAGGTGTCATGAACAAAACAGGCTCCAGAGGTTTAGAGCTTTTGATTCTGCGGTTCCTGCTTGCGCTGAACCCACAGATCACAAAGCACCAGAGCAAGCCCATGGGAACCTATCAAGCCGTCTCAAAACGTGCAGACTTCATGCAGTAACGTCAGAACTAGATGACTGTTTGACTCTGTTACCCTGTCTGATGAAAGCCCATGCAACTCGGCGAAGACGAGACATGATATATTCCCCTAAACCCTAAACCCTAAACCTTGCTTCGATTCCGAGGTTCGGATTTGCCATCACGTTTGTTGCTCGACCCATGGGAGGCCTCGGCTGGACCTTGAGCTTTGCTCTTTCTGGGAAATCCTACACACGGATCCACAAGTCTTGTGGGTAGGGTCTTGCGACATGGGTTTTGTGAGGGTTTTTAGAGGGGGATTGTGCATTGTCAACTTGTTTTCATCACCGATGAGCCCTGAAGCCTGAAACCCCAAGGATTGTCGTCGAACCTATTTCTGCAGACCATGCCAGGGTACTCCGAGAGTGTCAAAAAAATCCAGAACCCCTCAGTCCTTCCGGCCTTCACTTCACCACAAGCCTCGTCTGGACTTGTCCGAGTTCTGAGCGCCGAAACCCACAACTCGAAGAGCAAAGATCCTTGGACATGGAGCTCCCAAAGTCGGAGAGCACGGATGCTGTGATAATGTCCCTAATTAGGGTTTCCAAACATACAGAGAGGGCTCCTCTTAAAGACTGTCAGTCCTCCGGTCTTCGCACGTCCTCGCTATACACAAACCCTGTGGTTTTCGTTATCCTTCAGATCCAAGGGTGTGTCTTCTGCATATTCGGTCTCGCCATGCCCCGGAAGCAGACGTGTAGGACTGTACGATTTTGTAAGGCAGGTTTAGAGTATGGGCTTCGGGCTGCAGGTTTATATGTTAAAAGGTCGGAGACTTCGGTTTTACGAGCTTGATTGCGCCGAGTTCAGGCTTCAGGGGCGGACGATCAACTGCTCGGAGGCTTCGCATTGGGCTACATCGCTGACAACATTGGGCGCAAGCTTTCGGTGAACCTTTCTCTAGGCCGGTTCGGACACTGACCCCTGCAGGCCCTCTAGCCTACAGTGCTTCAGGGGAAGAGCATGTGTCTTGGGTTAGCTTGCATTCCTGGCTGTGATCACTCTTCCTCCCTCCCGCGCTCTCTCCCTCTTCCTCGTCCTCAGAAAGCAGAAATCGTGACTGGTTTGTACCTCTTTTCCTCCAGGACCCCAACCCTTCACCCAGCAACAACACGACACAAGAGAAGTCGCAAATGCAGGATTTGCCAAATACGTGTGTCACCAGGTTTAGGGTCTGTTTAGGGCGGGTTTTGGGATGCGGCTGAACACTTGAGGTAGCTTTTTCTGGGTGGTTTCGGTCAAGTTGCAGGAGGGCATAGGGCCTGCAGGCTTTTGGCAGTCAGGTCATAGCTTCGGCTGAAAACATCTTGGCTCAAGTGCCATTGTGCTACGAGGGCTGCCATGGGCAAGCTCTTAATAAGACTGTTTTACAGTGTCCACCTGGACCTGCACCCCTGACAAGGGAAATATTAGTGACTTGCACTTCACCTTGTTGGATCACTGTCGTTGATGTTCAGGTGTTCTAGGATTCTAGGAACAGGATTCCAGGATGTTCTGTTTCGAAGCGCGCAAAGCAAAGAATTTTCTCGGAGAGCTGCAGATGTTCGCTGCTTATCGAGGAGCAGATCTCAAATCCGCGCCCTCTTCCGTAAGCCTTAAACTTGTTAACCCCAGACCCTAATTACACTGTAAACCCCAAACTCTAACTCTAACCCTCTCGCATGACTGGCAACTATATGTCCACAAGCGAGGTTGTCTAGGAGTCAATCGGTACTTGCATGAGCTTAAGTTGCCAGCCATGCGAGAGGGAAATAACTCTAACCCGAGGCCTTAAAGTCCTAGCCACTCTGCAGTGGTTTGAGTCCCGTCCAGCAGCTTGATATCCGGATTGCAGGCGGCATGATCGTGGCAACTGTGGGCCAAGGACTTCTTCCAGGCAAACTTCGGGGTTGCTTATGGCTACAGCAGGTTCGACTTTTTCCGATAACCCCATGTTCCTCGAGTAGGCTTTTTTTTCTTTCTGTTGCCGGGTTGTGTAAATACATGTGGGGACTTCTTGAAAGTGTTGTTAGGCAGGATTGCTAGATGAGAGCAGTGAGTCCCTCAGCTAGGGTTGCTGATCAGGACTTGGAACGGGTGGGTGTTTTCAGCGTCTCTACTTGGTAGGCCATTGTTCAAACAGGTACCTTGCTTGCAGGGGTTCTTGATTTTCTTTAACAGCTTCTATTTGGCTTCAATCATCTTAGAGGCTTTTGTCGAAAGAGGAAGCATCTCCCGCAGAACTCTTCGGAGCTCAGAATGCCAGAGGGCTACGTATATTTACAGAGACGCACGAACACAGCTGTAGATCAATACATTCGCTGTATGTACAGATACATGTACATAGACGCACATATACATGCATGCACACATACGTGCACACATACGCACAGACACACTCACAAACACCCTTTTCCTCCACATGCCTGCATAAGCGCGCACACAGATGTATATGTGTATGTATGTATGTATGTATATATATATATATATGTATGAATAAGTAATATTGTATATATATATATATATATGGGTAGGTAGTCATTCCCCCACCCCTGCATTTCTGCAACTTTGCTTTTATATTCATGGATTCTGCTACCTGGTTTCGAAACTAGTGTCTGTTTCGAAACATATCCGTAGGAGGCCCCAACCCGACCCATTGACCCATTAACCCAATCATTTGCCCAACCCATTAACCCATTAACCCAATCATTTGCCCAAAACATTAACCCATTAACCCAATCATTCTGGCCAAATGAAATTGCCTTAACCCATTAACCCATTAACCCAATCAGTCGCCCAACCCATTAACCCATTAACCCAATCATTTGCCCAACCCATTAACCCATTAACCCAATCATTCTGGCCAAATGGATTTGCCTTAACCCATTAACCCATTAACCCATTAACCCAATCAGTCGCCCAACCCATTAACCCATTAACCCAATCATTTGCCCAACCCATTAACCCATTAACCCAATCATTCTTGCCAAATGGATTTGCCTTAACCCATTAACCCATTAACCCATTGACCCAATCATTTGCCCAACCCATTAACCCATTAACCCAATGATTTGCCCAAGTGGGACTGGACTCTACTCCCAAGTTCAGTTGGCCAGATTGATTGGGTTAATGGGTAAATGGGTTAAGGCAATTTCATTTGGCCAGAATGATTGGGTTAATGGGTTAATGGGTTGGGCAACTGATTGGGTTAATGGGTTAATGGGTTGGGCGACTGATTGGGTTAATGGGTTAATGGGTTAAGGCAATTTCATTTGGCCAGAATGATTGGGTTAATGGGTTAATGGGTTGGGCAAATGATTGGGTGAATAGGTTAATGGGTTAATGGGTTAAGGCAATTTCATTTGGCCAGAATGATTGGGTTAGTGGGTTAATGGGTTATGGCAATTTCATTTGGCCAGAATGAATGGGTTAATGGGTTAAGGAAATTTCATTTTGGCCAGAATGATTGGGTCAATGGGTTAATGGATTGGGCAACTGATTGGGTTAATGGGTTAAGGCAATTTCATTTGGCCAGAATGATCGGGTTAATGGTTTAATGGGTTAATGGGTTAACGGGTTAACGGGTTAATGGGTTAATGGGTTAACGGGTTAAGGCAAGTTCATTTGGCCAGAATGATTGGGTTAATGGGTTAATGGGTCAATGGGTCAACGGGTCAATGTTTTAATGGGTTACATACTGGGTTGGGGCCGTGGCAGGCGCGTGTTTCGAAACATACGCTGTGTTTCGAAACTCACGCCTAGCTATAGCCCGCTACAGGTTAAATGTTACGTAAACTGACAGTTGTTCCAAGCAGTGCGAGCTATGTGTATATATATATATAAGAGTATGATCAGGCCTCTGGCATTACGAGTGTGAGAACTGACAGCACAACAAACTGATGCCCAGTTCGCTTCACCAAGTTGTCAAGAGTCAAAGCACCGAAAGCCTTAAGGATCAGTAATTCATGACCTATTCCATTAGATCATATTGAACTATGTTGTCTTGTTTTACATATGGTTCAAAATATACTTTTCTCCCTATCCCACAGTGGCTGAAGATTTTGCAAATGCATACGACTGTGTGGTACTATGTAGCATCTATATGCTTTCAACTATATACGAAACCGAACTGGTATCTACTGTAGCCTATGCTGTCGGCTCTAGGCTATACTACAGACCGATATTGCAGATTATACTATACACCATAATACTATACTACAGACTATATTGCAGACTATACTATAAACCATAGGCGTTAGTGTACAATGTACTTGTTCTGCACGAAAGACTATTCCATGCGCTCGAGGAGACACATAATACATACCATGTCATGTACTATGCTCTCTAGTATGCGCTATTTTCTAGGCAGTATACTACATTGTGATCTGCACTAAACTTTTACAGTTCACTATACTCTTCTTTCCTACACTATGCTTTACTATACAGGTATCTTATGCGTAATTTTGTTACAAGTTGCATTCTACATAGTTGTTATCATACATAAGCCCAAGAAATGATATCCTATCATGCTGTGCGGCATATGTTAGTCTGCTACTGATACTATATTCTTCCAAACATTGTGTTGTACCATGTTTTGATGCATGGGTTATTTTGAGTTAGACACAGATCATAATGGGCTATACAACATGAGAGTATATTACATGTGGTACCAAAGGCTTGGTTATATTAGGTCATCTCACCCTATACCGCGTCGTATCTATGTTAAACATCTGGATATGATTCAGTATTTCACATTATTTTTCATTTGCAAAATACTTGATGTAACGGCTGATGCTATACACTGGAATAGAATCGTATAGTACCATATAACGTAGCCCATGATAGAACATGTTATGCTCCAATACAGCACGACTTAAGTTGGCATGGTACAGTAAACATTTTGATGTGATGTAACCTGAAAAGAAAAAGTATCTGACAACCAGATGCATGCTCTATGTGACACAATACAGTCTACGACCGTCAGATATAGCGTGGCGAATGCCATTCGGAAAAAAGCAGTATTCTATCATGCTAGAGTACATTCTGTCTTATATCATTGTGTCGCACGAAATACTGCACATCTCCTAGATATTGTATGTTATATACTCTGAACCGTGTACGTGCCATAGTTTCTGCTATGTGATTTGAAATATATCGGTTTATAATTATACCATACTTCGTGGTATGGGGCATCTTATGCGTAATTTTGTTAGAACCGTGTATGTGCCATATTTTCTCTCATGTGTTTTGAAATATATGGGTTTATAATTATACCGTACTTCGCGGTATGGGGCATGACTGCGCACCCTTCGCACTGTATTGTATTGGGCGCAATACCGAAGATGCTGAAGTGTAGGGGTGGGGGAATGACCACGCGCCCATATATATATATATATATCTATATATATATATATATATATATATATATTGACAACAATACATGCATATTCATGTACAGGCGCACAGAGACACGCATATACAGAAATGAGAATGCATGTACATGTACATGTGCCCGTGCATGTCTCTATGTGAGTATACGTGAAATTGTGTGCCTAGACATGCATACATGCGCACACACAATACACCCGTATATATATATATATATATATACACGCACACACACGTTTTTTACATGCATAGATCCGGATACATATATATATATATATATACATACATACATACATACATGTGCATAGTAGACCTGTCAGTTGATACGCTTGCATGTGTAGAAGTATTTGCTTACGTATGTATGTATATACATATGTGTATATATATATATATGCGCATGAAGAGGTACACGTACAGACACATACGCACTAACACATACAGCCACATTATATGTACACCGGCCGGAGTGCTCGAGAGAGGGAGGGAGACAGAGAGAGAGAGAGAGAGAGAGAGAGAGAGATGGGGAGACATAGAGAGGCAAGCTGCATATGGACAAAGATGCAAATGTTTTGGCTTCGCCATCAGAGCTTGCTGGACAAATGTTTTCTACTGCATGGCTGTACACTGCTGTACATCTAAACATGCGATCCCGAAAGCTGCAAACTTGTGCCTATGGCCGAAGCCGCAAGAAGGCAAATACTTCCTTGGCGGCGCGAAGGACTTGGGCTTGGTATTTCTGATTTGCGACTTGGAAGGCACCAGCAAGGTTTCTGTTTTCGAAGTGACTTGTTTCACGATCCCTAGTAGCCCTAGTACCCTGCTTGTGGTAGTATTGCTGCTTTTTGTTGTCATTGTGAGAATTTCAGTGCTAGATCGGCCCAGCTTGTCGAACCCCTTTCCCCCCTTACGATTTCATCCCGGACTCTTACGGAGCTTGAACCATTCCAAGAGGAATGGCATCAGCAGCAAGACCAATGTTCGCCGCATAATCTTCACCGTCAATGCATGAGAGGATAGTGTTAGCCTTAGGCCTAGACTGCAACGAAACCCTCAGTTCAAAACCTTACCACGAACGCCTTAGCCGCGTACCTTATGTAAGCCTCAGCTCTGAGGTTGCAGAGCTTTGCAGGGGCTGTCCGCGGGTGGCGAGATCGGCGCAGTGTCCGCATACCTCGTGGAGGTCTTGTCTTCTCGGGCTGACTTCTCAATATACTTTGGGTTGTGAGTTTAGTCCCTAACTTCTTGCACCGGAGAAGTCGCATGATCGGTTTTGGCGACATCCTGGATGAAGTCTGCCTTGCAGCATGCTGATTCGGTTCTGTCGGCTCCTCTCTCACTCTCTTTTGCTTGTGCTCTGAGCGCTGCCTTCCTTCATGATTTGGCAATTCTCAGAGGAACTTTTCGAGCCAAGTTTTGACCGACCCTGGCGCAGGTTTCTCCTGTGAAGACTTTGGGCATGGCCGTGTGCATGCTTCCTGGCTTAAACAATGTCACCCTGTCGTGTGGAGCTTTTGCGCGATGCATGTGCGGTTACATTGTATTGTTGCCTTCCCAAGCCCTTGCCTGTCAGGCCTGCAAATCATTCACGCTCTTATCGTAACTACCACAAGGAGGACGAGCAGGGGGAGGCGGAGCACGAGGACGAGGAGAGGAGGACGAGGAGGAACAACAGCAGCAGCACTGGTAGTCGTCGTGCTCAGTATGGTAGCCGTGGTGGTTGCTGTCAGAGCGCTCGTCATCTTAAGCGATTCTCGAGGCGGAAGGAAACGAAGGATGAGTCTCAAACATAGTTGCCGCTGTGGTAGGAGCAACAAAGCAAGACCCCAAAGCCTAAACTCTAGACAAGTTTGCTCGGTCTGTATTTGCATGGTAGCACAGCTCGGTGGCTCAACCCTTGAGAAACTTAGCTAAAGCAGAGGAAAAGCAGTGGGCAGTTAGTTATTCCTGAAGGGTAATGTGCAAGAAGAAGTGGAAGATCAAGAGACTTCTCTTCTTCTCAAGATCGTTTTCCATTTTGGGGTGTTTAGCTCGGGGTCTACTGGAGTCTACTGAGGGCCCTGAGAAGCATCGGACCGGCCCCACTGCATTTGTTGAAGTTTGGCCTTGGTGACTTTCGATGCTGGCTTGGGGGGGGGGAAGGCACAGGTTAGGCGAACCTGGAGAAGGTAGTAAGGTGTCGGGAGAGTAGGCTAGTGTTCCTCTTCTCCATTTTCATTGGCCAGGCATCAGGTTTGACGAGTCATGCTGACCAGGGGTGGTGATGCTCATGGTCATCGTTGTGCGGTCCCGGCGTGTCAAACACCGAACGCGCGTCACATCCCAAGAAGCTCCAAACACATCGAAGCTTCCAACCTGAAAGTCGCAGCCCTACAGCCTACACAACCCGAAGCCCTCTACCAATACATGTCCCGCAGTGTTCGATGACGCTTGAAGTGTGCACGCAATTTCAAGGTTTTTAGTGTTTAGGTCCTAAGCTTTTCGGCGTTTAAGATTCAATACTTCAGGGTTCAAGGCTCAGACTTACGTTCAGGCTTGGGCCGTGGGGGGGGGGGGGGTGGGGCGTTTATGCTGAGATGTAGGGCTCCGCGGCATGAGTGCATTTGCTCTATGCTCAGGATTTCCGTGGGCAGCCAGATTGCGTGGGCCTTTGCCAGTCTTCTGGTGGCATTGCTCAGCAGCTCGCTGACAGACCAGCAGATGCTGGAGTGGGGCTGGCGCATACCGTTCCTGCTCCTTGATCTGGCCTTGGCAGCCGTTTTCTTGACCGTTTGTGGAGGCACCACACCACGACCACGACCACAACGACCATGATCACTACCACCACTACCACTATTGCTACGACTCCTCCTCTTCCTCTACTCCTCCTATTCCCCCTCCTACTGCTATTCCTACTGCTACGGCGACGACGAGTGCTGCTACTACTACTACTACTACTACTACTACTACTACTACTACTACTACTACTACTACTGCTACTGTTGTTACCGCATGCTACTGCAACTGCATGCTGCTGCTCCTGTTACTGCTAGTGGTGGCCTTGAGTTTTTCTTTCCGCTTTAGTGGCTACCCATCGTCGTCGTCATCATCATCGTGATACCATCTGTGTGCACTTAGATGTGCCACGACAGCGGCCCTGATCACCAGGCAGTCCCAAGCCTTCTAAGGATCTCTGCGATCCCAGGGGCGATTTCTATGTGGGGCCGCAACAGGTGCTTCTGTGAGTGTCGTGTAGAATGTTAGAGCATGTTTCTGACCAGGCTCTGGCATCATCAAGGGCTTTAGCCGCCCTTAGGAATTGAGCTAGACGTTGTCGCAGGTTTCTGGGATACAAGAAGGGCTTGATCTGTAGGATTCTGCAAGGTTTACGGTTGTCGCCGGCCCACAACCAAGGGTTCCCCATCCTGATATGATTTTGTTTTTGTCTGCGATGTTTGGCCATGGTTCGTCAATTCTGCAGCTGCGGGTTCATTCCATTGCATTACTTGTAGTCCATGTAGTCCATCCCCGAGACCCTCCGATTTCTCAGCTCAGGGTCGTTGGGGACAGCCTACCGTCGTTTCCAAACGAGAGACCTGCTACAGAATGCTAGAACGCTAAGGGGTCATGATAGGGAATCAAGTTCAGTCCATCTACTTTGGTCTTGAAGGGCATGGGGGTGATTCATGAAAGATCAGGAAGGTCTACTGGGTTTTTCGCTATAGTTTGTGTGAAACCGCATCGGACGAACACTTAGCAGTAACACGCAGCCAGCTTGGGATGAGGTCGAGGTTAAATCCTGAAATCCTGCACCTGAGAACCCTCAACCTGAAACCCTTCAAGGATAAAGCTCTACAGGGCCGGCTGTGTGGCGAACTTAAAGCACTGGCCAAGGCCTATGCCATGGTCGAGTCCTGCAGAAAACTCGAAAGCCGGACAGCCTTAGGCCACCAGGAAGCCTAAGCCGCTTTCCCGCTAGGATCCCGGAGACCGACACCTTCCTGGAGATAGGAGGCGAAGGTGCCGCTGGCAACCGGAGCCAGAGCGAGAGAGAGAGAGAGAGAGAGAGAGAAGATAGGGGCCACAAAATATGGGGGGGCCCTAGTGGCCGAGGGGTCTAACCAACCCCTCATGGTGGTATAATCGGAATATAATAGGACCCTAATGTATAATCCTTATAGTCACCATTGCAGGGTGGGGGCCCCTTCTAATATCTACAGTACAAGCTCAGGGCGTCAGGGTTTAGGCCTTCTTTGTATTCGGGTTTACGGTATGATCCATGCTATGACGTGCAGCTGCACACGTAGGCGTCGTTCTTGTACTCTTTGCCATGCTGGGGAGGTGAAACATCCAGGAGCCGATTCGGCTTCTTTGAGCTCCTCAAGGCCCTTTGCTCTTTGCAGTTTAGGCCCTTAGGCTTTCACTCTCAGGATTTCAGGGTGTATCAGGATTTTGCGCAGATTCGGGATGTGAAAGACTTTGCGCGGAGGGGCATCGGCCGCAAGCAGTAGGCATGCGGCGGGTGGAATCAGCCATTGGGAGCAAAAATGCTCATGGGATTGCGTGTCCGTCAGAGTTCATCAAGGTGGGTTCGACCTGCGGCGGCGTGATAAGCCATGCGGAATTCATCCATGCAATGACGGATGTAGTGTCGAAAGAGCATAGCGCAATAACACATCCCCCCCATTTCTGGCCCAAGAAGCTAGGTAAACCCTTACCTGACGTCGTCGAGTGCGAGTGCCAGCCAAAGGTGGAAGTAGGAGGCATGAATCGCCCGGAGGAGCATCGTTTGAGCCTGTTGGTCGGCTTCGGCGCCTGCTTTGCGACTGCCACGATGTGGCCCCTCTGTCTGAAGCATGGGCCTTGAGTGCCTAATTCATTGGGAATTCGTGTTGAAGCAGGTTTCGGGACCGGCTGTAACCAGGTTGTGGATGCGGAAATGTCAAACCAAAACACCACAGCCAATCAACACTGGAAGCTGGAACACTCCAAATCCAAAGCAACACTCCAAATCCAAAACCTCTGGAGCCGAAACCCTTGAAATCCGAAAGCCCAGTGTCAGAACCCAGAGTCAAAACCCAGAAAAGGCGGAGGGGAGCGGGGCCGACAAAAGTTTTGATTCCTCAATCTGTCCCGGGCCCTAAACCCTAAAGTCGAGACACTCAACGCTTTGACTCAGCTTCTTCAGATGGAAAAGGGCACTCCCGAACCCCAAAGCAACACACTTGTTTAGCGCGTTTGATGCTTACTGCTTTGCTGCTTGCTGTCCTCAGTCTTCATCGGTACCACTCAGGAGACCCACAGAAATATTCCTCTCCTAGAGTCTCCGAGTTGCGAGCGCCAACACTACACTTTAACAACCTATAAGCATAGAGCCTGAACCGTTTAAGAAACATTTTTCCAATAAACATAGTACAAAGTAAGGTAGATATACTTACTGTTATATAGTGTGCAATATGCAATATGCATGTAAGGTGTATACAGCATATAACACGTACATACATCCATACATGCATACTTATACCATATACAAGATAGACTATACAGAAGCGAATACACAATGCACATAATACGTAATACAGAGAGACGTCTGTGTGTGCGTGTGTGTGTGTGTGTGTGTCTGTTTCTAGGTAGGTAGGTAGGCATGTATGCACGTATGAGTGTGTGTATGTATGTATGTACGTATGTATGTCTGTCTGTCTGTCTCTATGCGTGTACGTGCACATGTGTGAGCGTGTTTGTGTGTGTGTGTGTTTGCATGCATGCATGCACGCATGCATGGGTCAGTCATGTATGTATGTATGTATGTATGTATGTATGTATGTATGTATTCATGTATGTATGTATGTATGTACGTATGTTTGTATGTACGTATGTATGCATGTATGTATGCATAGACATCTGTATGTACGTACTCTCTCTCTCTCTCTCTCTCTCTCTCTCACACACACATGCATATATGATCCCGGCTCTCGGTTCGCCGACCCCCCCCCCCAAACCCACTCCCCAAGCTGAATCTGTATGACGCGCACACTTTTGCACATGCGGGTCCCAAAACCGTCATCTGTCACGAGGATCGCGTCCCAAACACGCCCGATCATGTTGACTGTGGGCACTTCCCAAAGAATAAACAAGGCAACTGTCACGAGGACTGCGTTCCCTGACAGGCCCGATCCCTGTGACAGTTGGCCGATTGCAACCTTTTGGCAGTTGCCCCCACAGCAACAACTGTCACGAAGATAGTGGCCCTACGATCAATAAAGCGATAATCATTACCAGGCACGTGGGCAGAAGATGCCCGACGACCAACCAATCAAACATTAAGATGCTTGAGTTAATGATGATGGTGATCATCGTCCCCATCATCATCATATGAGTATACCATAGACCCAAAACAGACCGAAAAACGCCGGGGCACACCATTCCACAAGAGGGAAGGGGGGAACCACCCCAACCAGACCCACCCCCGGACCACACCACACCACAGGGAGGGGGGAAGCAAACCACCACCACACCGCACCACAGGGGGGTGGAGGAACCATGGGGGGGGAGGGGGGAACGGCCGAACCGGGATCATATATATATATATATATATATATATATATGTATGTATATGTATATGTATGTATATGTATATGTATATGTATATGTATATGTATATGTATATGTATATATCTACATATCTATATATCTATATATATCTATATATATCTATATATATATATATATATATATATATATTACACACATGTGCAGATAGAATCCGAAACCCCACCTCCGCAATCGGCGGAGGTTCGCCCCACCTTTTTGGACGGTCACGGCGGTTCTCGAGCTTGAGTCGGCTGACAACTTGTGGGTGGCCCCGGGAAGACAAGGATTAGGGTTTGTAAGCTTTAGCGCTTTCGGCTTTTAGGGTTTGCGACTCGCTTTGACCAAGTTCGCTATTTTGTGTTGCGCCTTCTGTGTTTGTCTCATATTTCGTGGGTACTAAGCCGGGCGCGTTTACGGACTTTTAGACTTTAGGTTTTACTGGAGTTTCGGGTTGAGAGGCTTGCAGATCGGTCACTTATATAGAGGTTAGGCACCACCGACGCTCCAAGAGGCAGAAAGAGCGAGATGCAGAGAGCGAGAGTGGAGGGCAACAAGCCTCCACCCTAGCCGTGGCGAAAGAAAGAGCGAGAGAGCGACAGATAGAAACACAGACACAACAAACCAACGAAATAGAAATAGCGGGTTAAAAAGGAGGGCGATGCGACATGTCTTTCGTTGATAATTATCCCTTTTGGCTCTGGAAGGTGGGCAATTCCTGCCAGCTGCCCCTGGGCTTTTTTTGAGATTTCAGCATGGCATCCTCTCTTTTTTGTTCTGCTTACCGTGCGCTGGCTTTGCTAAGGATCGGTCTTGCCGTTACACCCGTGGCGGCCATGGTGACTGACAGGTATGGCGTGGGCTTCTGTGTACTGGTGGGAGCAATTTACGTCCTGATCATCTCGGTTCCGACCTACACTTGGACTCCCGCAAGACCCAGAAGACGTTTTCAGGTTTGACTAGGCTTGGGGTGTATAAGCTTATAAACCTTACATTGCCAGTGCCTTTTTGCAGCCTCAAAGCCCAGATTTGAGCCCGTTAGGATTGCTTTCAACCCCGCCGATCGCGAAGTGGCGTATGTGGGCCTGGGTTTGCTCTTCGGTTTGGCACAGGCGCTGTTTTCTGTGGGGACGTCGGAAGGAGCAAACAGTCGCTGTAGGCTTTGGACGACGAAAAGGTTTTCAGACGATTCTGCTACGTCTGTGACTGATTCCCCCTGCAACTCATCATGTTTTGTTGCATCCCGGTTTCTGCTGAATGACAGCCCGGGAATCTTCCACTGTAACGGTCCACGATATAGACGCCATAGTCTCTTGCTATATCTACATGGTTTCCTCATGTTTCATGATTGCGTTTGTCGCTGAAGTGCACTTTCCAAAGCAAGCCAAGTTCAAATTATTCGACGTGAGCTGCGACGTATCCCGAAAGCTGAAAACCACTGCTGCTGCATGCGCTGCGTGACGTGGTCTTCTCCGTCCAACCCTGCATAGTAGACCAGGTCAGGCGATGGCAGGAGGACGTATGGGGCAAAGACTATTAAACCAAAAGCCAAGAGCACTGAACCGTAGAGGCGATCCAGACGCTTGTCTTTGTGACTTTGCCCTTTTCATTTTCTTCTGCCCCGAAACCCCGACCTTAAAGAGCAGGTTTCTGGACAGTGAAGGTCGGGTTTGTGTTGATAGCGAATGCTCGCAGACGGTCTGCGAACATCCTTACAACTTGCACCCTGGTGCGCGAAGACTTCCGCCAATTCAAGTTTCACGGAACACTGACATGTTATGAAAGTTTATTTCGATGTGGCTCGATCTAGTTTGAATCATCTGCTGGTCACTGAAGCCAGCTCGCCAGTCTCCCTCTCTCTTTCTCTCTCTCCCTCTGTCTCTGTTTGTCTCTCTTGAAGCTTCACTCTGTCTTCAGGTTTAGGGATTTAATGGTCTACGGCCTTGGGGAAGCGTGTAGGGCCTGGGGATGGTTCAAACTCTACGACTCTCCAAATCCCATAAGCCGTGCGCAGGGCTTCTGCGGAGCCACGATCTACCTCTTTTGCGCTGAGCTCTTTCCGGCCAGGCCTGTCTCATGGTTTCTTCAATGAAGGTTTGGAGCTTATGTCTTTGTTACCCATAGTTAGTTTGGGATTCGTGGTTGGGGGCTTGTAGTTGACGCTTGGGAGTTACGTCTTGTTCAAGGTTGAGCACTTATCTTTCTACGGCTCTCGGATTGTTGTGGCGACGTTCATTAGTCTTTTTCGAGCTGCACGTACACCTTGGGACGTCGCGCTAAGAACCTGGTCTTGCTTCCGATATTGCTGGTATTGCTGTTTATTAAGGTATAGTAGGAGAAGGTATCATTTACACCTAGCGGTGTAGTCTTGGTAAGATGCACAATGGTTATTGCGCGGTGGTGGCGATCTGATGCGGATCTTGGGCTGACAGACGGCCATGGTCACAATCACGAGCTGACGCAGATCTGAGGATGACAATCTCACAAGCCCAAACCTTAGACCTGCCTTTTGCAGGTATTGCGCAAGATCCCTTAGCCTGAAACATGTGGAGTTCAGGGCTTCAGGGCGGAGGGCAAGCGTCTAACCCGCAAAAGTAATTACCTGTTCATGTTCGCATCGCAACGACCACCGCATTTTCCAGCGCCATCAGCAACATGGTTTTCGTTCCGTCCCACATCACCCTTTCCAAGAGTAGCAGTAGTAGTAGTAGTAGTAGCAGCAGTAGTGGTAACAGTACCTAAACCCTATAAAGCTTAAACCCTACTTATAAACCCTAAACCCTAAACTCACCCTTCCCAGGCTGCGGGCACAGGGAATGTCCCTGAGCTACAACATTTGCCTCAGCTTCATCGGGGGCTTCGCTGCTAGCATCTCCCAGTCGTTGCACCTGGGCCGCTAGAGGCCGTTTTGAGCCTCTTTTTTTGCCAGGGTTTAGGGTTAGGGGTTTAGGGTATAGGGTTTAGGGTTTGCAACTTTGAAGAAGCCGGGGGAAAGGGGAACTCTTGCTGTAACCGGGCTGCTGGACAACGAGGCCTGCTGCAAAAAAGGGTTTGCAACTGTGCCGCGCGCAGGCACACCTAGACACTGACACTCATCGCAGCGGATTCCTCACGGATGGGCTGGTTTGTTGTAGCGTCGAGTGGACCACAAAAGCAATTAATCGAAAAACGCAAGCTGTGCTAGATGTCCTTCATTTTATCTCTGTTTTATTGGGTTTTGGGCTTTGACGGATTGAGCAACTCTGCCAATGCAACCTTGGATGCAGAGACTGTCGAGCAATCTTCAAGTCTTAATGACTGGCAGCAGAAGAGTCTCATCATGGTGTATATCTGTAACATGTGCCGAAGACTTTGCTTTTGAAACCTCCTACTTCTGCATCAACATGCCAAGGGCCACATCACCACTCGAATCGTGAAGGCTCCTAAACTACACCAGGAGGCGGAACTTCCATGCTGGACTTCAGCTCGAGCATCAAGCCCAGCATGGGGCCTCAAAGCCCGAGGGCGGCAAAAATCAAGATCCCGTTGAGGTCCAGCGCTTTGTAGGGGCTTAGTCGTTTAGATTCGATTTCACGTACGGCTCAGGGTTCACGGGAACACTCTACCCCTCCCGAAACAATACTCCTACATTTTTTGGAGTACTGAAGGAATCTAAGATCTGGAACTACAGGAATGTTCTGCTAAATCCTGAGCCGTAGATTGGAACATTGAGCTGATCCCGAAACTCGAATCTGGAATCCAAGGCAGAGCCTCTCCCCTCACTGGGCCCCGGGAATCTACTGGGCCGCGACTGGCGCGATCAGCATCCCGGAACTGAGATTTTGGAGCGCCAGTTTCATTCAGGTTTTAGGGTGTTAGGTCGCAGTACTTTTTTAGGGCGCAAGATTCCGGGCTGCGCCTGCCAGCCATGCTGCTTGACGTCTGAATTGCGAACAGAGCAGCAGACCCACAGCTCCTGAAGCCTTGACTGCTCCACGTCTCTCCAACCGAAGATAGTCCCAAGTCCTTTAGTTGTTGCTGAACTTGCCGCAGGTATAGCCAGCGTCTTGCTGGGTGTCGCGTTGCACAAGAAAGGTTTCATCACGCTGGGTCACAGGAGGACACGCGAAGTTGTTGCTTGTATGACGATGCTAGACGGCTAGCTATGCCTGAATCTCGTTCGAAAGCGCGAGCCTTGACTGCTCGTGCAGATGGCCGTGACTCTGAAAGCACATCCCGACCGACGGAGCCGCAGACTCATCTGTGGAGGAGCCAGCCCTTCTTCGGCTACGTGGCTGCTGTAGAGGAGAAAGACATCGCCGTAGAGGAGAAGGAAATCGCTTCCTGCTAGGCCGGTTGGCCATGGCTTTGCTTGTTGTGGGGCTATGTGGGGTTTGTCGCTTGGGCGTCTTAGCCTCACACGGTCACATGGTTGCGGAAGAGGAGAAAGACATCGGCGTAGAGGAGATGGAAATCGCTTCCTGCTAGGCCGGTTGGCCACCAGGAGGTGGCTGCGCCTGTGCCTAGTATGGGGCTATGCGGGATAGTTATCGCTTGGGCTTCAACATGGGTTAGGTCTTTGGCCTCACACAGCGTTGCCACTCTTCGCACTGCACAAGCCCGTAAGTTGGAAGCCCGGTTACTTTCGGGATGGTCTCTTCCATATTCAGAGACGAAGCTTGTCAATTTCCGACGTGGCAGGTCTTTTGCAACCTTCTTCAGGGACACGAGCCCTGGGCCCTGAGGCCGGTTGCGTCTCGCATGCCGGGCTAAGATCCGAAGTTTCCATGCGCAGGCGTGCATGATGTGCAGTCTGTCAGCTTATCCTTACTACAGGGATGCGGTATACAGAGAATTCGATCGATGGCAGTGCAGCTCTTTGTACAGCCTCGGCAATGCAAAGTGTGCCAGGAATTTGAGCTCGCGAGACCATGCCTTTAGCAGCAAGCGGCGTCGATCGTCGTTCCACTTGCCTAGTCGAGGTACAATATAGTTACATCGTCGGGGCACAGTGCCGAAATCGGCTAATCCTCAACATCAAGGCCCACAAATCGAGAAGTGTGGCAAAAGAGCCCGAAGACCTAAGCCCCATGCAGACCTTCGACCTTACTACAAAGCCAATACATCGCGAACACGGCAAGATGGCATGTATGAAACTTGAGCTAACGAACACACACCAATATGTGCATGTGGCTGTGGGCGCAGCTATGTTTTACACATCGACATTCATGTTTCCATACATGACATGCATACACAGACGGATCATACACTCGTACGTGCGTGGTCACATGCCTATGGGTACATAGAGATAATTTTAAAGCGACATGGGTAAGTAGAGAGATGATTACTTACATGGATACGTACATCCAGTCATGGTTCAAGCATGCATACATAACGAGACACATAGGCACATAATACGTACGAACAAATTGTACGCAGCTTCATACATACATGCATTCATGCATGCATGCATTACGCGCATTGTAGTAAGACCCATCTATCCTGACGCACATGCTACCTGCAGGCAGGTATACATACCTACCTGCCTACCTACTTACATACCTACGCACATACACACACACACACATGTATCACACGTGCACGCATACGCACATTTGCTGCATGCCTGCATGCATACATACATGCACGACAACACCTCCTGCTAAGCAACTAAGCAGCGACTCAGCTATCCAGCTACCTAGCTACCTCTCTACCTATACCGACCAACATTTACATGGCTACACGCGTGCGAGGTAGATACCTGCATACGTACAAACACAGAGACTGACAGACAGACAACATGCATACAGATATTCGGACCTCCAATACGGTATCCGACACACAGCACGCTAAACTAGCAAAATTACATGACTTTGCATTGCTTACCGTACCTAACCTCACCTACCTTGCCTTTCAAGACCTTGCCTTGCCTTACTTCACCGTAATTTAGAATACCTTACGCTACCTTTGATTTCATCACGTCACATTATATCACGTCATCATGTTGCATTTCGGCATTTTACATGGCAGTTGCAGGCATGCCTGCGTGCATGCACACACACATGCATGCACGGGTCCAGACATCCATGCATCCATCCATCCACTCATCCACCCAGGCATACTTACATGAATAGATATAGATGCACAAGAGATATAGATATAGAGTAGATAAGTATACATTTAATATGTTCTTATTTATGTAGTGATGCATACGTATACGTATGCGCACGTGTACACACGCATGTGTGTCTTTAACTCACGAGATGGGCCGAGAGATCAGATTCAGTGGATGTCTTCCGGTAAGGCCTTGACTCAGCTGGGGGTTTCCGAAAACAAGGGACCCCAACCCTAATATAGTACCCTAAATAGTAGGATCCTGATTTTCAAGAGCCCAAATAAGGTACCCCTAATTTTCGGAAATTCCCAGCTGCACTCTCCATCTGTCAAAGGACTGGAGTCGGTGCGGCTGCCACCTTTGGTCATCGGCGCGCGTGGTGCTTGGAAGGGTGGCGGTGGGGGGCTGACTCAGATCTTATGAGCCCTAAACAGATTTGTGCGGACGGAAAGCTTTGCGATTGAAGCATTGATTCTCAGCCCTTCAGAATATTCTATGAGTTTTCGATTTGAAGTTCTGTGCTCTTATGTTGCCCCCAACTGCAAGGCCACAGTTCTAGCAAACCCCCAGATAAATAAGGCTTGGGACAGTTGGCATTCACATCCCGTTATCGTCATTACATTTTTGTCCTTGTTTTGGCACTGCACACTATGTGATGGCTGAATGACAAGCGAATAGTCGTCACGAGTCGCGGCGAGCCATTGCTGTCCTTGCTCTTGTCGCTTCCCACTAAGAGACCTGCCGTGCTTGGCGGTGCCGGCAGCCAAAACGCCCTAAACTCTACACTTTTGTGACCTGCGACCTTCTTGCAGCTAGGTCGGAGCGCAAGCTTGGGGTCCCAGGCACCAATCGCGACTTGGATTTGCACGATTTTGTAGGTGGGATTTCGGCTTTAAGGTTTCATGAAGCTGTTTTGTAGGCCCGAGTGCCGTACAAGCCCGGAATTGCGCCACACTGCATGTCTTCGTTTTATAGGGGTTGGACTAACGATCACGAGTTTCGCCCTGCAATCCCTCCATAGTGGTACTGTAAGCTTGTTTACCCCAAACCTCCTCCTACTAAAGGTACCTTACATTGCGGCTCTGCACTCAACCTCAAGATGCTTCAAGCTGATATCCCAAATGCAGCACACGAAAGCTGATGCCCTAGACCATACTATGAGCATGAACCCTTTTCGTCATAGTCTACCTCAATCCTGCTTGTGTGATCTTCGTGCCGTAGCGGCTGAGGTCTTGAACTAGTACAGTTTATGGCCGAAACATCTTAGTGATCGCACGACCGGTACCCGTAATGTTTATAGTAGGTTGTAGCTGGCAGGTCGTTTTGTTGTCAATCAAGGTCGTCCACATTTAATCAGACCTCGAAGCACATGCCTCGCTTGCTCCGTCCGAGTGTGACCACCAACACTCTAAAGCTGTCCGAACGCCGCGCTTTATCAATGACAGAAAGTCACCCCGAAGGGGAACCTTTGGAATCCCAGAGCTTGCTCAAATTTGTGGAAACCTCTAAGCCCTGAGCCCTAAAGCCTTGAAGCCCCAAACTCATCTAAATTGGTGGATCGCATCAGGCTGGTGTTCTGGCCTGCGCTGCTCGCGCCTCCGTGATCTTCGAGTTGACAGCTGGCCCTTTCTGGAGGTGTTTTGCCCCATCCGTATGAGGGCTTCTGAAGGTTCAGAGATGCCTCAGATTGAAGGTCCTCCTATTTAGGGTTTCTTGTTCTTCGTCCATGTTCGGGTCACTTACTTCTGAAACATCCGAATGAGGCAGGATTTATTGCAGATTGTTTTGTGGGCTCGGCGAGTAAACCGGAAGTGAAAGCATCAGACGTGTTGCTGTGTGGTCGTCACCCAAAGACTGAAACCAAGAAACTTGTCTGGTGGGCTCCGAGGCATGCAAACTGGAAGTGAAAGCATGAGACGTGAGTTCGCTGGGAATTTTGGTGCGGTTATTCGGTGGTGTCCTTGTGCGGGGTATTAACAGGCTAGTGGTAAACATCGCACCTGCTACCAGTTTAGGCTTGAATGGACATATGCAGTTTCCTGCTCAAATCTGCGGAGGGCAGGATACGATGCAGAGATACTTAATTACGGTGCTTCGATGGACACATACATGCGTGTATGTTGTATAACATCTCATACTACGTGTATGCTGTATTTCATATCATACTATGTTGCATAATATCATGTTATGGTACGTTCTAATCTAAAAACTGTTTCATCGATGTGGTTTGTAACATGTTATGCTGTATAATAAAAAACTGTATTATCGTGTTCTACTCTAACTAGTATGTTGTGTCATATCGTATGTTACATCTCTTTACAGTACATTATCTTCCATGATATTGTACAATATTATATCGTGTTATGTTGTATTTTATGACTTATTACGTCATACTATTACTCCATGTTATATCATGTTACACTGCATCATCTTGCTTTGTGTGCACCCACATAAAACTTGCGGTGTCAGTGGAACGCCCTGGGGCTAGGGACAACGCATGCTCTAGCTCCCGACGTAACGAGAGAGTCGGACGTTATCATTGATGTTCTTTTCCAGCTTCCCTCCTTCCAACCTTCCCAGAGCAGCACACGGCATGCATAAGTAGACTTAAGTATGTGTATATGTATGTGTGTATATATATATGTATATGTATATATATATATATATGTATGTCTGTTTGTTTGTTTCTTGTTTGTCTGCTTTATAATGTACACGTATGTATGTGCTGATTTAGAGAGAGAGAGAGAGAGAGAGAGAGAGAGAGAGAGAGAGAGAGATAGAGAGAGAGAGAGAGAGAGACCGAGAGAGAGAGTGAGAGACAGACAGACAGACAGACAAAGACCAGAGTAAGGATGGGTTCTGGCTTGGGCCTTATACCTTGGCTGCCAAGACCCAAATATTGAAAGCAGGGCCCCAAAAACCCAAGCCATTGAGGTTTTGTTTCTGATATGAGCACTAGACCATGACCACAAGGACCTGCGGGAGCCATGAACACAGCACAAGGTTCAACAAAGTCATCAACAAATCCAAGACCTCCGGCAAAAAGTTTGAAAATACATGAAACAGTGTCAGCAGCATACCTTAAGCCTGAAGGCCTAGTCGTGAGCACCAAACAGCGCTAGCAAGTCTTCTTGATCTAGGACTCCGGTGTGCAGATGCTGACCGTCGCGAGGCTCAGGGAGGATGGTTCAAGTTCGAGCACGTTTTGGTCGGTTCGGCATTGTAAGAGAACCACGGGAACCTGAATGGAGCGTTGAGTGCAACATCCAAGAAGCCTCAACAAGTTGTGGCATTGCAATGTTTGTCAATACTTCGTCACAACTTGTCGTGTTGCATTGTGTGTGGCAGTATTCAACGACAGCATCTATTTAACCAATGCCCGCATTGACTGGTTTAGGGCTTTACGTACATATGTCGCAAGATTCGGCGTCGCAGTTGCCGGGGCATGTTCGGCGTAGTACAGATTCCAGTACAGAACTTAAACATCTACAATTGCCAGTTAGCTGTCAGCGGGACGATGGCTTGCGAGCAGTTTGCTTTCTTTTCGTGAACAGGGTTCGGGTGGATGGGCTTCAACTCGTCAGAATGACTCCATGTTTTGTTGACCAGGGATGAGGGTGCTGTTGGAGAACAAAGTCTGTCCCAGGTGTTTCAGCCAGGAGCTGCTGCTGCTACTGGTGTTCGTTTGTGGGAGTACCTGCTTGTTCTTTTGCACACGAAAGCATGAGGGCAACTAGTGCCATATCTAGTATCGTATACAAGTATACGTGTTATGCAAGTGTTCAGGCGAGCAGGCGAGCATCCAGGCAAGGACGCAAGCATGGGTGGGTGAGTTGCTGGCTGGCTGGATGGATGAATGGATGTGTGCATGAGTGGATGCGGATGCATCGATGCATGCATTGCATCTGTGTTAGTGTGCGTGTTTAGTTGTTTATGGACGTTCATTTGCACCCCTTCAGCATAGACGTGCTGCATTGAAGGTTGAAACTTTACAGTTCAGGCGTTACTTTGTGTCTATTGAAGTCTTTAAACCTTGCAAAGCCTAAACTCATCAACCCTAGAACCTAGGCTCCATGTCGGGGATGCCCCAAGGTCCAGTGTCCTCGACTACGCACGCTGTGGCTGCGGCAGGCATGCCGCAGAGCCCAAACCGAAAGCCTGTAATATTTGGTAAGGGTGCATGTCCTGAACTCCGTGGAAACGCAAGCCATCGCTCCCGACTTCGCAACCCTGAGCGATTCAGAGTTGAGGAGGGCAGGCTCATAGGCTGGCGGATCATCGGGAGACCGGAGCCGGTTCGAATTGAATGGCGAATGGAAGTTGGGCTTGTGGTGCTTTATCTGTTGGCACAGCAAATGCTGTAACTTTGTGTTGGCCTCCAGCTGCCATAGCGACGGTGATTCGGAGATCCACTTAATTACCAAGCCTCGTCAGACCTTGTACCTTGGCTTAGGCGCTACCTTGCTCGGACCTCAAATGAGGAGGATTGCAGAGTAATTGCTGAAGAGACCGTTAGGCAAACAGCCTACTTCATACGTCGTATTCCCCGAAGTGGAACTCACAGGCTCCGCGGCTGTCGGACGACGCAGTCACTTACATTTCCTCGCAGCTCAGCTTTATCAGACACAGGGCCGAGTGGTGCCGAAGTTCTTACAACCGGGAGCCCTGGTCCCTTGGAGTATCAAGTGTCGTCTGGGGCGTGCCTGAGGTCAGAATCAGGAAATTTAGAAAAAATCAGGCACCTTTTTGTGACGGAGTCTGGGCCGTTGTGGTTCCTGTATGTTTCTATTGCTGTGCTGAGTGAGTCAATGAGGGGCCCCAGCAAGGAGCTACCATGAAGGCTCCAACTGAGCCTGGTTACTGGTTGAAGCAGCCGCTACAATTTCCTAGCGTGGGAGGTTGAACGTCTCGCCCACTGGCAGGGTTTTAGGATCCCGGCTGCCTGTATACAGTAACCACAGCATAAAAGTCAATACCTCAAGCCTTTCCAAGAAGGATGCACTGGACGGCAAGCGGGCTTCAGAGGGAAGCTTAGGGCCTTGAAACAGCGCGACCTTGAGCGTTTGCGAGTCCCAGCTGTCTGACATCAGGCAGCTCCCGGTGTGTGCAGAAACTTCTGCACGTCGGAGGTTTTCGCGAGAATCGACTCCCATCAAACATGCATGGGACAACCAGTCAGTGCTTGATACAAGAGGACATGGTGGAAGTTGTGTAAGTGCTCGCCCTGATCCGGTGGGGGTTTGGCCCTGTCCGCAGTGCCTTTGATTTCACGTCGACCCACTGCGCACCCTGAGCGTGCTGTCATTAGCACTAGTTTTTTCTTACTCTTACTATTCGTATAGTCTTCGTGTTGTTGTTGTTGAGACCGAGTGTGAGGTTATGAAGCCCGAAGCTTGCCGCACGAGCTGAGGCTTCTGCATCTCTCGAGCCTCTCACTTGCTTTGGCTGCAGGTTCCGTGGGCCGGATGACGGATTCTGGGGTTCAGATGCTTGAAGGTTCTACTACGGTTGTGGTTTCGGGGTTCACGGATTATGCTCAGTATGATTGGGACCTTTTTTCGCTTGTTTCCGAGCGTTGTCCTAGGCGAGCTGCGTGGCAGCAAAGACAGGCAAGCCTGTCGTAGTTTGATGCTCTAAGCATTACTCAATAACCTTCTCGGATACTGCTTTCCTGGACAAGAAAAATCCTGCGCCAATGTTGATCAGTTCATGGTGTTGATTTTTGTAAAAATTGTTTTCGGTGAACGTGGCCTTGAAGTCAGGAATGTTTGGGGTGTTGCGGGAATCAGCCTTGTAATTGCAGACTTTCCCATCTTAAAGTATGCAGTGCTTGCCAGCCGCACTTTCTCCTCGCTTGAAATGGGAGTTTCCGAGAACAGGGGACCCTAATCTAGTGCCCTACATTGTAGGATCCTTATTATAAGGACCCCAAATAAGGTACCCCTATTTTCGGAACCCCCCAAATTACTTCAGGCCTCACTGACCGAGCTCTGAGGGAGCTTTGTGGTGGATCTCGACTGCGGCATTTGGATCTTTGTGGCTGCGCCTTGGGGGCATCTTCAGCCTTTTACCAGTGCCTCAGTGTACTTAAGCAGAGGCCCTGTATGGTCGAATCTCCCTGCAATCATGCAAGAAATCTGGACTGCAATTAGTTGATCAAATTGCGCAGCTCGCCCCATTTTTCGGCTTTGCTATGTTTCGATGGATATGAGATGTTTGAGGCGTCGGAGAGTAATGGCGAATCATTGGAACCCTGACCCTTAAACACCTTGAAACCCGACACCTGAAACAGCCCTAATGCCCTACAACATCCTATGACCCCAAATACGCCGTCTGCTGCTGCAGATCCTTTTCCCCAATCCCGAAACATGCCGGAGTTCTGCGTGTACCCGTTGTTTTGCTGGTAGGTTCGGGTAAAATCCCCCAAGAACCCAAAGCCTAAGACCCACTTAGTGAGGCCGCCAGCTGACCGAAGCAGGGGCGCGAAGCTCAGCCTGGGTCAGGAAACTTGCATGCTGTTATTGTGCTGATGACGTTTTGCACTGTTTAGATTTTGAAAGTTACGTATTCTTATCAGTACTGAACTTATCTCCTGTGCCTGGCATAGCAATGCAGTCATTCGGCCGTTAAGTTAAGGCTTTTGGGCTTGAGGGTTTGGGTTTTTGGGGTTGTGGCACTCGTCCAGGGGGTTTAGGGTTTGTGGCGCCGGCGAAGATAGTAAGTTTCGAATCTGACAGAGGCCATCTGGGAAAAACGGATGTCCCCTCTTTGCGGAAACTCTCATATTTTCTTGGATGTCAAGTCAGCCTCAGAGGCCATAGTGCTGTGATTCTCAGGGTTGCTATCACTGCCACGTCACGGGCGCGTACTAGCAGCGCAAACTTTCGAAAGGGTGCGTTGGACATGAAGTCAGAGGAATTCATGACAGGTCTGGTGGCACATAGAAGCGAAGTACAGGAGAGTTTAAGCTTCGCCGCCGGCCCAGTGTTCTGACGCGTACTTTGCGCGGATTAAGTCTAAAGCCCCACCTTAAAGCCGAATAGAAATATGAACCGAAATGCACCGAGGTCGTTGACTTTGCTGCGCACGTGACCGGGTTGCACAATCATAGCTTTAACCCAGGGTTGAAGGCTTGCGACAATGAGTTGCCAGCAGGGGCAGTAGCGGGCCAGGCGACTTCTACAGTAAACTCCATAAAGTTGGAAACCAGATCAAGGCCAAATAGTGCTGGGATTCCCCTATACATAACTCTTAAGGATTGACGCTATGAGGTTTCCAACTTTTGGGCTTCTACTGTAATTGCTTGTAATGCTCGCCTACGCCTTCTGTCTACCGTACCTCTTCGGATAAAGATGCTTCATTGACCCTTTCTTGATATATGACGAAAACTTCCACGAACCAGCAATGAAGCCAGAACCAAGCGCAGGAACCCCATCGCATACGCAGGGAGATGCCAGAGTGAGCGGTAATCTGAACCCCACTTACGTATGCGACCGGTTCAAGCCCGAAGCCATCTCAAAGGAATGCAGAGGAAGCCACAAACCTCCTTCGTTGACCTGGATTTTCCAAGTCACCCAGCCCCAGTGTCTCCAGAGCCAGCATCAAACCTGGAGAAGCTATTGGTAACATAGCGGCCTGAATGATCGGAGCAATATTCCTTTAGAACTATACAGTGTGCTATAGATTTATCCCAAAACTTCCAGCGTAAACAGGCCAAGGGCCGAAGGGAATCATCCGATAAAATTGGAACGGTACAGAGAAGAAGAGCAAAATGGCCCCTGATCAAGGATGACACGCAGAAATCGAGAAGTGTACCAAGTCAAACCTCATCTCGCATGCCCCCCGCAAAACGCCCTCAGCGGAAGGTGGTCGGAGGCGGCCCAAGGCTGCGCTCGCTGCAGCTGCCAAGCATGACCTGGAGAATTAGTCTGGTTTTTAGGCTTTCTTGCAAAAAAAATCGGTTTCGGGTTCAAGGGGTTCGGACTTAGTTTTAGGGTTGGAGGTGTATGGGGTCTGGCTTCAAGGTTGGGGCAACCCCAAGTTTGTGTCAAACCAAGGGTTTCGAAACGTGCTTGCGTACAAAAACAGGAATCCAGGTGCCATCCGCAGGATTCAACAGGAGCTTACCTTGGGGGCTCTCAGAACTTCCTTTGGGGTAGGTTTGGGGTTCGGGGCTGAGGGGGTCGGGTCAGGCCTGGGGTCTTCAAAAAGTTCTTTTCAAGTCACGGTGGGCGTTGTTCAGCAGGGGCTTGGGCGGCGTGTTAGGGTTTTGCCTGCCTTGTCGCAAGCTGTGCCGAGCATCCGTCGGTCGTTTTGGTATGGAGTCATGCTCTGGGCTTTAAGAAGCGAATCTGTTTCAGAACACGGCGGCAACCGAGCGGCAGAGGTTGTTGCCGCTTGGCACGATTCTTGTACGAAAGCACAAGGGAAGCGCGCGCCCCCAACGCTGTGCCTCATTTGAGACGCTGCGGTCTTGCACGTCTCTAGGCCTCATATGAACTTGTCGTAGGATTTTAGGATCGAGTTTAGCGTTTCGGAAGTTTCTGAGTTGTTCTATAGCAGCAAAACCGAATGTTACGAAAGGTTGGACGCCTGCCCCCAGCTCGGTCGTGGTGCAGCCGAAGCACTCTTGAGGTGCAGCTCGCTCTTGAGGCCTGTCGTTTTGTGGCTTGGTTTCAAGGGTTTTTTAAGTTTAAGTTCGAGGCTTTAGGGGCCTGTCGTTTGCAGCTTTTTCCGAGCTGGTGCGCTCAAGGCTAGAGTGTCTGCAGGATTGTTCACAGTCCGGCCAGAGCTGTTTTTTCCCTTCCTGTTTGTTCGCCAGTCTACTCTGGGAGTTCCTTTGGTTTCGGAAACGGAGCCGCCATGTTAGTTCCACGGTTTCACGCCGAGCTTCTGTGTTGATGCTGGTATAAGAGTCTACGAGCAGAAGGCAAGGCTACAGCAGGCCTTGCTTTTTATCGTCTGTGAGTTCGGGGATTAACTTGACTTTCCGAAGGGGCTTGCCACCACTGTCGCTGACCAGTGGCACCGGACTCACTCATTGTCGCACACCGACACAAACTCCCTGGAAAGCTTCGAAGCGGAAAGCGCTTGTGACTGAGATCTGCAAGAAGACAACCCGACGAAGCTTGTGAAGAGACATGCAGACTCAAACTCGGATCTCGATCCTTCCGGGCACTGCAGGGCTTTCACAGCGGGGTGTTCTCGGAGGATTGAACAGTTTGAATTTGTCTCAGTTCAAGTCCCCATACGGTTGTGCTGCAACATTCCCGGCTCTACTTATCCATTCTCGCACCCCGCACTAGTTAGGGCTTCAGGGCTTCAGGCTAACAGTTTCGGCCCAGAGGCCTCTTGATCTTCTGTAGGTGCAGCCTGTCTGGTTGTCGACCTCTTCCGGAGCCAGCGGAGAAGTGGCAGGAGCCAGGGCAAGTCAACATACGAGCTTGGAGGCAAGCCCTCAACTTCACAATCCACCTCCCCTGACATCCCCTGACACTCTAAGCCGGTTCTTGGTAACAAGGCGGGATGCGAAAATCAAGAAGTGGACACTCGCGTTTGCTTTCGGGTGCTCTTGCTCTCAGTAACCTGTACACGAAATGCTGCACATCGTTAAAACTCCGAAGCCCCCAGAAGCCTTTGGGTTCATGCCCCTTTCAAACCCCAACCCTCTGCCTTGGAAATTTATCTGCGGCTGGAAGGGAGTCCTCTGGATTTTAGTGTTTTGGGAGGAAATTTGGGGGGTCGGGGGCGTGTATAAGACATTTGAGTTTGCGCAGGGCTCATACCTGGAGTTTGAAGATATACGTGCTTCTCTTTGCCAGGGCAAGTAGGATTTAGGGCCAATTTCGGTCAGTGCCTGACGGGCCTTTGCCACTACCCTCGAAACCGCACTGCCAACATCAGACGGTTCATATGCAAGTCTGTAATTTCGCATCTTCAACCTCTGCGCTAAACCCCCAAAAAGGGACGGACCCTAACTCCGAAGCCCCATGGAGGCCAAAGAAAACTGCTGCCAAACGGACACATGTTCTCGCCTCGAGGTGACGTGGCCCAAAAGGGAATGTTACAAAAAGCCCAAACGGCCTGACCTCTGAGCAGGCTTTCCATACCCAGTCTCAAGGATCGCAAGATGCCGGGAAGATGTCGAAGCATTTGCACAGCCTCCCCTGCTCCGGCTCCACTCTCCTGCGCTGGCTTGTGGCCGGGCCGCGCTTGCAACCTTCAGCCCCGAATCGCCCCAAACTCCCCCACTCCGAGGCTAGTATAGTGATTTCCAGAACACTTGGGAGCCAAGAGCCCGAAAGACCCACGCTTCAAAAGAAGCCCCGACACCCAAAATTACCCCAAATTCTGCAGCCTTGAGGCCTTTTGAATCCTAAAGCTGTAAGTTTCGCAAGAGCCATGCGACGCCATGGCTTTACCCTGCTCCTGGCTTTCTGCCTCGGCACCTGGACCTTTCGGCCGAGTTTCTTAAACTTTCGGCCTCGATGCTCCCACCTTGGCAGAGACGCTGCGCCGCAGAAAGTTTAGGGTTTAGGGTTTAGCCTCGACCCGAAACTCTAATTGAATTGGAGTTTTGTATGGGATCTTTGTATAGAGTTTGGGTAGTTAGTAGGGTGGGGGGGGTCCAGCTGCATGAAGTGGTCTCGTAGCAGTCTCTCGATGATAATCTTCCACGATGTTGTGTCCAAATTTTCAACATGGCTCAGGTCTATTGACTTGCTGCAAGCTCGCGCAGAATCCCCCCCCAAACTCTCAGCTGCGTGATGACAAAGGGAGGCCATCACTGCCGAAGCAGCAAAAAGCAAGATCTGTGAGCATTCTCCCTGTTCAAAACCTCAAACCTTGAGGTCCTGTGCCGTGCCAGCTCGGATGCGGATGATGCGGCCATCTTCAAAGCCAAGGAGGCCGTAGGCAGCTTGCGGGTTCAACAGGGTAGTGATAGGTGGGAAGGATTGTTGGGTGAGTGCTATCTGTGTGTGCCTATTTGTGCTAGTTGCAAGTTTTCCTCTTTCCTCTTGCGGGAGTTAAAATCTGCTTCAGGACGGATCCTTCCTTGTTTCGTTTTCCTCGCGCAGGGTTTGGCTCTGAATTGGAGACACTGTGCTGTGTATCCTTACGCAGGTGAGATGTTGGAGCAGCTTGAAGAGAGCAACCCTGGCAGCAATCTTCCTACCCACAGAAGAGTTCACTGTTGGATATGCAACAAAGATGGGCACGTGAGAATGTCAGACATCGACTCTTTGGGGGAGTAGGGATTCGTTTATAGAAAGGGCATCCCTAACAGAGCACTGAGCCGCAAATTGGGAACCGCGAGCTTCAAAAGTCCTAGAGACTCCCCGAGGCTCCGAAAGGGATAGCAAGCCGGCCCCTAACTCCTGCGTGCAACGAGGCATGGAGGGCGAGCCGGGACAACTCAGAGCTCAAGCGCTTCGCTTAAGGTGGGCTTGGTGCTTTGGGAGTAAGAACAAGATGTGAGTATTCATTGACTTACCCCTTTGACCCTAAAGAATGTGTTACAAGCGCAGAAGGCAACCTTCAATGTTTGGGAGAGGTCCTAGCTTCGATCTGACTCCAGAACAAAGGGCGCTTTCCGTTACTTTGGGTTCGATAGTGGTGCTCGAAAAACCTAGAAACTATATATATATATATAGCATCAGGATCTAAATAGGCACATTAAACATCGTTGAGGCCTGTTGGAAGCGTAACATAGAGCATCAACAATTGCCACCATTATTCCGTAGGGTTCCTAACTCTAATGAGAGCATAGGTACTCTATCCGCAAATCCTGTTTTAATTATTACGGCCCCTATGTCTAGGCCTGAGCCGCACCAGGTGGGATGCTCTCTGCTCCGGGAAAGAGGAGAGGTTCTTCCCTTTGGGAATCTGCCTCATTAATATTAGGGATGGGGCTGCTGGGGCTCTAGGGCTTCATGATGAGGCTGGTGATGATGTTTTCCTGTCGGTGCACTGGGCACTGTTCACGAGTTTTCATACATATGGATTTGCTGCTCGACATCTTACTGCCAGAAAACATCTCCTTTGAATCGGTGGCGAAGGTTCGCATGGAACGAAAGGTTTCGGAGAGTCGGATGTCAGGTTTCGGGTACGTGGCTTTGAGTTTGGAGGCGCATGGCACGTTTTATTCTACGAGAAGTTAAGGCATCGAATAACTATTTTAGGATTGTGACAGGCTTTGAAGGTTTGGGTGTTTGGATGGCTGGCAAGAACTGGGAAATTGCTGTATGGTCGGGTTCGTGAAGAAGCTCCGAAATCTGGAGCACCAATTGTGCGCAGCCTCTTTACGGCGTCGGGCTTTCCGAGCATCAGAGTGTAATAGACCTTCCTAGCACAGGAGCTTGAACAAGTAGTATTTACGCTCGGACCATAAGCCCGTAGCTGCCTCCCCTATTTCTACATATTGTCTTTTCCCCGCCACGATGTGATAGTTACTTAAGCTCTACCGATCCCTTCACGAAGCCAAGTCACTGAAACCTCATTCTGTCCCGAGTCTTGATACCCCGCAACCCAGCACTCCCAGCATCCCGAATTTTGCCTGCGATGGGAGGCTTATTGTAAGGACCCCTCAATACTGGGACGCAGCCCCTCGGTCCCCTCGGTAAAGCTGTGCTAGGCCCCTGAAGTTCATTGTGGAAACGCTTTGCAACATGAAAGGGCAGTTAAGCTTCAAACCTCGATGGAAGAATATAGAAGCCCCAAACCACATCAACAACACCAAGCTACCTCGCCTGGACAGTCCCAGTGCAAACGCCGAACCCGAAATCCTATGCAAACGCAGAGACCCTAAACTTACTTTTGGTGAGCAGGGAATGGAGGAATAGGGGTACAGTTATAACTACTATTACTACCATTCTTCCATTCCCTACTAGCCAAATTTAAGTCAACCCCTGGAGGAGGATCCTTGGGGGCAGCTCCAGGATGCTCGCGAGGGAGTGCTCGAAGCCAACCAGGCCGAGCTTGGCTCCATCAGGGCCCTGCAAGAACCCGGGACGAATCTTTATGAGGCCTCTAATCTTAATGCGGTTAGACTTTCGGGGCGTAGGGCTTGTGGAGGGTTTACCAGTTTCGGCTTCAGGGCTTTCATGTATTGGGTTGTTGGATCGGGCTTGTGGTGTTGATTGTCAACAGAAGGTTCTCTACTAGGAGAACATGTTGATCGAATCAGGGCTTTGCAGCTGATTTTTCCAGCATACCTCAGGTGAATCCAAGGAAGGCAGCAGCCGATCTAGCACAGAAAGGACCCAGAGCCCGACCCGGAGCCGTGACTTTCTTGCAGGCATTCTATGCCTGCTTCAACAACAGAGATCTGGATGCGATGAGCGATCTTTGGGCTAGCAGCGTATCGAAGTGGGGGCCGTTGCTGTTCTTCAACGACAAGGACCGGATCGGACAAGCTGTTCGTGTGGAACCACAGGGTGCTTCTGGGGAAAAAATATCAAACTCGATGTACATTCGACATCTGCTCTTAAAGACGGGGGTTGTGTCGCAGTGAGCTCCAGGAAGACGCTTCGGGCATCACGTGCGTGTGCACGCACCCAGACAGCTCGTGCCTGGGCAGAGAGCTCATGGGGCCGAACGGCAGAGGGTCGTTTGGGGGCTGCTTGTAGTTTAGGGTTTAGGATTTAGGGCTTAGGGGTAGGGTGGAGAATTTAGGAGGTATATGGATGGAGCGCAGCAGAACAGACAGCGCAGGAACGAAGATTGGGACTTCTATCTGTCCTATCTGCTCTTCCCTATAAGCCCTGGGTCATGGAGTACGCCACCGTGCCCTCTCCCCGAAGCGATCTGAACTTTCGAGGAGGATGGTCGGCCGCAGCGACATTCTGACGAGCCTCTTGGTCAACATCCAGGATGTAGCGGCATCCGGGCGCTGTAGCCGCCTGTGTTGAGATTTTCTCACAGCAGCTCTAAGACGACTCACGACATCTTCCTATGTGTTAGCGAGAAGCTTCAAAACAACTCTACCACAAGACCTCGGCCCACTCTACCGTTCTAGTCCTCGAGCCACAGAGGTCGTGCCTTCTAGGTTTTAATGACATTGAGCACCATGTGGCCACCGCAGAAGCCCTGAGGGCCTCAAGCCGGTGTTGCTTCAATTCCCGGAGCAACGCGGAACCCTTCCTCCAGCCATGGAACCATGAACATACATGAACGCGTCTTGAGGTTGGTTTCGAATCTTTAGCTCGACGACTCTGCCCACTGTGACCACGTCCTCGGAGGAGGCGGCTTTTTGCAAAGACATAGTGAGCGTTAATTGGGTTTGATGGGCTTGTGTGGCAGTGTGTGTGTTAATTAATGTGTGTGTGTGTGCGTAGAATAGAATACCTGCAATCACCCCTTTCATGGGGCAAGTTGGAATTACCGCAGAAGCTTCATGTGTTAAGCTTGGAAGCCCTTGGCGGTGAAGGTTTGGGAGGCCGTTGTGCCAGTGATCTACAGTGATACAAAATTTGGCAGAAGGCTGGTTCGTACAGTAGGCAGGACCTTCTCAAGTCAGTCGCTGCGCAGCCCTGCAGAACCTCCCACCAACACACATGACCCAAGACTTTGGACCGTCACGCATCGCTTGAAGGCTTCTTATCTTCAGTGCTAGGTGCTTCTAGGGTGCTGAAACGCAGCCCAAGAGAAGGCGCTGAAAACCATTGTTTGGGTGCAGTTAGACTGATCGAGAGGCACGCATATTCGACTTGCATCTTGATCCGAGATTTTTCCGAGGTTCTGCTTACCTCCTCAAACATGGCAGTGGTAGTGTGCACGGAGGAATCTCGAATGCAAGGCGGGTGATACCCGTGACTGTCGGAGTTTGGGGACTTTGTTGAATTTGTGACCCGAAGTGTGTAAAGTGCCTGCATCCGCTGCGAGCGTTCGCCTTCGTTAGAATGTGCCAGTGAAGAGAGATCCTGTGGGAGTCAGAGCCTCGAAACCAGGCCGTCATCATCATTGCCATGTCGCGCTGGGAAACCATATGAAACCATCAACTTCCCGGGAACCGATACCAATCGTCACAACTCCATCGAGAAAGCTCAAACTACAACCTGGCCTTGTAAGTGAACCTTGGCCTAGGAGACCAGCAACGGTGGCCTGCATGAGGCGACCAACACCTTCGCTCGCAGTCGAAGCCACTTGCCGGACATACACATGATGTTGAAACCATCGACAGGAAAGCAATGCGGCTGCATCGTGGCCACCGAAAGAACAACGCTATCAGTTCCAGCACGTTTCTATCCGTTGTGAAGTATCGTGACGTCATGGGCTGCTTACGACTGTAACATGATTCTCGCTGCCATTCCTAGCACTCTGCTTGCTAACCAGGAACTGTCTGAGCTTGCGAGTGATAAAAGCTTCCCAGTGCACGTACTGGATGAATTATGAGATGGCACCTTCTTGGCATCGTTCAGCACGTGACCTGACAAGCAGCAACGGCCAAGTTTAGCAGGCGCAGCAGGTGTTAGCTGTGAATCTGACCCTACTGCCCAGCTTTAGCCCCAGCTCGAAGCACTCAGGTGGACGATGGTATATGGTTGGACATCAAGCGGGCCCGGTGATGAAGTAGGTTCTACCAGCCGCATCAGCAAGAGATACCTGCCAATGATGACCCTAGCTTCCTGTAATGGTAGCATGAGGGTAGGTCTCCGTTGCAGACAAACCTTGCCAATGCCCATAAATTTCCCCCAGGTCGTCAGCAAAGATAAGATGCAACTGGGGGCATTTCGGAATGCGGCTTCTCAGCGTATTCCCAGCGGCAAGAGCACTGACGCCAATGCCGATGCCGCAACAAGCACGACTCGAATAACCCTCGCATCCTCGCAGTAACTCTGTAGCAGCAGTTGTGGCCACGCCATGCTACGTCGACGACCGCGATTACACCTACTGTTGCTGCTGCTGGCCCTACTGCTCGGTTTGCTCCTGCTCCACCACTTCTGCTGCTTCTACTCCACCTCCTCCTGCTACTGCCATTGGCCGCTGATCCCAAAAGGCAATTGCTGAGAAAATTACCGTCACCACCACCACCACCGCCACCACCACTACCACCAGGCCTGCTGCCACGACCACGGCACCATCACGACCACGACCAAAACCACGACCACTACCACTACCGCTACTTCATACTACGACGACGACTAATAATACCCTGCGACGGCAACTGCGACTACTGCTGCTGCCGCTGCTGCTGCTACCGCTACCGCTACGGCCGATGCCGTTGCCACTGCCACTGCCGCTGAAATGCAACCCACTGCTGCTGCGACGACGACGACGAGGACGGCCAGCAGTAGTATTTTTGCAGCAGAGCAGGAAGATGAGAAGTTCCGAGCTGCACGAATGCGCTGCGGACAAGCCGTATCGAGAAGCATTCCAGGCTACGTTTCACACCAGCGAGGGATGAAACCGGCAGCAAACAACCTGGCTACAGTAATCTGGACCTTGCTTTGGCTCCTCGCGGGCCAACACACAAATCCTAAACCTAAAACCGAATCCAAACTCCTGACCTGAAACTGAGCGAAAACCGCAGCGCTGAAGAGAAGGTGCCCGACAGAGTAGAAGTCCAGCGCAGCCTGAACCACTAAATCCAAAGCTCGGGGTCTCTGAGCGGCCTCAGCCCTCGATTGGCGTGGGCGCAGTGGCCAAACCCGAGCTGTGCAAACACAGTAGGTAAGTCGTCTTGTACTGGGTATTCTTTAGGTTTGGGCTCATTGGATTGATGGATCCCAGACTGGATCCGCCTATTTGTCTGCACTTGTTCTCTTATGTTCCCCTCCGTCCCATCTTCCCTCCAAAACGATCCCGGGCTGGAGTGCATATGAGTGCATCAAACTTTGCTACAGACGTTGGCAATGCGGAGTCGCTTGCTTTTGAACAGGCTTTGGGTTCAATCTGTTGGGCTGGAAGTTGGGGAACCGGAGGACCTGGAGACGCGGAGTGAAGCATGCAGGGCGCTGGGAGTCTGCGCCCAAGGGGTGTTTTGAGGAGTTGGTTTGTAGGTCAGGGCTGGAGGTTGCATAGGGCAGCCTGAAACTTTCAAAGCCTTTCAATCCTGAACCACGATCCCTGATACCTCATATTTGTTAATTTATATAAGCCCTACAAACCCCCTACAGGCGAAACGCCAAACCCTGAACCCAATCCCGAAACCCCCAAATGGAGCGGTTCTCTTGGCCGACGGTGTTTTCGGGTCGAGGGTCTCTATGGGCTCAGAGCACACAGGCTCAGCCGAGGGTTACAATCCTGAAGTACTTAAGCAACTGGACATTCAATTCTTCCCAACTGAGTCGGGTCCTTGAAGCCCCAACTTAAAGGTTGTTTGTGATTAACGTTGCTGTTGCCACTTCGCCCCTAGCTTCATGTGAGGCTTGAGCCGCAATTGCACCCTGAGACGTAACTGTAACGAGCCCATCGCGAAATCCAAGAACTCGTCCGTTCCATGTGAGGGAGCACAGGGTTTGTCAACAACCGCAGCTCTTGCATGAGATCCGAACATGAGAGTGCCCCTGCCGAGGTTGAGCTTCCGACTGAAGCAGAGGCTGAGGTCCGGAAACCTCGTGGGGGGGGGGGGTATTGCCCTGATGTGATGGGAGGACTTATGTCTGTCTGCTATTGTTCATGTTGTTGACGCCGTGCCAGTTGTCGTGTCCCTGCCGTTGCTGCTACTCATGCAACCACTGATAGCAGTACATGGTGCCGGCAATGTAGAACCGCTAATTGTTTCCAACATCTGGGTTGTCTTTTTAAATAATGTTTGTCTTCTTGGGGGCTAAACCCTGAAGATGTCAGCACCAAAAATAATGAGCAATAAGAAGGACGATGTCGACGAAGCCAATTTTGGCCGTCGGATGGATCTCGTGCAGGAGGAGGCATTGCTTGGGTCATTTGAGGGGACTTCGGGCTTCGAACCGAGCTGCCTTACAAGTTATATGCGGCTTATACGTATCCCTAGGCTTGTAATCTATGTAAATTGGACGGATAGGCCAAGTCGCATACAATGTTAAACGATACGTGCAGGTGTGGGTGCATACCGGCTGTGATGCCTGCCTTCGAACAGCAACACATAGGGTGGGCTTGGAACACATTATCTAATACATGGGTGGGTTGTCTTAAGAAGCGTGGTTCTTTGCAAGTTTCGAGACTTGTGGTGTTTACGACCTGGGATGACTTCATGGTCATGTTGGGAGCTAGCTAGGCTAATGAAGGTGAGGGTGACTCCTTCTGTGTTTGGGAAGCGATCCCGGGGTTTCGGATAAAAGATCCGCCTGCTGCAGGTGGCCCAGTGCGCCGTGTGCCGGTCCCAGATGCGAGGTGTCAAGGGCACTTGAACCTTGAACAGCACTTGCCAGAACCTGGGAGTCCAGCATACTAGTGTCAGCATGGAAGAGCGAACAGTCCCGGCGTAGAACCAGCACGCCCGAACTCGAATCCGTACAAAAAGCTCCCTGCAACCCAAAAGGATAACCCCCCCCCCCCCCCCAATCGCTCAACTCGAGGAGTCCGGGAGGCCTGCCTGAGCTGGAGAGTCTGTAGGCTTTAGGGTTTAACTGACAGTTGTTAGAGAGATACAGGCACAGCTTCAGGTTGAGAAGGTTGGGATGAGAGAGAGAGAGAGAGAGAGAGAGAGAGAGAGAGAGAGAGAGAGAGAGAGAGAGAGAGAGAGAGAGAGGGAGGGAGGGAGGGAGGGAGGGAGAGAGACCCTGAATGCCGCATCTTTCGGCTTCAAGAGCACGAGAAGATCTCGACCGCGTCCTTGCCGCCAGCCGGCCGTTGAGGTCCTGCAAGATGGCCATGAAGAGCCTCGATCTGAACTTCTGCCGTTTAGGATGAGAACCCTATCCTGGAACCGGTTGATAATGACCACCACAACAATAGCAACCCAAGGTTGATTGTCAATAGTGCTGGCGACGATGGGTGATGCCGAAAGCTGTTCGAGGTTCGCGATTCCCCCAACCTTCAAGACCCCATGCCCTGTACATCCCTATACTATAGATTCGAGTTTCCCTTCGTCATGAAGCCCGCCAGACTGTTGAGTCTCCTCGTAGGGTTGGGGCGATGGGTGTGGGAAATGCAGACTTCAGGACCCGACCGTTCGCATGCGTAAGGTGATAGGATGAAGGTTTCGGTTGATCCACATTTCTAGTTTAAAGCTAGAAAACATTCCTAGACCCTGAGCTCCTATGCACCCTATGAAAGGAAAGCCGAGGGCGCCGTGGACGTTGATGTGGCCTGGCAGCTACTGTAGACCCAAAGCCTGAAACGATGACTGGATCGTACAGCCAGTGATCTTCGGCCATCACGGTACTCAGCTTGAAGATTCTGGATCCGTTGTTTGAAGCCCAGCTCAAGCCTATCCGACTGCAGTTTCAGCATTCGCCTGAGGCTGCAGCTTGCAACCCCGAACGCCCTAGAATGTACCAGAATCCCACCGACCAAGGCTATCGTCGACCAATGCTTGGAAGTGAAGGGAGGCCGATCGCGTTAGATAATTATTGTAGAGGCAGTTTATAGGGGTTTCGATAAGTGTCTTTTCCAGCCCTTTACCTCTCTCCAATCTTCCTCGCCTCCCCCCTTCTCCCCAATATCCATCCCTCCTCGCTCCTCCCTCCCCTCCTTCCTCCCTCATCCCTTGCTTGTCTCGCTGTCGCTGTCTCTCTCTCTCTCTCTCTCCCTCGCTCTCTCTCCACGAAAACGGCCCCGGCGCCTTCATGCAGTTTTGATGGCACAAGGAGTGAAAGTTCGTTAGAGCTCCGCAGGAAAGCCCGGCAAGTTGGTGAACATCCCGGAAGTGCAGGCGGCTGCCAAGGGTGTAGAGTTTGGTAGAGCGTAGGTGTTTGTGCATGATTGCATGTCGTCGTGTGGCTAGTCTAGACTCGACTTGAGTCCAGTAGCACAGGTGTTTGTGGAAGAGAGAGATCGTTCAAAAGAGGTGTTTGCGGATGCCTGAGGTGCAGATGCAAGCATGACTTTGTGGTGACATGGTTTGGTATTCGTGCCTAGGTTGGTGCAAACCAAGTCCCACAGACGAAGACACGCTCTATCTTTCTGGGTTGCTATCTACCTATCTTGCTATTTACAGTCTATTTCTTCGTCGACCTGTCTATTTGTCTATCTACCTGCTTTTCAAGAATCACTCACATTTTGCATACACACTTCTACATCTATACGTCTTGTTTACAAGTTTACATACACACAATATTTGCATGCATGCATGCATGTATACACATACATACATGTGTGTTTACAAGTGTGTCTACTGGAGAATAGACGAGATGTATGTATGCTTGTGTAACGGTGGAAAGAAAGCTGGACAGATAGATAGAGAGATGGATTGGCAGATAGACAGATCGATAGATAGGTCGGTGGATAAACATACAGTCAGGCAGGCAGACACGCAGCCAGACAGACAGAGACAGACAGATAGATGGACAGACAGACGGAGAGACGGAGAGAGCGCCAGGTAGTCAAATCAGATAAGCGGTTGTCATGCACCTTTGTGTGCGTGTGTGTGCGTGTGTTTGCAAGAAGTTAGGCATGCTTGTGTGTAGGTGAGAAGTATGCATGCAGGTATGTGTGTCTTTCATGTCTGCGTATGTGTGTATGTACGTGGGTAACTAGGTTAACTAGGTAGCCAGCGAGCCAGGCAGTAGGTATGGATGGATTATTGGATTCATGGTCGGATGGGGGGAGGCAGGGACAGAGAGAGAGAGAGAGAGAGCTTCAAAGCATTGGGGCTTTGTTGTTTCGGCTGTAGGTCCAAGGTTGCAGGACGAAGCCGCAAATCCTGATGCCCCGACTTTTGCATGGTTATCCTGAGGCCGAAACCTTCGGCTATTGAAAACGGTTCTACCTCTCCACTGGGCAGGTAAAGGGCCTGTGCACGGCTGTCCGCCAGATCTTTTTGGATCAGAACGCCACTGGGACAAAGTATGACAGGAGTAAGGCCTTGAGCCTTTAGCGGTTATAGCGCTAAGTCATGGGTAGCTAACTGCCGGGCTTGCGTTGGCTTGGTATAAGCATGTCGGGGTCGATTTGTCAGGAAGCGCAATGACGTCCACTTTGTTCTTTCGTTTGGTGCATTGCGGGTTGCATGGGTTGCCTTTCGGGCGTCCTTGCCGACGAATCCTCTTTTTGAAGGGCTCGAGAATTGAAATGGCCTGTGGTTACAAAGGCGCACATGCAATACGCGCCAACAGCTGCTGGCTGCAGATTACCAGTTGTTTCTAGTCTTGGGGTGCCAAGATGAGGTTGAATGGGGGCCCAGGCTGCCAGAAGCTCCACTTTCGGATTGTTTGATTGACCGAGTCGTCAAGTTAGCGTGCACCTGGGCTCTTTGCTCATTCGTGCGCGTTTGTCAGCTGTCCCAGCTGATGCTGATGATGCGGCGTAGTTCTTTGCGAGATCACAAATGATGACATCTCCCGCAACCCTGCTCACGCTGTTGATGCGCTGTCCTTGAGCCAGATCGTCCACAGCTGATCCCTGTGATGCTGATGATGCGCGTTCTTTGGGACCAGGTCGCTAAAAGGATGCGCGGTCCTTGTGGCCGGATTGCGCAATCTGATGCACGATCTTAATGGCCAGATCGCGAACAGCTCGCTCGCGGTGCTTGGGCCACAGCGCCCACAATTACACCGCCGAGGGATCAGATTGCCCCAGCCAACACCAAAGTTTGAGGTCAGATGGCCGAGAGCTGACCCGCCTAATGCATCCTACTTGTAATGCTGTTAATCTTGGTTCACATCGCGGGCCGTGCAGCCAGGTGATGCTGATGATGTGCGGCAATTGGGACCAAAGCGTTCGCAGCTGATCCAGCTGATGGTGCATGGTGCTTGGGATCAGATCGTTCACCGCCAATCCAGCTGATGCTGATGATGCACGATGCTTGGGAGCAGATCGTCGCCGCCAATCCAGCTGATGCTGATGATGCGCGGTGCTTCGGATCAGGTCGCTTGGCGCTGATGCTGATGATGCGCAATGCTTGGGATCAGATCAGTCGCGGCTGATGCTGATGATGCGCGGTGCTTGGGCTGAGATCGTTCGCAGCTGATCCAGCTGATGCTGATGATGCGCGATGCTCCGGATCAGGTCGTTCACAGCTGATGCTGATGATGCGCAGTGCTTGCAATCCGAACGTTCGCAACTAATCCAGCTGATGCTGATGATGCGCAGTGCTTGGGACCAGATGCCTCGCTTCTGACCCAGCTGATGATGTTGGTGTGCGGAGCACGCGATCAGATCGTTCATAGCTGGTCCATCTGATGCTAATGATTCGCAGTACATGGGATCAGATCGTTCACAGCTAATCCAGCTGATGCTGATGATGCACAGTGCTTGGAATCAGGTCGCGCGCAGCTGATCCAGCTGATGCTGATGATGCGCGTTCTTAGGGACCATGTGCGGCCAGATTGCCCGGAACAGGTGTCCCGGCTCAAGAATGAGATCGCCCACAGCCAACGCCAAATGCTGCTGATGCATGCCTTCGAGGGCCAGATAGTCAACTGTTTGATGCGCGGTGCTTCGGATTAGAACGCTCGCAGCTGATCACCGCTGATGCTGATGATGTGCAGGGCTTGGGATCAGCTCGCTTGGCGCTGATGCTGATGATGCGCAATGCTTGGGATCAGATCAGTCGCAGCTGATGCTGATGATGCTCCGGATCAGGTCGTTCACAGCTGATGCTGATGATGCGCAGTGCTTGGGACCAGATCCCTCGCCGCCGACCCAGCTGATGATGTTGGTGTGTGGAGCACGCTATCAGATCGTTCATAGCTAGTTCAGCTGATGCTGATGATGCGCGGTGCACGGGAACAGATCTTTCACAGCTAATCCAGCTGATGCCGAAAATGCACGGTGCTTGGAATCAGGTCGCACGCAGCTGATCCAGCTGATGCTGATGATGCGCGGTGCTTCTGATCAGACCGTGCGCATCTGATCCAGCTGATGCTTATGATGCGCGGTGCTTGGGAGCAGATCGTCACCTCCAATCCAGCTGATGCTGATGATGCACGGTGCTTGGAGTCAGCTCATTCACAGCTGAACCAGCGATGATGGTGGTGTGCGGAGCGCGCGATCAGATCGTTCATAGCTCGTCCAGCTGATGCTGATGATGCGCGGTGCATGGGATCAGATCGTGTGCAGCTGATACTGATGATGCACAGTACTTGGGATCAGGTCGCGCGCAGCTGATGCTGCTGATGCGTGGTGCCTCGCAGCTGATCCAGCTGATGCTGATGATGCGTGGTGCTTGGGGTTAGATCCTTCACAGATAATCCAGCTGATGCTGATGATGCGCGGTGCTTCGGATTAAATCGCTCGCAGCTCGCTTGTCGCTGATGCTGATGATGCGCAGTGCTTGGGATCAGATCGCTCGCAGATGTCTGCGACTTAGGATCAGATCGTTCACAGCAAATCCAGATGTTGCTGATGATGCGCGGTGCATGGGTTCATACTGTAGCTAATCCAACTGATGCGCATGATGCACGATGCTTCTGATCAGACCATTCGCAGCTGATGCTGATGATGCGTGGTGCTTGGGGGCAGATCCTTCACAGCTAATCCAGCTGATGCTGATGATGCGCGGTGCTTGGAGTCATCTCATTCACTGCTAGTCCAGCTGATGCTGGTGATGCGCGGTGCCTGGGATCAGATCCTTCACAGCTGGTCCAGCTGACTTGGGATTAGATCGTTCGCAACTCTAACTGATACTGATGATGCTCGTTCTTCGGGGCCGATGCGTCTCTGTGGACTCCTGCGTCGTCGGCACATGGCGGAAAATCATTGTCTTGGATGTCGCGGTGGTCCTCGTGGTTTGGTGCGGCCCTGGTCATCCTGTGTTTTTCGAGGTGTATGCTCCTGCATTGCTTCTGAAACCTGAAGCCCTAACATCCTACACCAGAAGATCCTGAACCCAACAAACCTTCAACAATCTGAGTTCCCAATAACTGATCGCTTGGGCGTCCTAGTTGTATGTCTTTTTCAGGCCCTGCTGGAGCTCGAGGCACCCTTGAAGATTTGTGACCCGGCCGAGCCGTGGTGTTTTGAGACTTCAGGTTGTCGATTTAGGGCTTGGGGTTTGGTCCTCAGGTTGTGGCGTTAGCAGCCGTGTGATGAGCGGCTCCACCGAACAAGACTCCGAAAGCCCTTGCCGAGGTGGCGACGTCCATGGCCAGTACCACGACCTGCTCCGGCTTTTTGAGTACGGCGGTTTCCCTCCGGACATCGCGCCGCAAGAGTTCAGTGTGTTGCTCGCGGCGGGTTTGACTGGTTTCCACTTCAGAGCTTCCGGTCAACGCTCTCACGTTTCACTCTGACGGTTTGGTTTTGGCTTTGGGCATTTCCGCAGTTCCGCGAGAGGGTCTTTCGTCAATAACCACGAACAGAGGAAAGTTTCAAAGCCCTCGTCCTCAACCCTGCCGCCCTCAACGCTGCAGCCTCAACCTGCCGGAGGAAAGCAACTACCTCTTCCTGGGCGACTACGTCGACCGAGGCAGGGCTCGGATGAGCGAAGTTTTTCACGGCCAAAAGCGGCAAAACTGTGTGCCAGAAATAACGCAAATAAGAGCACGGCATGTCTGCGCCGGCAAGAGGAGCATCAAGTTTGGCATCATACAAAGCACATGCAGGAGCACAACAAAATTTGCTGTGCTTTCCTTTGAACGTTTCTGTGGTGGAACGCGACGGTCAGCTAAAACGTGACTCAACAACAAAAAAACACGAACAGGCCGAATCGGAGGCCCAGCAAACAGGAGCACTCGATTTTGCAGCAGAGAACACGCAAGACGAAGCACAAACTCTGGTCCAGCGAAAGCACTATAGCCCGGAATTCAGCAAAAGGCATCTCGATTAAGGCTAATTTGGAGTGGCTTTCCTGATCTCCTCCTCCATTTCCAGTTTGGCCCTTCGCGGCCTGGCCGGACAGTCCAGTCCCCGACACCGAACACAAAACGTTAATTCGTTTCTGGCGCTGGGGTGGGGTGGGGTGGGGTCATGCAGCAGGATACCAGAATATTGAAAGCAGCGTTTAAGTTGAAAGGGGGGCTGTTTCCTTCCAGGAATGGGTTTGGTTTAGGCAACAACAAAGTTGCAGCAAGCTAAGCCTCCGAACTACCAAGAACTCCCAGCTTTCCACTATCCCCAAGGCCTCCTAAAGCCAAAACCTCACCAGACGCCCTGAACTTTTTGCCAAAATGCTTCAAAAAAGGCAAGCAGAGCCTGGAGACCATCACCTTGCTTTTCGCCTACAAGGTGCATCATCGATGAGAGAGACAGAGAGAGAGAGAGAGAGAGAGAGAGAGAGAGGGGCCTGTGCCCTGCCGTGCAAGCAAGCAAGCAAGAGAGAGAGAGAGAGAGAGAGAGAAAGAGAGAGAGAGAGAGAGAGAGAGAGAGAGAAGGTTTGCTGGGAGTACCAGGGGTGCGGTTCAATGATGTTGGCCCAAGCCATTTGGTTGCAGGGCTATGTGTGCTTAGTGCCCTCATGCACTGCAAATGCCTTGTCTACACAGAAGTTGTGGTCGAGCAATCGCCATATCAAGCACCAACAACGAGAGCACACATGGAGGATCACTAAAAAAACAACGAACCCCGCAAAGTTCGAAATTATGGTTACCTAAGTCCCAATGCTTTGAGACGTGCACCCTGCTACCGCCCGCTGCTGCCTGCAGACGAAATTCCCCGAGAATTTTTTCCTCCTTCGCGGCAACCACGAGTGCGCCTCCATCACGCGCATCTACGGCTCCTTGCACCGTTTCTGGTAGAGTTCGAAATGCACTGCAGGCTCCTAATGTGCATCTATGTGTATCTCATTTGATAAACCCCAAACTTTGTCATCAGGCCTAAGACCTGCCAGTATAGATGCCGAACTTAAGCCGGGGTTTCGGCTCGAGATCGGATGTACCAGATCAGATCTTGGGTGTTGCGGTTTTGAGTTTCATCGTCCAGGGGATGTGCTTTGAAGGGCACCGATGTGCAGCTAGACGGAGGGTTTCGAGGCGCTGCAGGTTAGTGGGTTGCACAAGGTTTTATGTTTTCTCAGGGTGAAGCACCGTTACATATCTTCTTGGATCTTGATACGAGGTTGGGAATGTGCTTTAGATTCGTGCACCTGAGGCTTCAGGCATGCTCGATAGCTTGTCGGTGTAGGATGCTCGTTGTTTCAGCTGGGCATGAGTCTTCTTGTGCATGTTTTCCGAGGTCAAGTGCATTTTTCAATTTGGCGAACTAGAAACCCATTGGCGCAAAGTACAGTATGCCAGTAATGATGGCCCACAGTGCCAAAGCCTCAAACCCGAAACCACGTATGGTACCGCGGCCGAATTGCTTCCGGTTGCTACCTAGTCACTGACCTAGTCACGATCTCGGATGGCGTGGAGCCTTGCATGCTGTGTGCGAGTCGAAAACCCTACAGTAATCCATCTGGGTTTGACTAGGCACCGGCACGGAGAGCACCAAACACGTGACCCTACAAAGTCGAAGCTCTACATCACCTCCGATGCAGCAAGAGCGGATGGAGAACTGTTGCAGACGCCGAAGGCTTCTATGACGAGTGCAAGCGGCGCTACAACATCAAGCGCCATGCCTTGAAAAAAGTGCTTGTCTGCTCCGAATACGTAGACGTAGATAGCGCTTTTGCTGCGCATTTCTGTGAACGCTTGTTTCGCATAGTAGGCATATAGTGCTTGGTTGTGATGGAGCTGCTCGGTTCCATGTGCCCTGTGCAGGCTGTGGAAGCAGTTCTGCGACGTCTTCAATTGCATGCCCGTGTGTGCCATCATCGACGAGAAGATCATTTGCATGCACGGCTGCTTGCCATGAGCTGTGCAACGGATCTTGCAATTGTAATGCAGCTGGGTCATGCATACAGGCCATGCAGACCCATGCTGTGGCTCTGCGGGTGTGGTGCATGCCGAATTCTGTATCCTTGATTCCTCTTTAGGCAGTTCCATGACTTCTGCCCAGTCACAGCCGCACCTCTGCTGACATGCCGCTCAGGGCTGCTCAGGGAAGCAATCGGACAGCATTGTATTCCTCATAAAGCGCCGTAGTATCTTGACATGATCTTTACATACACATGTATCTGTAATATGTGTATACATGGGTATTTACACAGATACATACGCGTACGCTGTTTAAGAGTAACAGTACATGATATGGTAGAGCAAGAGCTGTCATGCCACAGACCCAAGGCCTGCACCCTGAGCCCGCGTTTCCCAGGTGGACTGTCACCCGAGATCAGCAACACCGACCAGATCAAGAAGCTCGTCAGGCCTCGGTTTGGGGCTCTGATTTTTGAGGAAACAGCTGGTGCTGTTCTGCATCTTCTTGCCCGTTCCAGGCACATCAGACAGCTCCGCAACAAAGCAGAAGACCTAAACCCTGCATGGTAGGTTGGCCTTAGCCCGGAGGCAACGACAAAACACACAATAACCTTCAAGCACTTTGCCCGAGAACGTGTGACGCTGAGCTGTGAACAGTTTCCAATCAGTTGGACACGGCAGCACTATAGTCATATGACCGAAGTGGAAGCCGAGGTACCATGCTTGTTGTGGGACCATCGTAGCTCTCGCCTTCGGACCTGGGTTTGAGAGAGGAGTTTGAACTTCCGTGTTTCAACCTCAGACTCGTAGAAGCTTCCCAAGCTGCGCCCGAGACACTGCAACTCCTACTTCCTAAACTCTGCAAGCCGTAGCACTGAACAAGGGCCGTCTAGTCCTGTGCAAGCCAGGGATTAAGGTGTCGGATCGACAGAGCCGAAGAAACTGAAACCAAATTACTGTCACGCAAGGCCGACAGATGTCCCAGACACGGGATTGATTTGTGACCTACTCTGGGCGGACCCTGACAAGGACGGTTTTTTGTTGCCGGTTTGGGACGTAGCTGTCAGGGTTTGGGGCTTGATTCGGCTTGATGCTGGCGGGCAACCCTGATTTAACTTGGTTTGCTGCAGGGCCCGAACGACATGCTTTTGGGGGTCCTTGGGTACTGGAGCTTTCGAAGATTACCTCAGACACAACACAGCTGTGGCAGGACATCGCAGGCTGGGCAGAGAACGACCGCGGAGTTTCGCTCCTGGGCCTTTGCGAGACAGAACCATTTCCACATGCTTTGGCACGGGTTTTCCGGGAATCGTAACCGTCGTAACCCTGCAAGTCTGGCATGAATGAAAATTCGCTCGTGAGAGCTCAGGAGGAACTGGGTTGGTCAAGATCTGTGCGGTGAGCAGTTGCTTTTCAATCCTACTTTGCTGGAATGTCCTGTACAACGGTCTGAAGAGACTCACTGGATGCATCTATACTACTGTTGATGGTATAAATCCTGCATTACCCATGATAAGGAATATAACAATATTCCCATAGTCTAGGGTCCTTAAGGTCATGCAGGATTTATATCATCCACCCTATGATATTCAGAGGCGAGGGACCCCAACCTGCTATGCGGTGTGCTTGATACAGCAAACGCCGAGCACACTGATAGCAACAGTTAAAGGAGCAAGAGGCAGCAAGTGTAGCTTGAACCGCTTCTCCCTCATTTGTTATGCACTTGAGTTTACATATGTCGAGGTTCCAGGTGACCAATCGAATTTGGAAAACATGCCCGAAGAAAACTCAGTCGAGATTGGACTCCAGCTGTTCAAGAAATGAGCACACAGGGATCAGTATATGAGTACTTTCAGACGTTTGCAGGGCTCGGGAGCAGGATGCAGACCAAGCCCTCGATGTGCCCCCACTGCAGGAGTGTGACGAGTTTCTCTTCGAACCTGTGAAGCCCCATCAAGTGTGCATACTCACCCTAGACACTAGCTTCCTGCATTCTGAACCAGTTCAGCACAGCTGCACGCTGAGGTTCATTTTCGGCCCCGACGTGGTCACCAGCTTCCTGCAGACCCTCCCATGCAGCGAAATAGCCTCAAGGTTGTTAGATTCGATGTTTCTGCGCATGGAATTGAAAATTCCACTGTGCTCCTTTAATGCGTGTGTGTAAACACACACAAGCACACACACATACATACATACATACATACATACATACATACATACATACATACATACATACATACATACATACATATATATGTGTGTGTATGTGTATATATGTATATGTACATGTGTATCTATATACATACACATAGCTGTCTGTGTGTGCGTGCATGTGCGCATCTACAAGTTATGTTGTTGTCTTATCTTGCTTTTCTGTTGCATTGCAAGGCACGGCGAGGCCATAGTATGGTGTGGTGTGGACTGGTCTGGTGTGCTACTGTATGGTATGGTATGTCGTATGGTGCTAATGCCATTGTTATGTTATGTTATCTGTTGTTTTGCAATGTTTAGCAGTGCATCGCAAGACCAGTCAGGGCAACACAATGCAGATCAATGCAGTGCTATGGTATGTTGTTCGTCTAGTGCTTTGATGTGCCGTGTAATGTTGCCTTGCGCCAATGTCAATGCCATTGCAATGCTATGCTTACTGGAAGTTGCATGTATGCATGCATGCATGCACAGACGTACAAGTGGAGGTATGTAGGCATGTAAGCATCCGTATCGTCTGTATGTATGTACGTGCGCATGTGCGTGTGTGTATGTGTGCATGCATGTGCGCATATATTCAGGAATGCAAGCATGTATCTTTGAATGTACGCATGTCTGCATGTGTGGATATGTGCCTGTATGTGTGTATGCATGTATGTATGTACGTATGCGTATGTATACGAATGTATGTACGTACGTAAGTAAATGTTTTGTAGCTGTGAGTATGATAAAATATGTATACATGATTGGATGTACGCATAGATACCTATGTGAGTCTGTCTGTAAGATTCTGTAAGTAGGTATGCATGTCCGGGCGTATGTTTATTTGTTCGCACATGCGACTAGATCTGCTTATCTTTTTTCTGTCAAATCGAAGTTGTTCTGTTTTCTGCGCACAGAGGTACTCGAGATAACTAGCCTCACATGTACAGCCTGTATATATTCGTACCTTATGGCCTAAAACTGGATTGAAGCGTAAGTTACGGACACGTCCGAATTTTGCTTCCGAGGGACTCCTTTGTAGAACGAGCCAGACAAGGACCGAAGTCCCAGGGTTCAGGCATTGAGCCACCGATTTTGGGAGTTGGAACAGTCTAACCCCTAAAGCTTTCGGATTTGAAACCTGAGCTAAACCTTTTATGTAGTTTGTTCGGATTTCGCGTGGAATTCTAAGCCAGCTGGGCAATCTTTAACCCTAACTCCCGGCCCTGCAACTACAGTACCATCAATGTGTAGACACAGTTGTTCATGTAGACAGGGGTGCACACCTTCATGCTGATCCTGTCAGAAGCACTCTCTGAAGCCAAGGAAACATGACATGGACTTGGTCTGCCGCGCACACCAGGCTCAAAGAGCTTGCGACCCCGACGAATGACCAATGAAGGTTATTTTGGGGTTTAGGATTTCGTGAGGCAGCTCATGTTTTCGACGACGGGCCTCTGTGTCGTAAAGGTGGTGCAAGCAAAAGGGTGACTTTTCTATGCTGGCTCGATGCTCAATCAGCCACACATCCCGCATTCACCATTTTTCGCATGCATGTAAGTAATCCCAACGAGGATCCGCAAGCGTACATGACCGGATTTTGATATGTGCGCGGTATCCGTGACAGGGACAGCAAGGGCCGCACCTGTTGGTTTTGAAACGGCATGGGGTTGAAGTGATGGGTTTTGAAATGCTTTTGGTACACCGGCTCTAAAGTCAGTCTCTTCCCTCTTCAGCCTTTATCGCGGGGTGACCCAAACATGGAGGTCGTGGAAGATGGCTACGAGTTCTTTGCGAAGCGGCAGCTAATCACGCTCTTCAGTGCTCCGCTCCTTTGCTCTTCGAATGTGTCAACAGGGCAATGTGAAACATAGTCGTATCGTGTTCCTACTAGTAGGGTTTAGGGTTTAGGGTATCGTGTTCCTAGAATATATTTTTATTTTTTGGGGGGTTCTTAAGCAAATAGTAGCTACTAGTAGGGTTTCTATCAGGTCTTGCAGGTAAACATGGCGTCCAGGGCATTGGAGGGGGGGCAGCGGAAAGGGATGGGTGTAATGCTGGCCACGCTGGCCACTTGCGTCTGCACATATCAGTCGAAGAGCGGCAGCAGGATGCAGGAGGCACTTGTGCACTCAAAACCCTAAGCCCAGTTGCCGAGAATTCGCGGCTCGCCAGTGGGCCAAGGAATTATTGCGGTGAGTTCGACAATGCGGGTGCGAACTGCCCTCAGCAATTCTAGCAGTGGTGAATTTTCCGGGTTTGTTGATCAACGGTTCTCGCAGCAGAAGCCTTGACATATGATTCCAGATTATTCGGGGTAAGACTGCCCTGGCTCGCCCTGCAAGTCGCCGAAGAAAGTGGGTTGACTTGAGACCATTCGGTCCTTTTTGAAAGAGATCGGGAAGAAAGCAAACGGGTGATGTGTAGCAGTTGCTGTTCCTTAGCTCTTCCATAGGTTACGGTTTTAAATTCCAAACCGTAGCCGACAAGAGACAGATTGTTTGCGCGTGTGGGGGCGCTGTGCTGGACGCTCTGTGTGTGTGTAATGAAGAAGTGTTCTGTTGCACTATCAGGCTTGATGTCTAGCACCATGCATGTTATCACGAGCAATGCACGCAGGGAATCGCCTCGACCAAGGATGATGAGCATCGATGAGACACTCATGTGCAGTTTCAAGGCAGGGTGGCCTACAAGCCTATGGCTTCAGAAGCCAGAAGCTGGAGGGGACACTAGCTTCCCAGCTCGAACTTTCGCAGCTGCGCGCCTCTCATGTGTTGAGCTTCCTTCCCTTGTGTTTGGCGTGCATTCGTGGTTGGAGTTGTGCAGCCTCAACCGCGAGAGCCTAAACACTGAAAGTGCGGATGTCTGTACTGGGGCACGCCCGGAGAGCGAGCGAGACGGTCCGGGCAGGTCCTCAAGCCAGTGAAGGGCAAGAAATGACCAGCTACTCGGGCTGCGAAGATGCTTGTAGGGTGTATAGGGATGAAGAAGCCGGGGTAGCGGGTGTTCTCGGGTTCGTGGAGTTACGGGCTGATGCCGACAGGGTACGCCGGGCTGGGTGATTAGATGGGGTTTCGGGCTTAAACTTAGTAGGTTAGCTTGAAATGTTCAAGCTTAGTGTGTCTCCATAAACCATGATTGACGGCTACATTGTAAATTTTTGTGAACATGTGGATGCGGCCTCGGCGAATTTGGATACATCCACAGGAGGTGTATGCAAAGCATGGGATGGGAGCCGGCAAGACCGCAAGAAGTCCTATAGACTTTAGTTCAATCTATTAGAGCCTACTGTTTTCCACATGCCTCACCCAGCCCAGCAAATGAGCTAGATTGATGAGGTGGGTTCTTACTAAATGCCGGAGCCCTAAAATCAGAATAAGGTTTGTGTGGAACCTCGTGGATCTGCGTAAGGTTGCTGTTCTGGAGTTTCCATCCGAGTCACTGATTGCCACTTTGCGGCCCTCAATGTTGTAATATCTATGGGGGTCGGATGCATGGAAGGCTTGGGCTCTTTCACATCCTCGTCAGTTTGGTTTATGAAGAACTGACGGCAGGGTTCTTTAAACCGGTTCGTACATCTGGTTTGATTCGTTGGTGAGTATTCTTGATGGGTGTCCGTGTTGACCGAAAACCACAGGTGTTGGCCCTCAACCCTAAACCGACAGGAAAGTAAGTTTTAATAACGCAGACCACGTGTATTGCATGCTTCCCATTGCGAGCGGGCTTGCCGCTCCTTGCACATTCCCCTCTTGAATAGGAGGCTTATCAGATGAAGCGGAGGAGAACGAGCATTGTTTTGCATGCCGATTGTTTCTCGTATTTTCTCGTAGATCTCACCGCAGGCCCTTCGGATTCCTTGCGGAGTCGGGTTCTTACATCCGCGACCATTCCAAGGTCGCACACTTTGGCCCGCCGCTGATGCCGCGACGCAGTCGAACTGACCTCCGCTCCTTTAAAGTTTCCCGGTATGCCGTCGAGGTCGCGGATTTGCCGTTTAAGACGCCATACTTTTATCTGAATGATGAAACAGAAAACTCGACCCATGGAGTTCTCAACATGTAGGAGCTGACGATGATAATCATTCGTCAGTACCGGCCAAAGGCCCCTCAAGGCGCCTCTGTGGACCTGCGAAAAGGGCTTTAGACTCTTTCACTGTCAAAGTCTGGAGCTTAGGGTGCAGGTTCCAGCTTCAAGCGTTCAGGGGTCTAGAGTTTTGCGCTTGGTTCGGGAACTACGAATTTATTGGTTCAGAGTTTCTCAAGCTTATGAAGGAGCTGGAAGAATCGACATGGACTTCTGATGATCTCCGGGATTGCAGTTGGCAGGGATGCAAAGACCTCAGGTCATGGGGCTCTATTGTGCAGTGCCTCTCCAGCACAGCTGGAGATAGGACAATGTTTTTTCTGGTTGCGCCTAGGGCGTCCGAGCCCTCCATCGGTACCCCGATGCAGACTGTAATCTGAGCCCTTGCTTATGTTGGTGTGCAGAAGGAAGGTGCTCTGAGTCGGGAATAGGCCTGGGGTTTGAGCTGGCAGATAAGTGCAGTGCGCAGGGTTTGGGACAAGCCTGTGTGCTGCCCTCGATTCGTCGTGCAGCTGCTTTCCATAGTAGTGGTCGGTCCAAGGCCACACAACTGAAACGGTTGCACGAAGCATTCTCCATCCATGCATACACAGAATACACATGCAGGTCTTACGCGGGTCTTCGTGCGATCTACATTCACGCATGCACACATGCGTGCATGTACGTATGCATGTATGTGCAATGGTTGCTTGTGTCAAGGTAAACGTGCGTGCATGTTAGCGTTCGTGCGTACGTGCGTGCGTGTGCGTGTGCGTGTGCGTGTGCGTGTGCGTGGGTGTGTGTGTGTGTGTGTGTGTGTGTGTTTATGTGTGTGTGTGTGTGTGTGTGTGTGTGTGTGTGTGCGTGCATGGGCGCGCGTGGGGGCGCGCGGGCGTGCTCTTACTGTAAGCAAAAGTGAGTGAGTGAGTAACTGAGCAAGGTGTGAGTGAGTGAGTGAGTGAGTGAGTGCGTGTGAGTTTGGGCACCTTTTCGTGTGTGCAAGTCAGCGGGCAACACAGCGTTGGAAAAAAAAACGTGACCTCTGAAAGCAAAACCCACTAGCTGTCACTAGCTGGGGCAAAATGTAATTAGGAACCACGAGTCTGTTCCAGTGGATCCGGTCCTAGGTGCACGGGTCTATAATAGGGCCAGGGTATTCGGACGCTTTGGGCCGTGCTCTCGAAGTTTCACAGTCGGCTGTGTGCATGCTTCAGTGGCAACACTCTGGTTCCCTGGCGGCGCAGTGGAACTGTCCACCCGGGGCAGGCACCGCTGCCGCTTTTGCTGCCATAAATCCACGGTCCCCTCTCCGCATGAAACTGGCCGTAGCGCCGTAGATGGTGTCGATATTTGCTTCCGGCAGTCGTTTGCTTAGCCTGAGTAGCCTAAATACCCTAGACCGTCAACATCATTCAGCTGCAATAAGATGCAGGATGTCGCGCAGCCAAACACAAGGAAACCTGCAAGGACCATTGCCGGGAAATGCAGCATTGTTCAAGAATCGCGATACAAATTCTGTCGGATGTGCCTTCCAGTGCGGCTGATTAGACAATAGACATGATCAAGTTAGGCGCTTGTTCCTGTTTCCGGCAAGTATTTGTAAGCTGCAAAAATTAGCCGCGCACCTCCCAACCGTCAACATCATAGCAACAGGAAAATACAAACTTTCGCACTTGCCCGAACCGCTTAAGTTCATCCTGGAGCTTATCCTGAGTTGACATCATCTCTCAGCTTGGATTCGTAGAACCTGGCATACAATCACGAGCAGTGTTGGACTAAACTGCCATCCAGCACAGTTATGGTTGTTCAGGGCTGTGGTTTCGGGCACGGGGTTTCCTGTTTGCAGGACTTGGCTTGCCAGAACCGGAAGCCTATACTGTAGCGGAATAAATACCTACAAACCAAAACGGGGCTGGACATATATCGTCTAGCCAGAATGTCATTTCAATCATTAAGTCTTGAGACCTTATATTGCTTGAAGTTCCAAGAATTTCGTTGTCCTGAACCAAGACCCGAAGATTTGATTTGGCAGCCAGCCGGTGGGGCTGGAGGTCGCAGCAGAGCTGCCACAGCCGCAGAGACTGGAGGATTGGTCCGATGATACGGCTTAGGCTCGAAGGCTTTCACAAGAGAGGCAATAGTTACCTATACTATTTTGGGGGTTCCTTATACTTATAGTATCATAGGCCCCGAAGCCCTCTTCTAATTATGAAAGGACCCTATCTGAAGTCCTCCACACTTCAAGAAAGCCTTCTCTCCTGACTGTATTCGATGAGGTGACCACAGGCGCACAAAGTAAAACAACGCAGTTACCATAAGGCCGCTCGTCGTCAACACTGGCAATAGTAACACAAACAGTAGCAGCCACACAGCAACATTACCATCCAAGCAAATGTTCAAAAGCGCAGTCAAGAGAGTAGAGAGTAATTATAGGTGGGGCTCTAGTTGATCATTTGAGAACATATGTAGTGCTGGCCGCGACTGGCTCCGTCTTCAGGTGAGTTTAGGGTTGTCTCTGTTTGTTCAGGATGACACCACCATAGTGGAAATCGCACTGATGGGTGTGGTTTTGGACCAGTCCTCCCTAGTTGCGTGGCAACCCGTGACGGGGCTGCCCTCTCGGCAAGAGAGCTTTCTGCGAAGTCTGCACAGGCATGGGTGTTGGTGTTCGTTCTGCAGTACTTTCTCATCGTTCATGCTTCGATTTTTCTACAAAGCGGCGCCCTCCAGTTACTGAGCCCAGGCATGTGTCGAAGTACGGATTATAGTTGTCATTGTTGAGAAACTTGGATTTGTGAGACGCTTAGACGTGGAGGTACACCTAGTTCCGACGAACGATTTCACGCAGTTTGCGTGAAATGAGTCTTGGACCACATGCTTGGCGGATTTCGCTTCTGCCCGGGTGCTTGCAAATGTGCAAGCAGAATTCGATGCCGCGACGGTTTGCAGCGACCCTGTAATCCTGAACCCTCAACCTGGGTAGCTTTTCGGAACTCCATGGAAGACGGTTCGGGCCATTAGGGTTTAGGACCGCCGTGCATGCTGAGCGAGTGGCATCGAATACTCAGAGGCATGCAGCACATCTGACAAAACAGTGCTTGCGATCTATTGCGAGCAGGATTCGTTGCGCTGCCCATCCTACAGCTTCCTTCCAAGCTCTCTTCAAAGCGTTGGAACAGTGTCGGGCCCCCGTGGCAGGCTACAGTAGGATCTGACCCAACCTTTTGCTTTCTGCTTCAAAGTCCCAAACCAACTATAGGACTCCGGATTTTTGCGGTGAAGTCTTCTTACGGTTAAGGGATCGTTTGTCCGTATTCGGCGTTGGTCACGGCTTCAAGTTCGGAAGTGATCCGGTATTGCCAGAAGGTGCATGGATGACATTCGTGCAGACGAGCCTGCCTGGCAATGCCCGGTGTGCTACAACAAGTTGCATGATACGGAGGACTGCTGCAGGGTATCCCATGCTGGACAGTGCTGATGGTACAAGGGCTGTCAGGAAGTCGAGCTGTCCGATTCCGCCTAGTTTGTTACACGATTATTTGAAGATTACCATCGCGACTATACCACTTCTGCTGGGTTGCTTGTTGCCCTTCGTAGCGTTTTGGTGTCGATGGTCATCGCTACAATTGTAGCAGGTTGTTGCGACCAATGCAGTCGCCAGTTATAAGGTGAACACCTGAACTGCCTGGATAGGGTTTTGAGTTGGTGGCGGACATATATAGAGGTTCCAGAAGTGTTTGCTCGAGGGACCGTCGGGTTCGCTTAGTGCTTTTTTCAGGTCCTCACCCCCGCCACCCCTCGGCTAGCGCGGCAGGTATGCTGCCAGGTGCCCTTGCAAACGTTTGTGCATTGCTTGGCCCAGACAACCATCATGGTCGTCGTCGGGGCAGCAATGACGAAGGGGTCTCTAGGTTGCTCTCATCAGCTGTGTTGTCGTTATGGTTGCGGCATCAAGTAGTTCTTTGTTCTCACATGGCGTCAACTGCAGCTCAAGTAGAATCTCTCACTTCATGATGGCGAAACCTTTAAACTCAAGCCCTCCCAGTCCGAGCAAGACACGATCAGCCATGAGGACTGCGCTCGGGGGTGGTTAAGGCTCCGACAGCTTGGCACCCAGATCGTTGTCACCCCCATACTTCCAGTAATGGCGGTGTCGGTAGCGGTGGAAGGAGAAGTTGTTGTTGTAGTTGGAGTTGTAGGAGCAGCAGTAGCAGTAGAAGTAGCAGTAGCAGTAGCAGTAACAGTAGCAGTAGTAGTAGTCGTCGTCGTCGTACTAGCAACAGCAGAAGCAGAAGCAGTGGCAGTAGTAGTAGTAGTAGTCGTCGTCGTAGTAGTCGTAGTAGTAGCAGTCGTAAAAGTGCTCAAGGATGTGATTATGACTATGACTAACAGCATGACACTTGTAAAGGTCCTGACTATCAGGGTAACAGACCTGCACTGCTATATCTCTCTCATTCAAATTGCTTTTACTATAGGGCCATTATAATTAGTATAATGGGCCCCAAAACCCTATTCTAATCATTCGGGCCTCTACATTAGGTTGTTGGCTTCCAGGATGACAGAGTGTTTTTGACAGGATGTGCTGCAGGGTAGGAGGGGCCGTTTCGCAAGTCGGTCTGGGAATAGTCACTCCGTGCCAACAACACCGAAGTGCTTCTTGGGTGCAGTGGCTCAAAACATCTACTCGCTTCTCGCATCCTATCATTGACAACCGGGTAAAGCTCTCGCCGCTACAACCTTTCAGCATCCACTGAACCAGCGAATATTGCCTACGGAAGTGCTTGCTCTGAAGCATCATGTGCTCTTGAACAGTAGTGCGATTCTACTTCTACTATGCCACGTCCCGAACCTCGAAAGCGCTGGAACTCCCAAAAGCATGAGAGTCGAACGCCATCAAGTCAACCTAGGGCCTAGAACGGCAGGATTTACAAAAGCACCACAGACCCCAAGACCAAAACCCCGAAGCTTAAACAAAAACACTGAATCTCAAAACCTCTGACACCCTGAACGCGCAGACCTTAAACCGTACAACTGCAAACCCTGCGTTCCCTAGCTCCAGGTCCTGTCCAACTTGCCGATCGGCGGCTTTCCCCCCGCCTGAGGAAGTGAGCCGGGATGTGGGATTTCTTAACGAGGTTTCGACCAGGGCCTTCAAATCTCGAATCTCGCGCATGGATTAGGATTGGGTTTCAGTCTAGTGTTTGTTGCTTTACACAGAGATTGTTTCTATAATTGTGGAGATTTCAATTTTGGACCTTGAGGCTCTGGACCTCGCCAGATGTATGCGTCTCAGTCGGAGCATGACCGAATTTGCTTCATTTTGACCCCCGCCCCCTGCGAATCCGCAAGCAACCAATGCATGCAAAACGAGAATGCGTAACATGCAGAGGTACATGCACCCCTCCGAAGCCGACGCCGGCATCCCCGTGCGCTTTCAGAAGAGGCAAGCAGCCTTTTCGGGATCTCTAATAATTGGAAGCGTAGATGGTGATAGTGTATCAGATACAATTTCCAAGGCGCCATGTGAGTTCACCTGTTCAATCCAGGTGTTTCGGGGACTTGCTTGAATCTTGAATCAGCTTCCAGCTACAGGATTTGCAGTTCACGAGCGTTTGGGCGACACCCGTCTGCTAAGACGGCTTCCTACTGTGTGCTTAGGGCTCTGAGCCGAGACCTTCGGCTTAAAGGGAACTCCAGAAAGTTGGAATATGGATTAATGGTAGGATCCCCTATAATTTACCTTGAAGGGATTATGATAATGATATTCCAACTTTCCGGCTTCTACTGTATGTTTGTTTTATGTACACAGTTACCTGCATAGGTAAATATACGGAGAACCACGAAGTACACGCACGTGCGTCGCGCATTGCCAAAAGCAGACATAATGAGGAGGTATACGATGCCCTGGCGGTGTGAGTGTTGGCGGTGGTATATACGTACAGGTATATGTATGTGTATATATATATATATATATATATGTGTGTATGTGTATATATATATATATATATATATATATATATAGTATGTTATATATATATATATATATATATATATATACACATATACATACACACAAACGCACGACATGTACCACCATGCTTATCTACACTTCGTGAGGGACGATTCGAGGCTTTTCCGAGTAAGTGCCATGAGCCATGGATCAGCCTCCGCACGCAAGGAGGCCGGTTCTGCGTTTCGGGTTTGATGCCGAGAGCTTATACTTCTGTGGGTCGAGAGATACACGAATTTGGGGTTTTGGAGTCAGAGAAGGGACTTTACCAAAGAGTGTAGTCCGTTTTTGCATCGGCTTTTTTCAAAGTTGGGCTCTGCTTGCGCCACACTTCGTTCTTAAGGCCTCCCTAACCTTGGGATAAACCATACATCAACTTATCCCCAAAAGGATCCTGCAGGTCAGGGCCTTGGTCCACTCTCATGAAACCCTAGACTCTAGATGCTACCCTCGTTGCAACCCAGGACGATCGGGACTCTTCGGATGGGTTGCCACTCCAGTACGGCCAAGAACGCCTGCGCCCCGTAGATTCATGTTCGAGGTTAGAGGAGAGTCTTTGGTTGTGTTTCTGAGCTCCTAGATTCTTAGAGCATGATGCGTCCGGCCGACGGGGGAAGAATATGGATGAATTCAAACTAACTGTCTGGAGTCAGGCAAAACAGCGTAGCAGCTTTCAATTTGCTCGGATGGCTTTCGGGGAAAAGGCCACCGCCAGCCCGAGACTGGGAGCTTTTCCACCCGGAGCCCTGTGAGCTGCAAAAATCGAAACAAGAAACGGAGGCACTCGGCGATCGACACCCTGAACCCGATGTTGTATGGCCGCCCGTAAAGGTTGAAATCAACCCTCTCCCACGAGCCCTGCAAAGATTTTTCTCCAGACTGAGCCATTTCTTGGCCCCATTGAGCTTCTACCGAGATCCGGAGCGACCCCTCGGGCGCGCGGTCCGGGTTCCGTCGACGGAAGGTGCGCTCCCGGGTGGCTTTCGTCTATGTGTACTCATGATACGGGTATACATATATATATATATAGATGTGTGTATATATATATATATATATATATATGTGCATAGTTGTTTCAACCTATATTGTAGAGTCGGACATTATCTGAATATATCTGCGGCATAGATGCATACTCAGTAGTATTTTTATCGCACTGGTGTAGATCTAGAATTCCAGCCTGCAGGCGTTTGGGTGCTTTTCAGTCAGCAGAAGCGCCCGAGGTTGCCTTTGTAGGAAGAAGGTCTAGACTTTGCTCCGACCTGATGAACTGAACCGTAGCACCGTAGCACCATCGCGGCACTTCACATCCACCCTGGACCTTGATGTCCAAATTTAGAAGCTGCCCCCACCCTGTAATACTAAGTATAAGGATTATAATAGGGCCCTATTATATTCCGATTATACCACTATTACAGGGCGGGGGCAGCTTCTAAGGTATTATTGCCTGGTTTTCCAGCCGGATCTTCTTCAAGGAGGCGTGGCAAGCGGTTGCATTACGAGCAGCTTATATGGTATTCTGAGGTATGGTTCCACTAGCTCGCATGGTCTCCATAGGTGATTCTCGGAGTTTCCGACTGCAGATTTGTTTTACCCCCCCTTCCGCACCTCCGCGATTCTGACTGACAGGAGTCGCGCAAGTAGTTCTGCAGGATAGGGCATTAGGCTGTCGTGGAGCGGCAATGGAAGCCAGCAGGCTGCAGTCTGGTCAGGGTTGGATGTTCAGCACCGGGATGTGGAAGCTTGTCTAAAGAAGCTAGAGTCAGAGGGCACGAGTCCGTCTGAACCCAGGCCTGATACAGAACCGGACGCTGGAATTCCCCTACAGGGAACTCCAGAAAGTGGGAATATGGTTTCAGGGTAGGATACCCTATAATTTACCATAGAAGGGTTTAGGATAATCATATTCCAGCTTTCTGGCTTTTACTGTAGCACTTCGCTCCGGAGGCTTTGAAGCTGGAAAAGAGAGGTGATAGTCGAAGCTAAGAGCTTCTCTCAACCACAGAAACTCCCACCCTTCAACCCCTAAATGCCTTCCTAATAGGGACCATTACATTCATAATTACCTCTACTATTTGGGGGCTTCTTAGTACATGATATAGTATCATGTACCCCAAAACCCTATTCCAAAACTAATTATTAAGATTATAAGGCCCCTATAGAGCATATATCCTCATGACCCCCTCAAGACTGCCGCGATGAAGCTCCGGAAGTCTTTGGAGGAGCTCTTGCTCGTCGAGCCGGGTCGGCTCTTCTACTGGGGCGTGCTGGATGGAGTGGACAGCGACTCTGGCTGGAGATTTGTTTTAGGGTTCAAGGTTTAGGGTTTCGGGTTTGTTTTGCAGATTCTGGCGGGTTTTGGATTGTTTTCAAAACACTGGAGGGATGTTCTGCTGGAGTAGTACCGGCCTCGCCTGTGCCGATGTTTTGTTGTTATACTTCTCTTGCGGTCTGTGAACTTTTCTATCGAGGAAAAATAGTCAATGTGCGTTGTTCGTTGCATCCAACTCGTGCATCTGCGCTGTTAAGGGGCCTGTGCCCATCCATGTTGGCTAAGCTTGGATGCGCCATACTCCTTCCATTTCGTGAAAACCATGTTGGAGACAGGAGCCTCGTCGTTCCAGAGGGGCGGGCGTGGGTATATCATCATGGGAAGGGGAGAGGTCCAACTCAACCCTCGCACAGAGGTTGGTTTGCTGAGTGCTCGGTGTGATAATGTGATGAAAGCTTTGTAAAAAACATAATCGCCAACAAACCTAGGCCTAGGTATTCAATGTCGCAACCCCTGCTACAGTCGTACGCTGGTACACCACAGATCTTGGAGGCACATACGCCGTTGTCAGCACCGCTGTTTGTGCTAAACTCGAGCAGCAGCAAATGCAGCCTTTGCAGTCCAAGGACTGCAAAAGATGCTGTTACCTGTGTTCAGCACCTCAGCCGCAATGCTTCAAGTTTTCTGGAAGAGAGCGGACCATGCCAGCCTTGCAGTCGCCGGCTGCAAAAGGCCGAGACTCTTCGCATGACGACCTGTACAGGCCATATCCACCGTGACGATCACTGCGAACGGTTCTGCTCCTTGGTGATGCCAGGGAAAAACTGTCGGGGTCTGCCAAATGTCGATCATTCGGTGCGTAAAGGGTGGCTTTTGAAGAACCAAGCTACTACAGACAGAAACAATGCAGATCATGCCTCCAGCCTTAGTACAAGTGCCCGGCTAGCAGTAAGTCCAACTGGGGATAAACCGCAGGCGGTGTCAGCATCCTATCGGCACGTCCCGAAGCCCGCAACCCTAAACCCCTCTTGGTCTTGTCCACACAGCTCTTTAGACTTTAGACAAGGTCTACTCCACCAGACAAGAGCGATTGCAAGAAGATGTGGCTGCGTTGCTGCAAGAATTTGGTTGACCGGGCCCTCCAAAATACAACCCCGACTACATCACTCGGCATGCGTCACTTTCGTCGATCCGTGTACTCGCCCATGGTGTGATCGAACTTACGTCACCTGTCTAGGTGTATGCAGGATGCCAGAAGCAGCAACACATGCACGAATCTGCAGACACCAGCCACGCGTCCAATGGTACATGCTTCTAAGCAGAAGAGAGTCCATTCGTGGCAACATGCGTGTTGCTGTTTATTTGCTTGTGTTTGTTTCGCGGGTTTTGTTTGTCTGTGTGTGTGTGTGTGTGTGCGTGTGCACCCGACCCTCCTCCGCGAGCCCCAGCCTTCCCAAGCCAGGCTTTGATGGCTTTGACGACTGCAGTGGCTACGTAAGGATGCGCCGGTGCTGATAAGTTCAACTTGAGGGCGGGGTGGATTGAGGCGAAGGAGAGAAATAGAATCAGAGGCTGCCTGTTTGAAGTCATGCGGTGACTGTGTCGTGGTCGCTCAGGAAATTATGACTCATCAGCCGATATCGAAGTATGGGTACTGTGATGACATGCCGGTGTGTGCTGTTACTCGTCCTTGAACGCCGTGCCGCCATGCCACAACTGCTACGACGATGGAGACGAACACCCAAACAGGACATAAGCATAAGCAGCCTACAGGGATATCCCTACCTGAAGGGCTTCATGATAAGTGGGTTTTTGTGTGATAATGTTGCGGCCCGAATAGCAGGCCCAGCCCCCCCGACCAAAAGTTTTGGCTTGAATAGTCTGGTGTCAGTGACCCGGGGGTCAGAGTCTGGGTGGCGTTGATTGGTTAAGTTAGGGAATTGCGGGGTCGCAGCTTTGGGGGCTGGCTCAGGGGTCTGAATGGCTTTGATTCGAGGGCTTGGGGTTGAGGTAGGCATTAATTGGGCTCATTGGATTAAACGGGCCACCATATTATCCCTGTCCTAAGTTTGCTTATGTGCTCTTTCGGTGCCTTATTAATGCATACCGTACCACTTGATGGTGTTTTTCGTCGCCTCGGGTTGCTCTGAGCCGGCGCGTGAACCGCTTTCCCAGCCCCGCCCTGCCTGCCCTCCGCCCACCATCCTAAACTAGTATAAGAAGGTATGTCTCGCACTTTCCCTGCATATCCTGCATCGTTGCTTGGCACTGCAAGGCAAGGTGCAAAGCAAGGCTTTCGTTGGGTTCGGGACAAGTGGGAGGTGCCTCAGGATTAGAGTTAGAGTTGAGAGTAAATGCCGGCCGATGCATCAGGTGAGTTGTGTTACTTCACTACCTAAGGGAAGAGCAGCGAATGAATTGCCATGCACATTGCGCCACTCGCTGATCCCGTCGTCCTCGGAGTCGCAGAAGTCCTCCCTGAGATATTTAAATAGCGAAGGCCTGAGCGCTAAGAAGTTCACGGGTGGAAGCCTTGAGGATTCTGCTTCTTGAGTAAGAGTTTCGGATAGTACCGAGTCGTTGCTGATGAATGAGCCAGCTGTGGAAGACAGGGTGACTGCAACCCCATACGCCTGAACTTTATCGTCTAGGCCCCTCAAAACCCTAAACCCTAAATTAATCCTGTTGCCCTGTCCGGCCAATCTCGGAGCAGACTGAACAAACAGCTTCTGCGTCTGCTTGACATGAACATGTCTTGACTTTCCTCACGTGCAAGGGTTGCCAGTGCGTGTGCGTGTGCATCCGTTAGTTGCATGGGAGTTGTATGTACATTCTGCTGTAAAATTCAGGCTACCGGAAAACAGGAGCAGAAGAGAGGGGGGATCCGAGCAATAGCACTGAGACATTGCCCCCTGCCCGTTCATATTTCACAGGGGGCGCGGGCCGGTGGACAATTTTCATTGTTGCAGGCAGTCAATTCCCAAAGAGAGCTACCTGTTTTCTTGCCGAGTTAGTTCGCTCGCAGTTCTGACAGTTCCCTTGTAGCTGCGAGGGTACCCTTCCGTCGAGCATCACCGAGGCTGTCATCTGCCAGTTTGTGCGGCTTTTCCCAGCAGTTCGTTTCGAGCTCGACTCTTCACGGATTAGCCCACAACCCGAAACGGTAGGCTCAGCCGTACCGCGAATACTAACACTTGAGCAGAGATCTGTCACAACAAGAACCCTCAACCCAAAAGGTAGCACTTAAAAAAAACAAACAAACGGTATACGAGAAAATCTGCGCAGCCCTCTAAGCTTGGGGTCTAAGCTTTGGGTCCTCATGGTTTTCTCGGCGCAACGGCCTCTCCTTTTGGAGGTTTTCGGGCCTAAGGGGGTGGGCGGTCTGGTTTCAACAGTGTAAGGATTTGCATTTCTTTGTGGCTTTAGGTTTTCAGTTCTCAGGTTTGGGATTTCCTGGCTAGGTGCTGGTTGCTTCATCTTTGCGGTCAAGGGCTTTAAGGGTTACGGGCAAGAGTTGAAAGGCTTTTTGGGATTTCAGGTCAAGTTCTGGTGGATTGCTTGCGATTCGTGCGTGTGAAGATGGTGTCACTTCTTTGGACATCCGTTGGTGTGGCCTGTCTCATCAGTGGAGCAACGAGTGTCGAGCCTCAACGAACGAAGCCTAAAGGCCTCAGTCGTTTCTGTCCCTGGACATCCCATGCAACTTTCAGCCTAGGACTACGACAACTTGTGGAAGACACGCTTCCAGTCTGGGCGCCGGAACGCGAAGCCTGATGCCTGGAAGATCTTCGATGTTTTGGAAGGCACTGTGGATGCTGGCCAAAGTGCCTTGTCTGCCTCCTAGTACGACAGCTCGACAGCTGAGCTGTACAAAGCTACGCGTGTGAGCGTGGCGAAGCTCCTCGACAACACTCCCCATGGGGTGATCTCCGGCGTCTTCAAAGGTTGGAAAGATCTCGGGCCTTGACATCGGACCAACAGCGGTTTCAAGTCAGGAAATACAGCAGAGGGCAGCCTCAGCTGGAGTCGGAAGGTGAGACCTTGAACATCGATTTGGAAGCCCCAAGGCACCTGAAGACGGGGTATTGGTGAGCCAGGGATCCTTCTCATTTCATCCTTTGATTTACACTGCGACATGACTTCTCGACGACATTATCTTCGGCCTCCCGAGTCCACGGATCGAAGCCCTGAGAGGCGTTAGCTGCCAGCGAAAAGGTTCTGATCAGATGCGGGCCTGTAGCTTTTGAGCAGGCTTAGCAGAACAGTTGGGATGTGGGATCACAGAGCATGTTTAGGTCGGGACGTCGGGTCGCAGTATTCTTGTTTTGGGATGGCTTTCGGGTAGAAGTGCTCTTCAGCTTTTCTTGCTTGCTGTAGTACGGCCCCTTAGCAAGAGGTCTCTCAAGCTTGAGATGAGGGGGACACATTGCTGACACAAGCCTGCTGGCTAAGTCCTGGACGGCAGGTGCTTGTGTCGACCAATATATGATAAGAAGGTATACATAGTTGAAACCCACTTAACACACAAATTATGCATGCACTCGTGGTTGTGATTACGTCAGTAGCAGACATGTGCACATGTAAGCATGCAAGCTTGCACACAAACAGACGAACATACATGCACTTACATGGCACTTACGCTCGTAGAGTTGTACATGGGTCTCTTTACTGATCCGGGCTGGTATCTTTGCCGTTGGCATCGGGAACCCTGCATACAGGGTTTAGGGAGAAGGCTTGTTTCGTGTGCAAGTTCACATGGAGTGCCCTCAAACCGACCTTATATCCTAAACTGGCCAGTATTTTTAAACCCTATAAACCTCCTCCGACCCAGCAGCCATAACTTCGCCCGGCTTGTCCGAGTGTGAGCGCGAAAGCCTCAGACCCTGCGAGCCAAACATCCTAAGCCTCCGATGCGAAACCGAAGTAGGAGGCAAAAAAACGATCTCGGAAGGAGAACAAAGGGGTCTGTGATACCCCGCTGCTACAAGCCTGAAACCTTGCACCCCCCAAGCCCAAAACTCTCAACCTCTAAGCCATACATCCCAGGCAAGGGTTCCTTGTTCAGGATCTCCGATACTAACCCAAAAGATATTCTCCTGGTCCTTGATCAAAGCGAGTTGGGAGTCTCTAGGTTGCACGTCCAGAACTTTTTTGGATTTACAGTGCTTGCAACTCGCGCTTGAAGTGCGATTGCAAAATGCGGCGTGCTGCGGTTCGGGAATCGTGAGTTTAGGAGTTTAGGTGTAAGGCCGCGTGGAGCTTTCCAAGTTTGGGATTTGGGAGATCAGTTCTGGCCGATGTGTTTAGGGCTTTGTTGATGCCTTGAACTCCTGGCTTGATTTCCAACCGGTTGTGATGACGACCATGAGCATCCCTGACTTTAACGTCGAGCTCTAAACGAGCATAGAGAGTTTATTTCCAGTTGACCGTGAACCCTGGAGCCCAAAACCTTTAAACCCTTTTGGTCAATCAAAATGAGAGGCTCCGCCCTTCTCGGACATCCTCCGGCCGCGCGGTTTGCCACAAATCGCGGTGGCTGGCCCATGATGTTTGTAGGAGCCTGGGGTTTGTGACTTGGGGGTTCGGGTTTTACGATCTTGGAGACCAGTATTGAGTTTCCAAAGCATGCAATGGTTGGGGAATCACCCTCCGGCGCAGTGGGTTTCGATCGACTGGGAGAGGGTCAGAAAATGCACCCGGAGAAGCTGCAGCGCTTGAGTTTATCCGTATCAGAATTTGCAGAATGCTGCTTTGTTCTACTTTGTTTTCCACCCAACCTGAGGTGTCGGGCACCAACGTGCTGAGGCATCACGGCCTTGTCAGGAATTGAGTTGGGGTTTGTTTCCGGGATGTGGAATAGAGCCTCAAGCGGTTTGAGGTTTTTGGCTGGGGCTTGCGCAAAGCCTTCGACACGAAATTCAACGAAGCCGATTGCATTGATAGCTCCGTCCATCGCACATGCTGATGGCATCACATCCACGCTGTGCTTTATAAGTACGCAGTGAAGCCCCGAATGTTCCCATCCATGGAGGTCCACTCCTGCTGCAGCCGATGCACACGAGGTACGGCGGTGCATTCCGGGCCAGCAATGCAGAGCAGAGCGAATGCCAACATTGACTGTTCTTCTCGAAGCTGGTGACCCTAAACCTCACAGCATAGACACTCAGCAAAGCAGAGCGGCTCGGCGGGTCGATGCGAGCTTTGCTGCTACTGCAGCAGCAGCAGGAGGAGTAGTAGTGGTAGTGGTAGTGATAGATTATCTAGTAGCACTTTTATTCGGAGCACTGACGTGTGCAGTCGAAGTTTGTGCACTGCTTGAGCAGGGTTGGGCAAGTCACGGGGCAGCACTGCAATTATCAAGCACCTCGAGAACCACACTCAAAAAACAATCGTCCTCAAGCCGTAAAGCCCTGCTCGTGACACTTACAAAGACCGTTAACGGGCAGCTGCAACCAACTCCCTATATGCTCATTACCCTCACAGCTCACCACCCCGCCAAACCTCGAAAGCCTTGTGCGAAGCCTCGTGCTGACTTGGACACCTTACCCGGACAATCCGATCATCCTGAAAGCGCCTCTCCCCTTTGAAGGAGCTCAGGCCAAGCGCATATCCCCAAACAGCCCCTCGGGGCCGCAGAAGACCGCCAAGGTACCTTAACTGCATCCGTTGTGGTCTTGAAGGTTTGGGGCTTACAGCGTACCTGTTTGGAGTTTGCAGCCGCCGGTCCAGCTGGTCTACTACTGCTACTTCTACCACTACTACTGCTACTGCTACTGCTACTGCTACTGCTACTACTACTACTACTACTACTACTACTACTACTACTACTACTACTACTACTACTACTACTACTACTACTACTACTACTACTACTAGTGCTGAAACCGCTGCTGCTGCCGCTGCCACAACTCCTGCTTGCGCTTCTGCCTTTGCTACTGCTACTCCCGCTACCGCTTTGCCACTGCGAACGCCACTGCCACTGCTGGTACTCTCTGAAGAGCAACGTTTTCACCTGTAGCAGATGCCAGCGCCCCTGCCGCCACACAGTCACACTCAGTACAGTGACACAATGGGCATGATGTTGAGCTTCAGGTCCTAGGATGCTCGCATGCAGGCCAGAGGCCGTCCCAGTCATGACGCCGTCGCCGGCCAGGCTCTGTGCTGGAGAAAGACGAGGGAGTTCCGTGTTGTTGTTCTTCTCGTTGGTTGGAGCATGGTGATTTGTGAGGCCGCTACACACGAATATTTCAGCCAACATCCCGGATCTTTCAAAAAGAACCCAGCGCTCACCCAGCCGATTCTGAGCTCCGACCCGATCTCCATGGGCGCACCACCAAGCCGACCAGAAGTCATCATTGGCCGCCGATCTCCAGGGCTGCAGCTGCCGCCCCCCGAGCACGGTCGCTGCCGCCACCGGTGGGCTTAGTGCCCCTTTCAAGGAGTCGCCGTTTCCTGTCAAGTGCTCGGGCTGGAGACGAGATGTTGTCTTCCTGCGTGGCTGTTGTGGCATGTCGTAGGCCTTGGTTTGAAGCTTTTGGGGCAGTTCGTCGTCCATCGTCATGTTACACTGCACGCATACGAAGACAGAACAGTAAAAGGCTTCGGGCAGGTATTCGTATGCACGCTGCATGCGAGGTATGGTAGAACAAACCTTGCCTACTGCCAAGTCTGGGATGCATGGGGATGGTTGTCATGGGAAAGCTTTACTGCATGACCCATCTGTGATGTGAGATCCGCAAATTCGTGTTGCAAACTGCCCTCCGCAAGCCTTGGTCCACCGAGAGTGCAGACTGCATGAATGATGTGCTAGAACAATTGCTGAAGCCTTGGTGTCAGAATGTGCTGAGAAGTAGATTGTGGTACTAAGGGTTTCATCGGTTTCTCCCAGGGAGAAACTTGGGGCTGGGTTTCTTCGTCATTGGGTATAAGCGCTTGCTACTGGGGAGAAACTGCTGTCAGTGGGTCTTGTGGATATGCTCGTACACCTGTGGTTGTCGTGTTGGGAGTTCCATCTGACAGCGTGCTCATCGAGTGAATCAACTTGATGAGTTGTTAGCGAAGTCGTCGAACCTACAACTGCAAACCTTGCCAGGCTTGTCCGAGTGTGAGTGTCGAAAACAGGGCTTCGGACTGAATTGAAGAGGCAGCCGTGCCCTGCAAAGTTCACAGACCATCTGGAAGAATGGAAGGCTGCAGCAGTAAGAAATGGTGATGGAGTTGATCCATGCCGCAGGAATGAACAATCCTCGCCCCCAAGTAATGATTCCGCGAGGCTGAGCGGTCACTTGTGCAAAGATTTGCCCGTTCGCTTGTGCAAAGGCGTGCCCGTTCGCTTGTACGCGCGGAGGTGCGTTTTGTGTTGGCAGGGCCAATGAATTCGGACTTCGTTACTTGTAACTTCGCGATGTTGGGGAGGTCTGAAAGTGCACGAAACGTCGGCAGGGCCATGGTTTCCGGCTCTGGGCGTGCATGCTGGAAATCGCGCTTTTTGGTTCCGAAGTTGTTAAAGTGCTGGCAGGGCCACAGGATTCGGCTTCCCCGCGTCGGTCTTTAGCCCCTGTTTTCAAGCATTTGAACCCCCCCCTGGGACCAACCAGAACGTACTGCGGCCAACGCGACTTCTCTTGCTCCACGCGCCAAACACGGACGTTCTTAGCCCCCCACCCCACCCCCCCCACCCCCCCCCCAAGAACCAACCGGAACGTGAATTGCGAGCCTCCAAGAGTGCGTCTCCCGCGGGAGCGTCAAACACGGACGTTCTCAGCATGCTGGGGCCAACGAGAATTCTTTTGCTGCACGCGACAAAAACACGGACGTTATCAGCCCCCCACCCCACCCGCCCCCCCTGGAACTAACATGAAAAAAAATGGTTCTAAGTCCCCCACGTCAAACACGTCGAACACGGACTTTAATTATTAGCCCCCCCCTGGAACCGACAAGAACGTGCTGCTGCCAGCGACACTGCTCTTGCTGCACGCGTCCAACACGAACGGTATTAGCCCCCCACGCCACACCCACCCTCCCCTCCTGGGACCAACAAGAACGTGCTGGTGCCAACGCAACTTCTCTTGCTGCATGCGCCAATTACCAACGTTCTTAGCCCCCCACCGCACCCCCCACCCACCCGCCCGCCCATGGGACCAACCAGAACGTACTGCTGCCAACGCGACTTCTCTTACTCCACGCACCAAACACGGACGATAGCGCCCAGCCCCACTCCCCCACCACGGACGTTATTAGCCCCACCCCCCACCCCACCCCCCCAGCCCCACCCCTTCCAGGACCGACCAAAACGTGCTTTTCCAGCCTCCAAAAGTGCGTTTTCAATGGTTCCACTGAGAGTGCCCTTGCTGCACGCGTCAAACACGGACGTTATTAGCCCCGACCCCACCCCCCCACCCCACCCCACCCACCCCTGCAGGACCGACCAAAACGTGCTTTTCGAGCCTCCAAAAGTGCGTTTTCAACGGTTCCACTGAGAGTGCCCTTGTTGCACGCGTCAAACACGGACGTTATCGGCCCCCGAAGCATGCTCTGAAAACTTCTCCGGAAACCAACGAAAACATTCTTTTCGAGACTCCAAAAGTGCATTTTCGATGGTCTGTCAGATGTTTCCTAATACAGCTCAAAACGCACTTTTCGGCCAGCACTTGCCAACTGGGCAAGTGCACTTTCCTATGGTTTTTACAATGGATTCGGCACTTTCGCGCGCAAATGCCGTCAATTTCGGCTAACTTGCGAAGTGGACTTTCCTATGGTTTTAACAATGGATTCGACACATTTCCAAGCTTGTTGAAGCCATTTCCGAAAAAGACCGAAGTGCACGTTCCTATGGTTTTTACAATGGATTCGACACCCGTCTTTGCGCAAGCGACTGGGCAAATCTTTGCGCAAGCGACGCGAATTTCTTTGCGTAAGCGACGGTGCTGCCATTCCGCGAGATGCACACATATATATATATATTAAAAAAGTATGGCACTTCACCCCTATTGTTGGTGTTGGCGCACATTCGGTTCACTTGGGGTGTAGCTTGTTTTTCTGGTTTGTTTGTGTGCGTGTGTGTTGTGTTGTGTGTGTGTGTGCGCCTGTCAGCAGATGCCCGACGGCATTACAACATGTTGAATCATCACATTGATAAGGCCCTTCAGCGCGAAAAGTGTCATCTTAACGCATACCTGGTTTACTGCGTCATACAGCACGATGTATTAGGAGTTGCAGTTGCGAGAGTGCAGTGAAGAACTCGGGACAACTGAGACATCATAAAGGTGCCGGGCGATGGGTGTAGAAAATGTTTTACACGCAAACAAGCGTATGTCATTCTCTGTTTGTATCATGGGAGGCTCCCATCCTTGCCCTAAGGAGCCTAGTGGTCACTACAGAACATGTCCCGAAGACTATGTATGCGCGCAGCTTGCACCGACACATATCGTCAGTACTCGTCATCTCATAGTCGTGTATGAAAGGAGGCATCGAGGCTCGACTCGAAGGTGTGACTCATTGGTTTTGCTGGGGTATGCCGTAGAATCACAGGCGTATTCAAGCTTACCCAGCGATACTAATCTCAATGCACCCATAGGCCGACATGGATATCTCCTATCTGTCTGTCTATCTTGGGGCAATAGCCAAGATAAACATACGGCATTTCTCATGAACGATCGATCACAAAAACATGCTCAAATGTTAAAGGAGTATAACAAATTGTTAGCCAGTCTTTGTTCCAAACTTAATTGTAAGTTAAACAAGCTCTTTGATGTTTGGTCAGGAAGTCAAAGCTATCCCTAATGGAGGTTTCACGAGCATGTAAACAATATTCGCGCACACCCTATTGGGGGTTATGGGTTATGTAGACGGCGGTTTAGTCACTAATCAATCCTTCGTTCGCGGACTGAAACAAGCACTAGCTACTACCTGAACATGCATTAGGACTGAACCTCTCATGGGTTCCTATCTGTATGACTGCATTAGGTAGGTATTCCAGTGTTTGTTGAAGATCAGACATTCCTGAATGTGTTCTATGACACAAAAACTCTATAAACTATTGAGTAACTCATATGTGTGATATGTGCGTCACCTGAGCTTCCAATGACAATGAGCTGAGTTTAAACATGAGGCCGAACACTTTGAATCTGAACCAACTGATTTGCTATTGACTGCATATTAGCCTGATTGAAGCAATGACATACGCATTTTCTGTTCGAATGCTAGAAAGCAGGTTTTATACTGGCAAGTTCTGTATTCAGCGAATGCTTGCTCGGGGAAATGAAACGCTGGCACTGCACGTATCTGAGACTTTGTGTATGTTTTTGCCAAACACATTCGTGCTCGGAGCCTTGTGTGTGTGTGTATACATATGTATGTACTCATTTAATGGTATACTTATATATTGATACATGGACAAATGAAGCACTAAAGCCAGATTTGCATACATGCTGTTTATTAAATAGATAGGAACAGTTGGAAATGCTCCGGACCTGCTTTAGTGCGTAACTAGCATTGCCGAGAGTACTTACGTGCAAACATACAGGCACAGGAACCCAAGCAACATCACGTCCAAAACACTCAAACACTAAGCAATACGAGCTTATGTTCAACATAGGCTGAGAGTTGTTTGTTGTGTTTCTTCTCGTTGCTCAGCTGTTTTCTTGATTGTTGGTTTCTGACAGTTCGGTCTACAGTTTGTTGTCTGTTTGGTTGTCAAGCTGTTGTTTCTTCTGTTCTTATGGTTTTCACTTAGTCAGGTTTTCCATATTTCCAATTTGCTCGTTGAGCTTCGTTGTTGTTTCTTCGTTGGGTTTATTTGCTTCCTCCGCCCCCTGTTTCAATGTCGGAACATGGCTGCGGCTTTCTTATGGTATGCAAAGAAGCGACATAGGAATGTGGGCCGACGACGGGGGGGGGGCACCATTTATATATGTGTTTGTTCAAATTTGTATTTACTCTTTCGTGTAATTTACCCATGTACACATAATGTGTGAAACAATATATATATATATATAGAGAGAGAGAGAGAGAGAGAGAGTCATTTTACACATGTGTATGCTGTGTTGCGTGCAGGTGTGCTCATGGACTTATTTACTTGCTTGCGAGGTACTGGCTGGCCTCTCAATCGTCGGAAGCAGCGCACGTGGTCCTGCTGGCGCATGAGGAAAGATGCTGAGTGGTCAGTGGGGTGCCGAAGGTGTTTCGTCAACATCTGCGTTTTATCCCCAGTACTATACAAACATTCGCAGACTATGCCGCTGGTTCAACGTGCAGACACTGTATTCACAGGACACGCGATTACATTGTGTTCTGGTAATAATCCTCCTCGTGCCAGGCACTCCAGATCAAACGGCACCAAAATCCTGCCATCCTCATGTCTCAAGTGGGTCAAGATCCCAAAGTGGCTACTTGCGTCGGTTGATTGAAGAACTGGCCCACTCTTTGTGCGAAGGTGCTCAATAGTTCCGAACCTCAAGCCCGTCCTCGCATGGTCTTGCCGAGTTGCAAGTGGCAGACAGCACCCGTAACGGATGGTCTTTGTTGTAAGAGAGCCCTTTGAAACATCACACCGCGAACTATAACTGAGGACCAGAGTTTTATCGCAGTGGAACCAACTCTCACCACATACATATTCAAAATGGCCAAGGAACAAGCCCTAGACCCGCACCCTCCCCCTTCAAAGAAATCGAAGAAGCCATGCCGCATAAGGCTTCACGCCCACAATCCCTGAAGCCCGAAATCGGTGGGATTAAATCCAACCCCCTGGAATCGAATCCCCAAGACAAACCTAGACCCTACAGCCCCTGAGACCAAAGACGAGCCCCGTAGAACCCTCATCCATTTCAGTGTACGCGTAGCTTCGGAGGCTATGGTGCGCGCTGCGTGTGAACGGATGCAGCTGAGATGCTGCTGGGTGTCGCGGAAACAGAGTGACGTCTTTTGAAGGACGTCTGCAAGTGAATTCCGATACGTAACTATCTATCTTCATTTTAATCTGGCTATCTTTTTGTCTGTCTGCCTCTCTATCCATCGATGTCTCTTTCCATCCATGTACTGTATCGCTTTGTCTAAAATCCTTTCCCGTCCCATCCGGTCCTATCCTAACCGTCTCAGGATCTACCGAACGATCTATTTGTCTATCTGACCCTTTATCTATCTAAACTCTCTCTATCCAGCTTTGTCAATGCTGTTTGTCTCTCTGTCTCCCTGTGTATCTATCTCTCTTCTGTACCTGTCTTATTCACTCCGGCTCGCTCTCGTTCTCGCGATTTCCTCCCTCCCTCTCTCTGTCTCTCTCTCTCTCTCTCTCTCTCTCTCTCTCTCCCTCTCTCTCTCTCTCTCTGTCTCTCTCTCGCTCTCTGTCTCTCTGTGTCCCTATCTACGAACTTGTCTATCTGTCTCTCGACCTATATATCTATCTATCTGCCTATATATGTATATATATATATATATATATATATCCTTATCTATCCCTCCCCACTCCGTCTAGCTATCTGCCTGTGTATCTGCGTATACAACTCTATACAGATAAATCCGTATACATACGTGCATGGATTTGTTTAGTGGTCGTGGCATTCCATCACGAAGCTTTTGTGTGCTGTGATCCCATATGCGTTAACATTCAGGGATGTGTAAGTCAGGGCTATATGTTCATAGGCTGATATGTATACACACTAGTAGTGTCCCTACGTACATATGCATACACATGTTTCAACACATGTGCATCTTACAAGACAAGAAGTGTTTCATCATGTGCCACGAGGAATCGGCTTGGATTTAAAGTCAGGAACCGTCCCTCCCAATGCATTGGAGGGCTGCCTGCAAAACTCCAAAGTGGTTTCCAGGCTTCTGGCTTGGAGTGACGATTGTGCAGGAAATCAAGACTTGGCAGGATCGGGGTAAGACGGTATGTAGGCCGTCAGAGGCCGAGTTTAGGAAGCGCAGGCCATGTTTTGACAGGTGCATGCTGATCTTACCAAAACCCTGACCCCGAAAGCATGCGCCGAGACTGATCTGAACGACAGAACGTAGCTGGCAGCGATGTCATTGTTTCAAATCCCAAAGCTAGTTGTGATCGTGCGACATGAGAATTTGGGAGGCCATCTTTTTCGGGGGTAGTAGTCGTCATCGATGTCGTCGTCGCAGTTGTGGTAGCAGGTAGTGGAAGCAGTCGTCGCAGTGGTAGTAGTCGTAGTGGTGGTAGTGGTGAGGTAGTGGTACTGCTAGAAGTAGTAATAACCGTAGCGGGTCGTAGCAGCAGTCGCAGCAGCAATAGCAGCAGTAGCGGTAGCAGCGGCGGCAGCGGTAGCGGTAGCCAAACAGTAGGAGCAGGCGGAGGAGTTAGAGGAGTAGGAGCAAGTAGTAAGTAGTACGTAGTGGTAGTCGTCGTCGTCGTAGTAGTAGTAGTAGTGGTAGTAGTAGTAGTAGTAGTAGTAGTAGTAGTAGCAGTGGTAGTGGTAGTGGTAGTGGTACTAGTGGTAGTAGTAGTAGTCGTCGTCGTCGTCGTCGACGTAGTCGTAGTCGTAGTCGTAGTCGTAGTCGTAGTCGTAGTCGTCGTAGTAGTAGTAAGTAGTAGTAGTAGTAGTAGTAGTAGTAGTAGTAGTAGTAGTAGTAGTAGTAGTAGTAGTAGTAGTAGTAGTAGTAGTAGTAGTAGTGTAGTAGTAGTAGTAGTAGTAGTAGTAGTAGTAGTAGTAGTAGTAGTAGTAGTAGTAGTAGTAGTAGTAGTAGTAGTAGTAGTAGTAGTAGTAGTAGTAGTAGTAGTAGTAGTAGTAGTAGTAGTAGTAGTAGTAGTAGTAGTAGTAGTAGTAGTAGTAGTAGTAGTAGTAGTAGTAGTAGTAGTAGTAGTAGTAGTAGTAGTAGTAGTAGTAGTAGTACTCACTCACTCACGTGCGCAGCAGAGTTGGTCCGCTAAGCGTGATCGGCACACTTGGTGTGTGGAGGCCGGTGCCTCATGGCTCTTTTAGCCATCCACCCTAAACCTGACCGCCCCTAAGGGCCTTGTGGACCGTTGCAGTCGTAGAAAGCAGAGTACGAATACAGTGCAACACAAGAACCACTAAGCCATCAGAAACAAGTATCGCTGCATGGTCCATTGATCGCATCAGGTTCGTAACTGATTTGAGCAGAAGAGCCTGAATGCAACTACAAAATTATGGGGGTGGGTCGATGACAGGTCGAATCACGATGAGATAGACATTCTCCTGTGTAACCCTAGCCAGATCCCTACTAGGTGGAGTAGAGGGGGTCCCATCGTCAGTGATTCTGACACTACCACCCTGGTCGAACAGGAGAGTTCTGTAGTGGCCCTCCTTAGGAGAACCCCCAAGGTGAATAACAGCAGCGCTAAGGGCGTACCGAACCTGCACGACTGAATCATGTTGCCACGTAGGAACTCTCAGTTCTTTGGGCAGAGCTATTGGGGTTCGGGTCTTCCTAACTCGGCCACTCTCAGAGCTGAAGCGATTCAGCTGGAGCACTGCGCAGGTAACACCTGAGGCAAGGGTTGGATTGCCTGGGAGGCGATGCCAGGCGTGAACAGCAGCTTGCAAGGTGCTGATCCCACGTGTGCGTGGGAGGGACGTCAGGTCGCAATTGAGGAGAAGAGGGCTTACATGTCCGCAGTCCAATAGCTGACCTTGCTGAAGAATGGCCCAAGTCCCTTGCAAGGCAGAAAACTGACAGGCCTGGTTGAGGTGACTGAGGAACTCAGCTGCATCCTGTTGCCTTCCCGTGTCCGGCCAGTGGCGTAATTTCCTGCGCCACACAGGTCTGGACCATATATGGACGGGACTAGCAGGCGGAGGATCAGTCAAGAGGGCTGCAAGGTCCTCCTGCACAGAAGGAAGCTTGGAAGTCTCAGCGAGTCCTTGATGTTGCACAGACGCCCATGCCACTGCTAGGAAGACTGAGTTGGCATAACAGTCATTAGATCGGTTTGCCAGGGCTATCTGTCGTAAGTGCTTCAAGGTGACTGCTGTTTGCGAAGCTCCTTCTCGATCGCCTGTGCCAGCGGCGAGCGGCCGCGCTTGTCGCGACGAATCGTCGTCGCCACTAGCTGGAGCGAGGAGTTTCCAGCTAGGGTTTCGATGATTGTCCAGAAGCGATATGCACGGGATTCTCTGAGGCCTAGATGTAGAGAGAACGACACTGCCGAGCCTGCCATCTGGGGAGTCAGGCGTCTCATCGGATGAAAGTTGATGAGAACGCCGTCCTCCTTGCACAGCACGATCGTCTCTTGAAGCATGCCCACTATCTCCGACAAGGTCAGTGGCGCTATGCTTTCGATGGGTTCCAGGCGTCTCTGGGTCGAGTTCCACTTGACATACTTGAAACAGTCCGGCTCCGACAATATCTGGAGTTTCACTGCCTCCTGACGGCGCTCCTGATCCGTAGTCAGGAGCTGAAGCCTTTTCACCAACTCCGAGGCCCAGGTCTGCCACAAGATGACTCTCAACGGCTGTGTCACTGCCGAAGGGTTGTTGTCTTTGAGCTGATGCCATTCCGTGGCTATGGCAGCTTGCAGGTCCACCGCCGTGAGGGGGGGCGCCGTTCCTTGAAACATGATCCATGTGGTGGATTGTTCGAGGGCGTTGATCGCGTCGGCATGCCTCAGCACCAACTGTGCGATCTGCAGGACGAGGTTGGAGGAAACCATAGTCTTGGAGGGTGGGCTGCTTGCTGAGCTGGGACCCGGATGAGAGGGCTGCGAGGCTCGCGATGGGAAGTGTCGTCGAGCAGGTTGCTGAGCATTCCTTGGGCCCTTCCCTCCCTGCCCTTTGTCGTTCGGCCTGGAGTACTTGGAGGGCTGGTCCGTCTCCTCGTGCTGTGATCCGAGACTGGGGAGACCCTGAATGGAGGGGCCTGTCGGAGGATGTGCCCCCGGAACCTCCGAGTGCAGAGGAGTGGGAAGAGGGAGGGGCATCGCGGCCTGGCTGGGTGCTGAGAACTGGAGGGGCTCGAAGAGTCTCCTGCCTTGTATTGCCATTGTCTGGAGGTGGGTCAGTTCCGCTGCCGCTTCCTCTAACTCCTCTCTCGTGACCCCCTCGAGATCCATCGGGCCTGCGAGGAAGGGGCAAGGCTTCAGGATTCAGCAGAAGCTGGAGAAACTTGACCCAGACTATCATAGCACACTCCGAAGCATGCTTGGCCTGATCCCCTTTGAAGCGAAGTCCGCAGTATCGGCAGGGCGAGCTGAGGGCCAAACCCCTACGGAAGCATTGGCAGTGCAGGCGAGCTTTACCTAGGGCATCAACTGCCCAGGCATGATGTGCCTTGACGTGCAACGTGAGGCCTCTCGCCTTTACAAGCCACTGATTGCAGATGGGGCAATACTGATAGCACCGGGGGTCTTTTTCCTTCATAGCGCGAAACATAGTCTCCCAGCTAGCCAGGGACAGCTGTTTCACATGGGTCTGCCAGTAGGGACCGAGAGCATTGGGTGGGGCTGGGCTAGAAATCGGGACGTGGGCATCAGGGAATAGTACCGGACATGACTTGGTAAAGATGTGTATCTTGAGTTCGTCCCATCTGGCACACTCCCTGTCACAGTGTCGGCATATGCAGAGCCCAGCCTTGGCGTGTAGCCATGAGAAACACGTTTGAGGGTCCGCTGCTTTGAGGCACTCAGGGAGATTTTGTTGCATGCTTGGGGCTGAGCTGTGGGCCGAGACCTGACGCCTTGTGTATTTCTTGTGTTCATGAGGCGATGCAGAATCGGGGGGGTTGTTGATCTTCGTCTCTGGCTGAGCTGTTGCTTCGGAGGATCTGCCTGGCCCAGGCGGGTTAGAGGAAGGGACTGGCTGAGGGGTGTCCGTGGAGGAAGCTGCTTTGGGTTCCAGCTTAGGTGGCGCATGCTTGGTTGCTTCGTGTACTCTAAGGGCTCCGAGGGATTCAAATTGCTGTTGGCAGTGCGGGCAAGCTAGAATCCGATAGGCATGCACGCGTCGCTCACTGGCACAGTGCAGGATGTCCTGGTCAGTAGAGGTGATCCTTCTCGCCGGGAAGGAGATCTGTGATCCTGAGTTGCCGGGGCTAGTGGGAGGCTCGGTGGCGAGGGGTTGCAGGGAGAAGGAGGCAGCGAGTTTGTGACTCCACAGCTGATGCTGAGGCGTCTGGTGCATAGGAGCTTGTGTGGATCGAGCTCCTGGAAATTGCTTACTGAGCAGCATCCAAGGATCCTCGACCCCGAGTCTTACCAAAATGTCACTGGAGGGCACGTGCCAGAGGTGTGCCGGGGACCGTGCGATCATTCGGAGCTGTCGGTGGACCGCCTGTCGAATGAGGAGGGGGCCTGTCTTTGGAAGGCCTACATGGTGGAGGGAGTAACGAAGAACACTGAAGACACAAGCCATCCATAACCTAGTCCGGGTGTGCAGTGGCAGTGCCCGGCTAATGAGGATAGAGTGAAGGCGCCAGAAGCTACCCCATGCAGTAGCTAAGCGGTGTTTCAGGTTCAGGAGTTCGAACCCCTGGTAGGAGAGGCGCGCTCCCAAGTATTTATGCGAGCTGACCACTTTGAAGAGGACTCTTGATTGCCCGACTGGTATCTGAAGATAGGTGGCTCCCTCCTTGTAGACTCGGTAACCTCCGACAACGGAGGAGACACTGGTGCCTGTTGAGGCCATTAGCAGTACCGTCTTTTCCAAGCTCAATTCAAGGCCAACTCGTTTCAGAGTGTGGACTAATGTGCCTATGGAGCGGATAGCTGCACGGAAGGCGTCTGGGCTCCTGTATGTCCAACTGCCAAAGAAGTCGTCCGCAAACATGTTTGTAAGGCCTTCGGGAAGAGAGTCCTCTCGGAGAGCCGCCAGGTACAGTCTGTAGACTCGGCCTGTGGCTAGGGCCCATAGGAGTGGGGATAGGGAGCATCCCTGTCTCACCCCTGTTCCTAAGTACACGGAAGCTTTCGCAGTTCCACTACTGACCTGAAGACAGGCATGGGAGTGGAGGTGGAGGATGAGGGAGATTTCCTGCGCACTAAAGAGCGCCTCACGCATCGCCTCTTCCAGAAACCCATGGGACAGACTGTCAAAGGCTTTCTTGACGTCTAGACTGATTGAGATGCCTCCTATGAGCTGGTGTGGTGTGTGGCCTTGGAAGCGTTGAGGGATGGTCTGTGTGTTAGCTTGAACGAGAGATCTGACCTGATGGAGGTGGGAGCATGCAGATTCTAAGGCATCGGCTGTGGAGCGGCCCGGAAGGTATGCCCACTGGGGGACATCTGAGAGGTATGCTGCAATTTTGCCTTGCACCTGGTCTGCAATCATAGTGGCCAGGAGCTTGTTGGCAGGGTGAAGCAGGGCAATGGGGCGGAGGGCTTTGGGTTCTCGCACTATGGCAACTTTGGGTATCATGTGGAGCTGAACCTTATGCCACTCCGGCTCAAGCTCCGCAGACTGCAGATTCATAGCTGGCAGCAGGGCTTGGCAGACCTGTGCTGAGGCTAATTTCCAAAGTCGGGCCGGGGCAAAGGAGGCCGGTAAGGCCTTGTTGCCAGCCATCCTTCCCAGGGCAGAGAGAAGGTCGGCCTTTGTGAAGCTCATGCCATCAATGGGAGGGTGCGAGGGTGGTTGTGTCTTATCCTCACTATGGAAGACCTGCTTTAGGAAGGCGGCTATGTGCTCACATTCATCTTGTCCAGTGAGGAGTCTGCCCGATTTGTCACGGAGCTGGATTCTTAAGGATCTAGATTTGGGGGCCAGGCGACGAATAACACTGAAGATGGTAGAGGGGTGAGGGGAGTTTTCGGCCTCTTCAAGCAGGGCTTCAATTTTCTCTTTCTTTTTGCTTCTGCATGCCTGTTTGAGAAGCTTCTGTGTGCGGGAAAGACGTGCGACCAGCAGCCATCGACCCAATATGGTGTGGGCAGCTTGTTGCTGTTTGAGTTGAGCTCGGAGGGCCCAGAGCTGCCTAACGAGGCCTACTGACTTGTGTTCTGGCTGTTTCTGAGGAGTAGGCCGAGGAGGGCAGACCGCTTTCCAGGCCTGGAGCAGTGTGAGATTCAAGCTTTGGGCTGGGTCTTTCTGGTCCCGTGGCACATACATAGCCTGCACGGCGCTCTGGAAGCGACTGGCTAAAGCTGGATCGTTGCGGAGCGCTTGAGTAACCTCACACGCTGGGAGCTTGGCTGCTCTGTCGTTGGCCGATCGCTGGACCTTGGTACGAGGTGCTGTCGGAAACGGCAGGGAGGCTTGCAGTGGGTGATGTCGCATGCCAGACACAGGCACGAATGGAGCATGTATTGTGCGAGCTGAGCGGGCAGTCGGGTCAGCATGCTGTTGCCGAGTGAGGATAAAGTCTATCTGAGATTGATGGGTGGTGGTGGCTGTAGTGAATTGGTATGTTTGGGCATGACGTTTTCTGCCCCATGTGTTTAAGGCGGTGAGGTTGTGCATGCGCAGGATTTGTTGTAGTCGATGTTGGTCCTTTTGTTTAACTGTAGCAGGCGTCGCGAGCACACTGGGGCCAACATGCGGCGGGTCATGAAGACAGGGGGTATTAAGGTCTCCTGCTACTAGAAGCTGGGAACGTGCAGGGACACTCTTGAGGACAGCTTCGAAGTTTGTCCAGAAGAGTTCTCGTTGTGCCATGCAGTCCTCCTGTTTGGAGCCATCAGCCCAGACTGTTTGGTACGTCGCCACCAGGGTAACCGCCGGCTCAGTGTCCAAGCGGACTTGGAAGAGGCGTCCAGGGAGAATGGAGGCGGATCTTATTGCTTGGCTGCCTACGAAAGATTTGTGTACGAGTACAAGCAGTCCAGCCTGTTTTCGGTTCAGGCCGGAGTGGAGCGCATAATATTCGTCTGTAGTCCATTCGGACTCAAACTCCCAATGTGTCTCTGCCAGGATGCAGATGTGGACCAGTGGTCCTCGTTCGTTACATAATTTCAGCCACGTGGTAATTTCGGCGAGACGAGCGGAGGTCAGGCCGCCTGTGTTCCACACCACAGTTCTCCATCTAGGGGTGGGAGTGGCCTTGCTCCGGATGGGCTGTAAGGTTCTGATGGCACGGGGAGTTGGCTGCTGAAGGGTCGAGTGGGTGAAAAGTAGCACCCAGGGATCTGACGGTATGGAGGCGGCCTCTGTACATAGTGCTGCCCTGCTGAGTTGCACGCTTGATGGCTCTGTGAAATGAACGTTTTCCTATTTTGGTAAGCTGCTCGTAATCAGTAGCACGGGCGGATGGTTCCACAATCCGGTTGGTGTTTATTCCACGTGGCTTCACTGATCTTATGTTAGGCTGAGGGTGGCTTGGTGAACCAGCTTCCGAGGGCCTCGTGACTACGCCCTCTACCCTCGCGTCTGCAGGCATACTGAGAGACAGTGTTATGCTTCGCATGAACAGGCTTAGTCTCAGTGCACTGCTCCGGGACTTGGGACCCGGACGGCTCCTTGTCATGATTGTCTGTAGTCGGGGGTGTTCGGATGACCTCAGTGGGGCTTTCCAGGCTGCACAGGATCGTCGTAGGCTCTGGGTCATCAGCGACAGCTGAGTATAGGGTGTGGCTAGTAGGTGGCAAATGCGGGATCGGGCGGCGTTAAGGAGCATTCCCCAGTCGATTCTGACCACTGTCCACCGGAGGGGTTTGCCACATAGTGGACGAAGCCCAGGCTTTGTTCTGAAGTACTTGCATCCCCAAGATTGAGCTGAGGCAGGCGCTGACATGGGCCGAACATAGGCCCTTTCTCGACTGGAGCCCTGAGCGTGGGGAGGCTGCAGTTGGCTCTTGATCAGCTGTCTGGGGGAAGTAGATGAGTATACACTCAGAAGGCAGCGGCTGCTCACGGCATTGTGGTGCCAGGATGTAGCGAAGAAAGGCGCTGAATAGAGTGTACCGTGTGGAGGCCTATGGGGAAGAAGGCCTACAAGATCAGGGTGATTGAGAGGTACAGGCCGAGGAGAAACCTCAGGCTTATTCAAGATAGCTTCTATGGCATCCGGATGTTTCTGCAGGAAGGAGGGTTGAGTGTCGGTCCGGGGCCTGGTGTCGTCGCTGTGGTCCTGGGCAGGATAGTGGGGGTGGTGCTGCTCACTGGCCGGGTTGCCTAATGCAGAGAGTGAAGGCACATCAGCTCTAGTCGGATCCTGGTTTTTCGGCTGGGTGTCGATTTTGCCGAAGCCGGTTGAGCATGTACAAGCTGCACGTATGGCGTAGCAGTGGCAGCAGCGGTATCCCGCTCTAATTAGCATTTTCGCACATGCCTTGCTGCGTCGAGTTGGGAGAGGTCTAGCCTGGGCATCTGCTTGCTCCGATAAGCGGCTGTCCTGCAGGGCGGAGGAGCTGGCGAAAGTCCCCGGAGCGGGGTGTCTTGTTGGGCCCATCTCGACGGTCAGCACCTCCGTGTCTGCTCCACCTGTTGCCTCATCACTGTGGGCCTGCTCAGCATCCGTCATCATGTGTGAGGTCGGCCCCACAGCATTGGTAGCAGAGCGAGAGCTTGGTGTCTCTACTCTCAAGTGCGGGGCTATGCTCGGTCCCCTCAAGTGAGGGGCCTGGCTCGGCCTAGCTACATGGCGAGGTCTGTGTCGAGTGCCGGCTTCTGGTCGTGCAGGAGGCTGATGCATAATGTGAGGCGGTGGTGTTCGAAAGGCCTCCACTGGTGTGCCATTGCCGTAGCCTGCCAGCAGAACAGGAGCAGGAGGAGGAGGTAGGCCCGTGGGTTCATCAGAATCTGCGCGAGGCCGCGGGATAGTGCGAAGCAGGGCTCCAATCGGTGTTCCAGGTGCCCGTGTTCCTGTCTGATCGGCCTCCGTAACAATCTCCGAAGGTGCTGCTTCATCGGCTGAGGAGGCAAAGAGTTCAGGGAATTCGCTCTCCAAGCCATCTGGCGGTGAGTCTAGAGTTGCAGGAGGTTCAAGCAGTTCGGAGTCATCGGAGTCCATGTCCATGCCTGCGGATGAAATCCCTAGAGGTAGCTGGAAACTGAGCTTGAACCTGCACTCTTTGGGACACACAGGCGGCATGTTAGGCAGCGGGAGAGCTTCATACCTGTACCGGCCATAGTTTCGTACAGAGGTCCCTGCACGTGTCCACGTTGGTTGCAAGTAGGACAGGGACTGGGAGTTAGACCCGATCCATTTCCCAGGCCACGCGGTCCTGCCACCAGTAGGTTGGTGCTCGCTTGAGCGTGGCATAGGCCTGGCATGCGAGGCAGAGTGGAGCCGGAGGGTGCCAGAGGTGTCGCAAAGTGAGGTATTAGGCTGTTGGGACTTGGTACACCTGAGGAAGGGCTGAGCTGTGACATATACAGTCTGTTGCCGTAGGGTTTCAGGGGTTCGGGGGGCAGGCTCACAAAGCATAGGCAGGTACAGAGCTGCAGTCGGAGGAGAAACCTCCCGTGCAGTTGGGGATTGACACTCTGTGGAAGGGTGCTGGCCTGGCGCCGCAGCTTGTTGCTCAGGGCAGCATGGCCCGCAGGTGAGGCCTGGCAGTGGAGTCGGCTTAGGATGCCTACCGTGTAGGCGGTCCAGGTGCTGCCAAGTGGTGCAGGCAGGCATGAGTAGGCAATGCAGCATGCGACATTGGCTCGTTGCGCATGTGATCTCATTGGGCCCTGGCTCGGCATATCCTGGTTGCCCGCTCCATTCGAGTTCCTGGCAGATGCTTATGTTTGAGAGGGAGCAGAGGCATTGGAGACAGGCTTGGGGGGGAGTTGGGAGGATCGTGGCTGAAACAACAGGTCTAGCACTGTGCCCTGTATCTGCAGCATCGGTCTGTGCAGGCCTTGGGGTTGCTAACACAGTCATCCTGTGATGGTGCCAGGGGTGGAGGAAGGGGAGAACCTCCAGCAGTCTAATCTGTCGCCTGTGGGGAAGCTTGGCCAAGTTGGGGTTTTGATGTGGGAGCAACTGCTCAACCCTGCCCTTGTGAGATCTCGCCATCAAGTTGCCTAATGCATGCAGAGCCTGGCTGGGCAGAGTATCTGAGCCTCCCTGCCACGTGAGCACCTCTCGGCTCCTGCACAGTGGAAGAGGTGGAGGCAGATGCAGAGGGTGAGGTGCTACAAGGGGGAGGCATCGACAGTCCATGGCAACTGCACAAACTGAGCCCTGCATGTAATCTCGAACTGGCTTCGGAGCCGCGGCGGTCGAGCCTTCTGTCGTGCTGCTTTTGGCACGTTTCCTAGGCGGAGGTGGAGCCGGCTCCTCTGGTCTCTGGGTTAAAACTTGACGAAGCCATGCTGGCATATCCAGCACCGGAACCGGTTCAGGGCGAGCTGGCGTGGTGATATACCACTGTCCTGAACCAGAGCTGTCTCTCTCCTGTGTCTGGGTCATCTTGCCGACCTGCACAAACTCCACGTCCCCAGGTGTGGAAGCGGAGGGCGTGGGCAGCACAACCTCCAGGTCCGGAGGAATAGTCCTCGGCGGGTCCCTCTGTTCCATCTGTTCCTGAGCTTGCGGATGCCGTCGTTTCGGTCTAGGCTTGGACTTGACTGCTGTAGAGGGAGCCATAGAGGAGGTGCCCGAGGCCTGGACCTGGGATGTCCGGAGTCTGGCTGCTGCGCGTGCTTGCAGAAGTCTCCCGATCGAACCTTTCGGCATCTTGCTGCGTTTGACTGTCTCCGGCCGAGAGGCATCTGCAGATGGCTGAGCATTGCCAAGGTCCGGTGGCTCAACAGGTGGAGCATACCGCGGTGATAGTGGTTTGGCTTTGACCTTTGGCTTGGGAGGCATGGGGGTGAAGGGTCGATCCTTCACCGACTCCCCATCTTGCTGCTGAGCAGCTCCCACAGCTGAGGTCTCGCTTGAGTGCTTTCCACCGGGGAGGTAGGGGTCGGAGTTCTCGGCTGGACATGTTCAGGCGATGCTAGTGGAGGCGTCATGGGATCTGGTATGTCCCTTTCCGAAGGAGCAGCATCTGCGGTGTCCGGTTCCGTCTCCAGTTCCAGCTCCACCGTGACCATCTCATCTTCTGCCATGCTGGTTTGCTCAGCAGATGCCTCCTGGGTTGCCTCCCGATCTCGTCTTCGAACCGGAGCACGTGGTGGTGGTGGTGGTGTTCTCCTAGTGGAGTTGCGGCTGCCTCTTGCCATAGAGAACACCGTCAAAGGAGGTCCAGAAGGTACGGCCGGTCTGAGTGCCGAGGATGCAACCTCCGTAGGCCGATCAGCCGGAGGGTCGTCGTCATCACCTGCTTCCTGGCGGGCCTTGAGCAGCGCTCGGGTGCGTTTGTCTGGTCGTCGAGCTTCGCGCTCGTAATCCCGCTGGGTTTTCTCCCGTGGCATGACAGAGAAACAGCCGCCTCGCAGGACTAGTATGCCATTGCAGAGCTCAGCAGACTTCTGAGCAAGAGGTGCTGCCGATTGATGCAAGTGTGTTGGGATTCTGCCTGCATCATTGCCCGAGAAGCTAGGGGTTGCAGTTAATGGTAGAGGTTCTGGATTGATACCACTGACCGCTGCAAGATTGGCAGGAACGGACCATGCATTGCTCGGTCCTGCGCTGCACCCCGTAGTCAGCTGCAGCGGTGTGCTGTGGGCGTCGTTCAGACCTGGCCGCAGCATTGGCAGTACAAAGACAGGGCCGGAGGGGAACCTCCGTAGGAGGCAGCACTGGTGAGGTATAGTGAATGCCCTATATAGCCACAGGTATGCCGAGGGCGGAGGGGGAAACCTCCAGTCTGGAAACACACAAGCACCTATTAGTGTGGTAGAGGCAAGTCTCGCAGAAGTGCTACGAGGACCCCTGCTGCCTATGGCGGCCTCCAGAGTCTCTGAGAGCTTCCAGGCATCGGGCCTCATGCTCACACTGTGGTTGGTTGTGAGACTGGTGGGTATGGAGTCGGAGGGGAACCTCCTGAGTGGGCAGCTAGACCTGTTCATCACTCCTAGAGTCAGCTTGAGGCTTGGGCTCAGAGGACAGGCATAACCAGCTGAAGAGTTGAGACCTGAAGAGGTGCATCCTGGGTCCGCGGCAGTGGCCAGATCCTTGTCCAGCGTTGCAAGGCACAGTAGTATGCCGAGGCCTATCATCCTCAGACCGCGAGACAGCCTGAGTCGAGCTCGCCCCTGACGGGGCGCCTGTCCAGTCCAGTTCAATGTCCACCATTCATGCCTCGAGTGCTTGCTGAAATTTCCGTGGCCGGTCCTGTACAGGGACGGTACGGGTTCAGTCCAGGGCATTGAGATCAGCTGCTCTGCATAAGCGCGAAGCGTAGGCAGCATCGAGAGCACTGGCAGCGAAAACAGGGTCAACCCTATAAGTTCGGTCCAAGAAGTCCACTCTTTGTGTGGGAGACAGCCATGTCCAGGTTTCTTGCCAGATGCAGAAAGAGGAGGTCCGTAGCCACGAGCTGCCAAAAAGATTCTGCAAGCCGATTCTAGAGCTGAATGGCAGAGGTCGCATGGCCAGGAAAAGATACTCCATGGACAGCTGTCTGATGTGGAATTCATTTGAGGTTTCCTCTTTCCACCAGTGTGCCCTTTTTGGTATCTTGTTTGTACCGTGAGGAGGACACAGAGCCATTGCCATATCGACATGTGTCCCTTTACTCCCTGAATGCAGAGGGTGTGAGAGAGGGGAAGGGGGAGGGCAGGGATAGACCGATAGGCCACTGGAGGGAAGACGAAACGAAAAACCACCCCCGGGCGTGGTGTAGCGAGCCGAGACGCTTAGTAGTAGTAGTAGTAGTAGTAGTAGTAGTAGTAGTAGTAGTAGTAGTAGTAGTAGTAGTGGTAGTAGTAGTAGTAGTAGTAGTAGTAGTAGTAGTAGTAGTAGTAGGTAGTAGGTAGTAGGTAGTAGGTAGTAGGTAGTAGGTAGTAGGTAGTAGTAGTAGTAGTAGGTAGTAGTAGTAGTAGTAGTAGGTAGTGGTAGTAGTCGTAGTCGTAGTCGTCTTCGTCGTAGTAGTAGTGGTAGTAGTAGTAGTAGCAGGAGGAGGAGGAGTAGTAGGATCAGTACTGTAGTATTAGTAAGGCGTGGTAGTTGTGGTAGATGCAGTGCTGGTACTATTACTAGTGCTTGCACTTTCACTGGCACTGGAACTGGCACTAGCATTCGCAGCAGCAGCACGAGCAGCAGCAGCAGCAGCAGTGGGCAGGGTTCTAGTTCAAGCGCCAGCCGCTGCTAATAGTTGGTGTTTGTACTAGCTTTTGAGCTGGGATGACGATGGTCACCAACGACGGCTGTGACGACGACGACTTCCTACAGTCATGAATCCCCAAGGCAGAATGCAGGAAATTCCCAAGATCAAGGCAAGGAGCGGGATTCTGGGTCAGGTTTAGGTTTCCAAGCTTTCGGGGCCGACCTCGGTGGATATCGGGATTTTGGGCTGCAAAGGGGCCTGTTTTCAGAAGTTTGGCTTCGGCCTGGTATATGAGAGAAAGAGATGCTGTAACATAGCACGGCCATACGGGTTAAGACCGGATGCAAGCTGCACATCTCATCATGCTGCGCCGACTGATGTACTGTGGCGACAGGCTCATCAGTTTGGTGTTCTAGGGCAGGGGTGCAGGATTTTTGTTCACGGTTTTCCTGTCGCTTGCGGATTCTCGGGAGATCGGCTTTGCAGGTTGTCTTGGCCAACAGCCCACCAGCAGATGCCTCAAACAGAAAGACCACAATTCCCCCAGCTGCGGTTCTCAAACTGCAGTCGTTTTTGCAGCGCAGCCTCCTCCCGCAAAAGGCATTCATACTTCTTAGCAGCTTCGTTGCTTTGCCAGTCACCTGGCCCAACGGCTACTACTCTCCTTCCACGAGCGAATCCTGGCTGCAGGTGTGTCTATGCGACCCGCGTCCAGAAAATTCGATAAACCTGGCGTCTAGACTGCGTCTGCCCTAATACCTCCTCAACTCTCGTTCGGTACGCCAGGAAACGATATGAAGCATGAAAGTTCGAAGATGTCGAGAATTGCAGCTGTTCAGGGATTCTCGGCCGTAGACTTGAGCATCTCGTCCGGTCTGCGACCTCCATGACCATCCAATGCTTCGAGTGGCATGCACGGGCACAGTTCCATGGGGACTCCATGTGTGCTAGGACTGTGAGAGCAGCACTGTCTACCGGCACTCCTCATCCAATCTCAACCTTTCTGTCTTTCTTTAGTTCTTTTCTTTCTCTCTCTTTCTCTCCCCATGTTATTCTCTTTGTCTCTGTGGTTCTGTCTCTCTCTCTCGCTCTCTCTCTCTCGCTCGCTCGCATCTTCTCCATGTACAGATAGGTATGTATATCGTGTATATATATATATATATATATATATATGGTGCCGCGTCGCCGCGTCGCAGGCCCCCCCCCCCCCCCCATGGTATGCCCCCCCCCCCCCGAAGCCAGGCGTCTCGTCCAATCAAACAGTCACACGTCATCCGCGTAACTCCCCCTCTCGCCTTGGCAATCGGGGGTGGGTGTGGGAGGGATAGCCCACAATAGTGGAACCACAAGACGGCGAACCACAGGGGCGGGGTGGGGAAGGATAATCAACACAGGGAACCACCGGGCCCCTTCCCTTCCCCTCCCTTCGAGCACAAATGAGAATGTTGTGCGCAATGATGTTGATGTGCTAGTCCCAGTGTGGCTATTGGTGGTACCTTTGCTCTTATGTTGCTCTGGGCTTCGGCACCGCATGTTCATCGCTTTATCTAGTTGAAAACCGTGCTTGGCTTGTGATGTTCTTGCGAAAACCATATCGACCGTTGTCATTCCAAGCCAAGTTTCGGTTGGGTTCGCTACAAGTAAGCTTGAGCACGTATTTGAATGGTTTTAATTCGGGACTTTTGAGCAAGGGACCTGATGAGAGTGCGGATGGGGATCATGAGCACCATCTTCGTCATTATCATCACCATCATATTCATCACTATCATTGGCTTTGGAGCCCAGGGCAGGTCGGAGTTCAATAGAACTGTATCACGTCCTACGGTCCAAACCCTTAGCAACCGGACGCATAGCCATGGACGGGGGCGCAGCCGACCGCAGGGGGGAGGGGCAGGTGGGAACCCACACCACAGGGAACCACAGGGGGGAAGGGGGGGATACCATGGGGTGGGGGGGGGAGGGGGGGCCTAGCAGCGCTGCACCATATATATGTATATATATATATACATGTGTGTGTAAGCACCATGTATACAGAGATACTTTACGTACATGGTATATTTTATTTATAGACACATACAGGACATATACTTGTTCCATGCATTTTGCTCCGCCAGCAAGTCTTTCCAAATGGGGTTCTAACTCGCTTGTTGAGGAAGCGGCCTCCAGTTGAGTGTTTGTAAAACCAGCTTTGGAAAGTTTCAAGCGTCGCGGCCGGTGCTTGTTTTCCGTTTCCAGTCATGTCCAGCATTTCGATGACACGGTCCCAGATCTGCCTCCAAACACTGTAGCAGACTTCGCGGGTTCAGATGCATCGAAACACTTCAGAAGTAAGGCAACCGTCATGTCACATGAGGCCATGTATGATACCAGGGAACTAGTACCGGAAGCCGTCGTAGATAAGTGCCCCATGCACCCAGGAGTGGGAAGGATGGCCTGGTCGACGCCTTGGTGAATTCTGGGTTTCTTCTTGGTGCATGAGGAATTGTAACGGCATCATGGCTACAGAGGAAGCGGCAGGCGGACGGAGGCTAAGCGAGCAATTTGCGCGTCGTGTACAAGCGGAGTCGGCGTTCACCGCACAAAAAGTCGAACAACACGAAAAGTCAACAAACACACTACGAACTAGTTTTGGCGCTTTTGTCAAAGTATTGGAGCTCTAGACCCTGAACTTTAGACCTGCGAATGAAGAGGTCACACGCACGGTTTGATGCGCGACCCCAGCCCCTGTCAATACTTAGTAATCTTGTCTTCATCGTCTTGTTGAAGTTATTGCTCTCGCGTTACATTAGTATATAGCCTGCAATCCGATGGTTGCTATTATTGCTACTAACACCATACACATCCATACACCATACCAGGAGATTCCTTAAGGCCCCTGCATTCCCTGGACAGGGCCCGCCTTCCCTCACAAATCTCGAAAGCTCCAGGCTCCGGAGGAGAGGCACGGCACTTACCATTTGGGGTTTAGGGCTCATAGGGTTTCTTAGAGGTACTTAGAAATATGTTTACTTTTTGGTTATTCTAATCCCTAAGACCCTAAGAAACAGCTAAAATCATAACTTTTGCTAAGGTTCTAAGTTCAGTATAGGTTTATGGAGGATTTAGATTCAGTCAGTTTCGGACGCGAGGCTCTGAGGGCAGGCTGCAAGCGAGCCGTCTTCAATCATGTCTAGCGAGATCCTTTGGTTCACAAGGCGCAAGGGTGGAATCGGATCTTGCGGCCGTATTCCTTCAGGTACTCTGCTTCTGTAGCGGCACTGCCAAAGGAGTCGAGTTCATACCACTGCATATCCTCCCAGGCGGTGGAAAAAACCAAGTCCCCCTGGTCTCCAAAGTCTGCTAGCCGGAAACAGGAACAAAGATTTCTTGAGGACCCGAAAACAAAGCCGAGTGAGGCGGGACGAAGTCCCATCGTCGACTTATCAGCGTCCGACCGGGAGTCCGGGTCCTCAGACAATTTTCGGACACGGGTTTAATTCAGAGGCCAACATTTGTTGCTTATACTATTGTAGGGGTTCCTTCTTATAATTGTAGTATCATATACCCCGACACCCTATTCCAATCATTAAGGCCCCTACAGTAGGTTTCCGGTGGCTTTTGATTTAGGAAAGGTCTTTGGGGCTGCAGAGCTCGCGGTTTGGGGAAGTTTCCAAAAGTTCTAGAGCTCGGGGATAAACGTGGACTGGAAGGCCAATTCCCTAAGCACTAAACACCGAGTCAAGCCTGCAACATCATGCCTTTAGAAAACCTGTTGACACACCCTAAACCCTAAACCTTAAACCCTAAACCCTAAACCCCTTGCGAACCCATCGAAGGTCGATCCTTCACATCGATGCCTCGGCAGAGGGAAACACGCTCCCTCCTGAGCTTGCGGTCTCATGTGGGAGTTTCCCAAAACAGGGGGGGTACCTTATCTGGGATCTTTATAGTAAGGATCCTACTATTTAGAGTACTATACCAGGGTCCCCTATTTTCCGGAAACTCTCATGTTCTAGGGTCCCAGAGTCCGGAGCTCCAGCTGCAGGGTACGCTTCGGATTATGCTTACGCTGGGGCTTAGAGTTTCAGGCCAAGGTACGGTTGCCCAAGTCTGTATACTAGGGTCTGACAGGGTAGGTTCAGGTAGGGATGGCCATGTGAGGAGTTGCGGCCGGGGCGTACAGTAGCAGGGGTCCCAGATGCGACAAGAGGGTATCAGGGGCTTTCTATCGGAGTGTTCTTCAGCGCGTAAGACATTTGAGGAGCTGAGTAGTGCCTCCGAGTGAGGGATCCCTGGCGCGCTGACGAGTCCATGAAAGAGTACGGAGAGAGCCGCGAGCTTAGATCACAGCGGCACGGATCTGATCTTTCGCATGGATCTCAGATGTTAGGTTAATTCACATACGTCCGCATACCTGTATGCAAGTTTCGAAGATCATATCATGTTATGTGAAAGCTCTAGGGCATACAAGCGACGGCAAAGCCTTTAGGCTTCCTTAGGCTTGTGTGTCAGTGTCCGGGCAGAGTTCCAGGGCTGCAGAGATGGCGCTTGTCTGCTTCCTGGGTTCATCCAACTCTAAATTAGAAATTGACTGAAACTTAGGATGAGAGATGGGAGGGAGAGAGAGAGAGAGAGAGAGAGAGAGAGAGAGGTGCTGTTTGCGTTGAGGGCTCGCTGCACGGCTCGCCGGGGCTTGGCTTGGCTTTCGGCTGAAGCATTGGCCTTTCGAGATGCAGTCATGGCATGCGTAGACCGCGTGCTGCCGCACACAGCTGCTCTCATCTCGTTAGCACAGCTAGCCCTACAAGACGTGCTGCTAACCCCTGGACACCAGAATCCTTGGTGTTTGGGTCACTAGGTGGCGGAGCCCAGCAAGTTTGAACTTTATGCAGTAGCTGAAGATGAAATTCCAGCGGTCTGTCAATTCCCGAGATTACTGTCGTAAGTGGGTCCGCATGCCCGCCGACGGAGTCCGGGTGACAATTGAATGAGGACGTTGAACCCTAATTGAACCCTAACTCCCTGGATTCCTCAATGAGCTTGAAGAAGCCCTGAACATGGGTCTAGGGCTGAGCAGCAGTGCATCGAAGCACTCTAGAACCGACATCGGCCATATACGCCCGAACCAACTCTGTCCTAAACCACGACCAAATGCCCAGGCCCGGGCATCTCGCCAGTGCTGATCGCCGCTGCCCCAAGCTGTGAGCTGATGTACAAGCCTACCGATACTAAGAATAGGCAACAATCGTGCGACTATCCTTGTTGCTACGAATGCAATAAAGACAGCAGTAGCAATACTGGTATGGTAGTATTGCTGTGATTATTATAATGTATCACAGTACGAGTATACCATATTATATTCTGATGTTCTTGTTGAGATGGTTTCCGAGCCTCCAGCTGCAGCCGGATGTGCATGGATGCTGACGACGATTGCGAGCAGTGAATCCCGGAGCCTTCGGCACAACGGACTAAGCGGAGGCCGTAGTCGCAGTCGTAGCAGTAGGAGTAGCAGTAGTAGTAGCAGCAGTAGCAGTAGCAGTAGCAGTAGCAGTAGCAGTAATAGTAGTAGCAGTAATAGTAGTAGCAGTAGCAGTAGCAGTAGCAGTAGCAGTAGCAGTAGCAGTAGCAGTAGCAGTAGTAGTTGTTGTCAGTAGCAGGGGTCAAACTATGCGCATACAAGACATCGACACCACACCAACACCATCATCATAAATTGCTGGGGGATTCCAAAACAAAAGAACCTGACATTGCGACCGTCGCGGCAGCAAGCCCGACCCAATGAGCCAAGCTGTGAGAGCCGAACCTCTATCCATTGCTTTATACCACCCCTGCAACCCTACAGCGCCACACCCCGAACCAACGGAAAGCCTGAACCCCTAAACTCCACCCTAAACGCACAAATCCTGAACCTTGAAACTCCCAGACCCTTAGGATGTTGTGCAACGAAAAAAGGACAAACAATCCCGAAAGTCCAAACGCCACGCCCCAAAACCTCAATTGTTTGGCAAGGTGGCCTGGCTGGCAAACGGGACGGGAAAAGCAATGATATAGCCACAACCCATAGACATGGAAAGATGTGTGGCGAATTAGGGCAGACCGAGGTTGGCCTCTCTCTGCTCGGCTGCATCGTGCCCATCGTGCAGGGCTTGGTTCAGTTTGGGTGTAGGGCTCAGGGAGTTTAGGGTTCAGGGATGGTTCGCTTCTTGGTTTTGTGGATGAGGAGGAGTGAAAAGGGGGGGTAGGCCTGTCCGGGTGAAGTAGAGTGTTTCGGGGGTTGCTTACACCCAAGAGCACCAGCCATTTTAAGTTGCAGTCTAAGGTTCCTGGAGAGGCTTTCAGGCTTCATGTGTGTAGGGAATTTAGGAACTTAGTCGTTCAGGGTATCGTGGCTTTTCAGGGCCTCGTTGGAGTTATGGAGCTCAATGGTTGCAACTCTGTCTCGTGGACGGCAGTGATGGGTGACTCTCAGAGTGAGGATCATTGCAGGATTTTCCTGTACGAGAGGGAAAGCACCTGAGTGGTGGCCCAGCTCCGAAAAACCAGAGCTCAAAGCCTCGAAGCCGGAAGACCCCAGCAGACCCCAACAGGAGGATTCTCTGCCTTTGTGTAATTGTGAAGACTCATGACATGAGGCCTGCTGCTACGCACGGCGGCCCATGAGGCGCCAAAAGGGATCCTTTTTTGCGCCTGAGCCAGGGAGTTTCCTCTTCTGTTCAGAGCTAGGCTTTGGGGGGGTCGGATTTCCGGGCTCTCGCTTCGAGCTCCGACGCTCTGTCACGTCCGAAACAACCACGGCGTAAGTTGCGCAGCGTTGCTGACCGAAGGAGCCGAGCATCCGAGCTTCAACTGGCAGCTGCGCTTAATTGTGATGCTGACGGTGATGATCTGATGATGATGATGATGAGCGTTTCACTTTGCTCCAGCATGCTCAATGCTTGGGTGCTCCACGATGCTGTTGAGTGTGTCATTTTCAGGAGCTGCGCAGTGGGGGGCTTGGAATGTTGTTAGCACCACGTGCTGACCACTCGCTGTTGGAGAAGTGTGGAAACCTGTCTTTGCAAGAGAACTCGTCGGTGCGACATTAGGCCCCACGTCTCGGTCTTGCTTAAGCGGTCAATCTCGGGTACACCTAGAAACAGAAAGCCATCCGTATCTGGCAGGCAGTCGAGACCAGAAAGCCGCAGCACTCAGGAGCTTGGAGCTGCTTTTGAGCTACTTATACTTGTAGTTAGAGAATGTTTTAGTTGGAGGCGATAGGACTCGGTGGCCCGCAAGCCCCTTAAATGAGCGGCCGACTTGGCAGGCAGCCTGCCAAGATGCAGGCATTTTCAACTGAAGCAGCTTGTTGAAAGGCTTTGCTTGCGGCTTTTTGTAGGATTGGCCGCGTTAGCGTGCTGCAGCGCTAGTACTGCTAGTGACCGTACTGGCAACTGGCATGTTTTGAGCTGTCCCAATGCCCGTGACAGGGGCAGATCGAACTAGGAAAGCAGTACACAGTTGATAGCCTTGTCGTCGCACCAAGCTTTTCTGCAGAGAGCAGCAAGGATGAGCAGAGATAACAGGCAGACCAGAGTCAGAGCACAAAGGCTAGAAGGACTTGAGCATCAAACGAGACAAGCGACTTCACACAAAAGCCTACCAATTTTCAGCAGTCGTTTGTGTCGTCTGGCTTTCTCTGAGGCAAAGGCAGCTGGGGCTTTGGCCTGCCAGAGAGCCTCGCCTAAATAAGCTGGGAAGTTGCTTCTGAGTTGAGGGTCAGTACCCAAGTTAGAAGACGGTTCAGAAGGATTTTCCAGAAATGATGACTGACAATGGCAGTGCACCTGACAGAAGCGTGACTGGAAGTTTAGAGTTCCGATTTACTTCTGCTGTCAGAAGCGAGTGAAATCGGGCAACCTCGCTTTACAATGTCAACCGGGGAACGGCACTGGAAGAAGACAGCGGCGCAAAGAGTCCGATTGCCATTTATGCTACAATTGGATCCCCCCTTGCTGCCTGAAGTCCGGCCGCTTGAGAGAGACTTGGTGATGCACAAGTCGCACCCGGCCTCAGATCACCACAACCAGCACCCCCAAGCCTAGGCCTAGACCCTCAAGCCTTGACTTCTGCACATCTGAGGAAAGTTGAGGATGAGGAGATCCGGCAGTGTTCTCGGGAACCCAAATCGTAACTGGCACCCGTTTGTCTCATGTTGTCTCGGTTCTGTTGCCTTCGCTGGCCACCACGGGCATGCCGCTCTCGAGTCTTTCGTGCTGAGGGCTGTCCTGTACGGGTATATAGGTAATTCTGCTGTATTTGAAAAGCGTGATTCGATTCTATATGGGCAAGTCCAGAGATGTCTAGGGCTCCCGAACCTGTCGGCCCTCCACCCCGAGGGCTCCAAAGACGGGCCTGTCTTCCAACCGAAGTGGAGGAGCGCGGCATACCTGGTAACCGGAGCAACCTCCCCAGGACCGGAACTGGGCTGAAGAATGCTTGAGGCATAGTGCTATGTCATACCATCCAGCGCAACATCGTATACTATAATACAATTTAATACAAGATCTCACAAGCACAGGCATTCACACAATGTGATATATCCTGGTATGATACAGAAAAGGGAAACGCACAATTTTAGTGTGGCATCACGCAAATCGTAGTATGCGATGCCATTAAATGGTTGTTACTATCACCGACAGCCTCTAACATGACAAAGCATCTTGAGCTTGCATATAAATAGTACCAATATCAATGACCCAAAACTCCGTGGCATAGTGCAAGTGCAAGATGGTGCATTACAGCATGCTATGAACTCGCCAAATCAATGTGCACAGCCAGCCCATGTTGTATTGTATGCCTGTCGGATTGTCTTAGCTTACCTCACAAGGCCAATAAATATTCTATAGCACATCGCGTTGTGCTTCATGTTGTAATGTTAGGCTTCACTCAACTTATTAGCCTGATACAACGCACTTTCATACCATATTGCACTTTACGAAGGCTTACCATGCCAAGTCGTAGTGTTTAATGTGCCTTTTTTTGCATCATATCATGTTTTGTTTGGTTTGATGACTTTGGTGTTGTATATATATATATATATATATATACATATTCACACTGGTTGTTGCATACCTGTACCAGGGTAGTGTAAAGTATACTGCATTTCCTTACGATGCATTACATTATGACTATAGTTTCTGTGTCGTATCATACGAGATTTTCCATGTCGTATCATACAGACTCCTTGAAAGTCTTTACCGTACCATGTTTCGATATGCTTCCTCCCCTGCCCCGAAGCTCTACGTTTTTTACTCTGTGTTTTTGGCTTGAGCCCTTTTAAACTTTACGAACACTGATGCGAATCTCAAGGCGGAATCCTAGTGCTGAGTATTGCCTACCTCCTCAACCAAAAAGACCTGACCTGTGGACAGTATGCTGGTGCTACATAGAGCCCTTCCCTCGGCTACTAAGGCAAGAAAGCCGGCTTGAAACCGCAGTACTGGTGCAAGTATTGCTTCTGTCCTCGACTAAAAAAAGCCCTATCTGAAACCGGAACGGAATACTGGTGCCAGGCATTGCGCCAGCGCCCTTCGTACTGCAATAAGACATATCTGGAACCGGACTATCATGAAGAGTTGCCCGATATGGTTTTGTACATTACCTTGCTGTGTTCATTCTCTATACGTTACTTCACTCCGCGCTATTGTGTTTGCTTTCACTGGCTTTTGCTTTGTGATACTTCACTTTGTTGTGCAGAGTATGCGATTTTAAACTCAAGGGAATTTGCAAGTGGGTAGCTAGTGGGTGGGTAGCGCTTTTCTCCGACATATAGGCCGCACATACTGCTTACATACTGCTTGCAATGCTTTTGTATACACGGCTCAAGGGGGTAAAAAAACCGTTCCGCCGGCTCAAGGAAGTCCTATGTAAGCACTAGCTTGGCTCGTGCAGCCTATGTAAGCGTTCATGGTGGGTTGAAGGCTACAGGGGCTGAAGATTTTGTGCGTCCCGTGCCAGCATATACCAGCAACAGTGGAGATCATCGAAAATCCAACTACCACGACAACAGGGGGTATGCAAGTGCCTTGCAAGCCTATGTCACGGCTGTAAGGTGTATGTAAAGGCTTAAAAGCGCCATCTAAAGGCTATGGAAGGACTATGTCAGAGCCATGTAAGGGCTCTAGCATTTGGTTTTGGGGACCTCTCGAACCGATAAAAACCACTTCCTGAAACCCTAAACCCTGAACCCAAGCCGCCTAAGCCTGCCAAATCAAGGCGGAGCTCCCCCCCACCCCACGCTTGAGACCTTACTTGGACTCCCCATCCCATAACTCCCCACCTGAAGATTCCCTAGATAAACTTGTTTTTCTACGGCATCTTCATTTACATAGCGTGTGGGCTAGCAATTTATTTCTCTTTCAAGAAACTTATTGTACAAAGTAAAAGTGTAGAGTGTTCCATACACTCTTGTGCTGCAGCGTGATAGGTTCTACACTCTCGTTTTGACTTGTGGTCATTATTGCCATATGTTCTGCTACGTTTGTTCTGGTGCGTTCTCTAACTCGATTTCGTTCAAATTCATGTCAAATGACATGTCGGTACGCTTTGTTTCTGTTGTCGCATTGTAAGTAAGTTTAATCATACGATTCCTCAAGCCCGATTCGGTGGCCTTAGTGTCCCGACATGAGCTGGGGTTTGGCGCGGCAGGGGTAGCTGCAGGGCCCTGCTTCAGAAAGTAACTTTTGTTGTGTACTGTGTGTGTCGCTTCAATATCACTGTACTAGCGCTATACTCTGTTAGTGAGTTTGTTATAGTGTTTCACAATGAAATAAGTCCAACTGTAAACGCATGCCACTACAATGTTGTATGGCTATGTTATTTGCACTGTTGTTTCGTGCAAACAAATACATGTGTGCATTTACATGTATAAATTATTTGTCATGTATATGTGTGTGTATATATATATATATATTTGTATACAGGCAAAAAAGTGTAGCAACTTGTCAGACATGTTTGTTCAGCTGTTTTTCTTTTGCACACTTTTCTGTCATACTGTGTTCTGTTAACTTCTTTTCATGTGTGTATACACATATCTGCAAACGAGGACGTGCTAAACATGTTTAAGTGTTGCCGGTGCTGGTACGCACACTCAAACTATCAGTACATGTATATATATATATATATATATATATATATTACATGTGTATACATGTATAACACCATTTATGTTCATGCGTACATGCATGCCGCTTTGCATACCAGTGACTGGTGTAGTTGTGTTTGTCACGTCTCCGTGTGTACGTTCATGCATCTTGATTCGGACCTCTCTGCATGCATCCGCCAACATCCGCCAACACCTTGTCTGCCCAAACCCAAAGCCCAACACAGTGTTGGGTGCGAATCCACTGTCTATGCCCTTGTACAGAGTTGTATAAACCTGGAGACTCATTTTGGCCTCTGAGCTGCGGGGCAGGACCTTCAGCTCGCAGTACTCCGATGAGACGACCGACACAGGAGGAAGTCGGGATTGGTTTGAGTGGCTTGGGAGTTTGTGTCCAGCAAAGGTGCGTTGCAGTAGACCGGCTGACACCAGGGGCCATGGGGTTGGAGGTGTGGCTCCTCCTCAGGCGCTCTTCCTGCAGTGAGACTTCAGTGGCAGTTTGTGGGGCTGCCAAGAAGCACTTGGCAAGAATTCCGATCCTCTAAAACTCGATGCTGTTTTTTGGTGTTGGTGTCGCGAGCCTACCAAGCTCCGAAAGCCAAGCCCTGGAACTGAGAAGGCCAAAGCAAAGCAGTTCATCAAGCATCTGAGAACCTGACGGGTGCCGAGGCCAGAACTCCAGAAGCCGCCAAGACCCGGATTCCCAAACCCCTCCATCTTTCATAGGAGGCCAAAAGGGGTTTTAGCCTATGGGGGTTTAGTAGGGATTAGGGTTCCCACAATAGGGTTCATATTAAGGAATCAATCTTACAGAGCTTCATAAACACCTGCGGACGAAGCACTGGCTCACTGACGATCACCAGCGCGAAACAAAAGCACGGAAGGCTCGTCACCCCATTCGGGCTCCTGGGGGCCACCTTGGCGGCACTTGGATCTTTGAGGATTGTGCGTAAACCTAGACACCGAGAACTTTTGTCGGTTTTCCAGGGGGCATGGTTGCAGAAGTCGCATCGAAAACATGCATTGGTTCGGTCGGATCAAGACTCGTGATGTGACACCCGGCACCATGCCGATTACGGCTGCTTTCCACTTTATTCGCGAAGCCTGGCGAAAAGCAGCTCCAGTGGTAGAAACACATGTCAAGTCTGACATGACTCTCTCGCTGACAGGCCCGATCACACTCTCTAGTCATTCTAGTGTTTCTCCATGCACTTCAAAATAGGGAGAGGGAGAGGGAGAGCGGGAAAGAGAGAGAGAGAGAGAGCCAGAGAGAGAGCGAAACAGACATCGAAAGCAGCAGGGGGGGATCAGTGTAGAGAAAAGGAATCGATCTTCGGTGAGCATGTAGATTTTCGGGGGTTTCAGGAATCAGGTGTCGTCGAAGTCAATAAGGCGATCCGGACACTTTTCTAGCTGCCTCGCACTTTAAAGCGTGGCGTGCGCAGACCTACCCAGGTTCGCTGGTGTTGGCCGGGGCCCCGGAACTTTCGCAGACGAATTGGGTCGGCGTCGGGAAGGTGAGACTTCACCGATTCGAAGTCTTGGGTGATTCCAACTCCTTCCATTTTTGAAAGTAAAGCTGCTGTAGCGAGAGTGAGTTATGAACTCGCCGTGAAAAGATGGAACTCTGAACTAGGCGTGCTTGTCTATTCACGCAGTGCTCTGATAGATTTTTTTGGTGTTCTCATTGTCTCTCCCTCTCTCTCTCTCTCCCGCTCTCTCTCTCTCTCTCTCTCTCTCTCTCTCTCTCTCTCTCTCTCTCTCTCTCTCTCTCTCGCTTGTGTCTTTTTCCTCGCTCTCTGTATGTATATCGGCTTCTCCCTCAGTCCAGCAGCTGGTCGTGCTTCGGGGTTTAGTATTGTCGCAAAGGACAGCTGGGCTGAAGCCCTGGACCAAGCAAAACAAGTCCTGCGCCGCCCATACCTCAGGCCATAGAGACTGTTAGATGAGGCTTACCTTAACCACAGGCATTGTTGGAACGTGTTTGCAACTTTTCCAGCCAAGTATAGCCATAGTCAAAGCATCTCTCAAAATCTCCGCTCATCTCTCAGGCCCGGGTTGCTCTGATAACGAGCCCGACTTCTCGCCACTAGCTGCAGGCGCACGCAAGGAGATGAAGGTTCACCCTGCCCCTGAGGAGGACTTCTTGAGACTTGCTGCGCTTTAAAGAGGCGGTGCTTTCGGAATGCTGAAACGGCACTGCTATCAGGAGTATACCACTGAGCTGCTCCTACTCTTATGCTTGATTGTGGTGCTGTTGCTAAGGCTTTTGCTGTCGCTGCCGCACTACTCCTGCTAATATGCTGCCACTGCTTCGACTGGGACCCAAAAACTGCTAGTGCTATGACTGCGACTACAGCCACTAGTTTCACGACTGCCACGGCTACGACAACCACTCTGCGACGAGTACTGCTACTGCTATTGCTACTGCTGCAACGGCGACTGCTGCTGCTGCTGCTGCTGCGCTGTCACCATTACCACTACAGCTACCCCTATACTAGTACTGCTGCTGCTACTATTACTATTACTATTACTATTACTATTACTATTGCTATTGCTACTGCTACTGCTACTGCTACTGCTACTACTACTACTACTACTACTACTACTACTACTACTGCTGCGCCCACGCCTATCCTGCTGAAACTGCTACTACTAGGGCTGCCTGCGCTGCTAGTACTCGTACTAGTATTAGTACTACTACTACTACTACTACTACTACTACTACTACTACTACTACTACTACTACTACTACTTCTACTACTACTACTGCTACTAGTACTAGTACTAGTAGTTACTAGTACTACGTACTACTAGCACTAGTAGTACAAGTAATAGTAGTACAAGTAGTACTAGTACCAGTAGTAGTTCTCGTACTAGTATTTATATTCCTACTACTACTACTACGACGACTACTACTACTACTCCTACTACTACTACTACCACTACTACTACTACTATTACTACTACTACTACTACTACTACTACTACTACTACAGCTACTACTACTCCTGCTACTACTCCTACTCCCACTCCTTCTCCTACTCCTACTCCTACTCCTACTACTACTACTACTACTACTACTACTACTGCTACTACTACTACTACTATACTGCTACTACTACTACTACTGCTGCTTCTGCTACTGCTACTGCTACCGCTGCTGCTACTGCTGCTACTGTTACTGCTGCTGCTACTACTACTGCTACTACTGCTACTACTGCTACTACTGCTACTACTGCCACTGCTTTGCCACTGCTACTGCTGCTGCTGCTGCTACTGATACTGCTACGGCTACTGCTGCTACTACTACTACTACTACTACTACAAACAATACGACTAATAGTACTAATACTACTAGGACGATTACTAATTCTGCTACAAACACTGATTCAGCTACTGTGACAGCTACTTCTGCTACTGCTTTTTCTGCCGTTACGGTGACGGTATGTGACGGTGAGGACGACGACTGTTGGGCATTATCGTAGTTCTTCCATCGTACCGTGCAGCTTCCTCACCGCAAGGTCTTGCAGTTGCCGTTTCAGTTGTTGTGTGCTTAGTGCTTTTGCGCCCGCACTCTGTTATTGCAATCGCTTCGGACACATCCTGAGCTGTACTGTTTGGCCGCAGGAGCAAGACATCCGCAACAGTTGCGGCCTCAGTCGGTGTCATAAAGTTGAAGAAGCATCGCGTCGCTGCGCTCTGGTAGTGCAACGGCCTGACTTCGCGTCCCCTCAATCTGAACTTGTCAAAGCTGGTAACCGTGTTCAGCGTAGTTTTTACGCTCCCTGGATATCCTTCTGATTTGACTGTGGCAAGTCTGGCGTAGAATCAGAGAAATATACACAATTGGAACTTGGAATGAAGTACTGTTTACATGAATGCCATGCCTGGCGCGAAATTGTCGCAATCTGCAATAACAAGCCCAGTCTAGATGCTCTGCGTTTTCGAAGCTTTGGAGTCCGGGAGAGCTTCAGGTGTAGAGACTCCTGGCGCTGAGTTTTCATACGGTGCGCAGACTGCCCCAAGTGTACGAAGTCCATCGGCACTCGGGCAAGTAGATTCGGAAGCCTGAGCAGTGCAGAAGCTAGTTTTGGGCGGCAGCAGCACTGCAATTCAACAAGATCGAAATCGCAAACGTAGAAGCCCCCAGCAGAAGCTCTTCGAGCACGACCCTCGTCCTGGGATGTTGCAGCCTATACGCACAGTCAACTTCGGCTCCTGCAATCACACCTGCCACCTACCATTCTCAGGAACTTGGATGTCCAGCGATCCTCGAGTTAAAGTGTACTGGCAATGGTGAGCCAGGCCGTGGCGATTGGAGGAGATCGTCCCATGGCTCAGAGACGGGCTGGGGGAGGGGAGATCCCTGTTCATGTTGCTGAAGATATGACATCGATAACTTTCATGATGACCATGATAAGCACATGCTGCCAATGACAGTGTGGATGAAGATGACAGGGAAGTCAAATAGCCGGCAACTACAGCAGCACGAACACTGATGCTCGTCGTCGTACCCTTGGGGATTTCCGTATATTTCAGTGAGCATAGCCTATTTGGCCAACTTGCGTGATTGGCTTGGGAGATCGGGTAGAGATCTCACTCGGTGCCCCCACCAGCCGTTCACAACCGCAGACCAGACAAGGCCTTTCTAGCTGACCTTTCCTTATGTGAGCTCTCCTGCTCACAGTTTACATCAACGTCCAGGCTCCTTCACGGTGCAGGGTCCTAAACCCTAAGGCCGATTGTAATCATATCCCTTTACGCAAACTCAAACCGGACTCATCCCAGGCAACGAAGAGAGAAAGCTTGAAGCCTAGAAGCCCGTTGGGAATGAAGGCACTCCACATTGAGGGATTCTTAGAAGCCGAAACGGCTCCAGTGAAGGTTAGCGATTGAGTCTAGAGCCTCAAGCAACCCTGGGCAAAGGCACAGCCATCCGCCTGCCCACGGACCCAGACCCGAGGCGCACGGTATTCAGTGTGGGAGTTTCCGACAATAGGGGACCCTAATATAGTAATATAGTACCCTAAATAGTAGGATCCTTACTATAAGGACCCCTAAATGAGGTACCCCTAATTCTCGGAAACGCCCGTGTCGATTTCGTTGCCAGGCCTTAGGCGTTCAGAGTTTTGGCTGCGTGGGTTTTGGGGTGCAGGGCTGGAGCTGTCAGGCTGGGCGAGGGGTCTTGCCGGTCGGGATGTAGGATTGCGGGACTGTATTATCTTGTGTTATGATATAGTATGTTTTTCGGAGGTGTTCAGGAACCATGCAGCATAGAAGCCCTTATAAACCCTAAAGAATCCTACCCGAAACTCCCTGGATAAGACATGTCCCCTTCTATCGAGGCCTCTTCAGGAAGTTGGCAGGTGCCGCAGCAGCCGGCGTCGATGAACTCAGCTTCAGTGTTTAGGGTTTATGGCTTCAGGGGCGACCGACTCCAGGCGAAGTGCGAAGCCTGTTGCAAAAAGGGTTTGTGAGTTTGGGGTTTATGGGTGTAGGGTTTCAGACAACGAATAACTTCTGATTGGTTGGTCCGTTTAATAATGACCGTATGCTTCCGGTCTATACTACGGCCTCTTGTCTTAGATCGAAATTCTTGGTCGCAGATTTCCGGACTTGGGAAAAGCATGAAGATTCGCCTAGCCTATGGAGTGGTAGGCTGTGTGTTTTCAGGGCTTGGGATCATGGATGTATTGCGGGGTTCAGTGACTCGATGGTGAGACAAGATATCCAAGCAGGTGTCGACAGTGCAAGTTTTCTCAAAACTCTGTCGAGCAGTTTTGTCCCGCGTTCCACATCTTGATGCAGGTCAGACCTCTTGTCATGTCAGACCTCTTGTCATGGCCACATTGGGGGCGCGGACTAGGGACCCTATACACTTCAGATGCTAAATCAAGGTCGCAAGCAAAACAACCTTGATTCGATCTAGGCCTGGCAACTGGCACCAGAGGCAGGAGCAGGACATGGTGGGTTTCAGGGGTTGCTAGTTAAGGAGGTTTTCGGAGGGTCTTGGTCGCAGTTTTTCGCATTATAGTTGTGTTGAGTGCTGGAATTTGTGGCCCAGAACGCCGTTCTAACGCAGTAACAAACGGCGGGAAAGAGACGGTGGTCGGGGCTCGAGGGCCTGCAGTTTCACTGTCAGGGATGTGGCTTTCGGTAGAGCCTGTCTGACTCCAGGTCACTCACGTCCCTATGGCTAAGAGAAGGGGTTCAGAGGCAAAGGCGCAGATGTGGTTTTCGTTTGCACTCAGGTGTTGCGCAGGCTGGACATGGCGAAGTGATTAGACAGAGCTGAGGCTGCACTAGGCTCATCTTTTTGCTAGGAACTTACACTGGAGGGATGCAGAACACATACTTGCTGAACAACCAAGACCTGCGCATGAGACCTGCGGTCGGCTCTTCTTCTGGGTCAGTAGCGTGCGAGGAGCGTCAGCGGCGTCAAAGAGAGAAGGAGGATCAGCAAAGCCCTCGGATAAAACGTGAAGTCATACAACCACGGGAAAGTTTGGCACTGGAAGCCTGACCAGGCAAAAAGGCCCAATCCATCCTTACAATCAGAAACCTACGATGTAGAGGTCTATAAGTATGGGTACCTTTTTTTCTGGCATTGCCTTGTCGGATTTTTTCCATGGAGGGTTTCGCAGCTGCCTGCGGTAACGGCATGTCACGATTGAGGGCCTTTTGTAGGAGAACGTGTTGTGTTTGAGGTTTGAGGGGAAACTTGTTGCTTGTATGGCTTCGCGCTTGTCGGGCACTCTTAGGGCACAGCAGGCAGAGACCATTGCTGCCTCGGCTTCAGGTACAACATTTCAGGGTCTGACTTTCGGGATCCCGGCTTTTGTCGGGTTTAAGGTTTGAAGCGCGAAGAGGAATCTCCATTCCTTGTATCCCCATTCCTCAGCAAGCCTCAACACTGGGTAACACTCAACACGAAGCCCGAAACCTGAGATGTAGGAGTGCCTTTCGGGAAACCTGCATCCGCTCGTACACAGCCAGGGGCGAAGCCTAAACATGTCTCTTTCCCTCGGTTTCTCTCTCGTCGAAAACAGACAGCTAAAGCTGACTTCGGTTTGCTGTCCAGAACGACCGATACTTTGGGGACTTCGCAGTGTTGTGTACTGGCCGGATCCTACTCTACAGAGTCTTGATTCCAAGGATATTGTAGAGATTGTATGGTTCTCCTTGAATTACAGTCTGCACCTCAGCATATCTTGGATGGTCTCCAGTCCCCCGGTTTCGTGCCGGCTAGGATGCTGCCTGAGGATCTGATAGTAGTAGTACACCGTCATCACGTAACGTCACCGCTACGACTTTAGCCTGCATCGGCATGAGTCCTCGAGGGTGTCCCAAAGGGCGTTTCATGGTGCAAGTTGATGTTAGCTATAAGCCGTCTAAGCGCAGTCACATCGAAGCGCCTGGTCCCGTATCATGTCGGCAGACCCTCGAACATACCTGCTATGGGGACCTCAACGAAGGATACCGGAGCCCCTCGATCCACAACCACGTACCCCTAACCCTGAGCCGCTTGCCAGTCAAAAGTCTCAGCGCCAACAGACAAGGGCGGATCAGGCGTGGCAGCACTCCCGACGATCCGAGGGATTTGTGCTGGGGAGGGTGAGGCTGAGAAAGTGAACTACTTGTAGTATCTTGTAGTATGCTGAGATCTTATGTAGCGAAGCCAGTGTGTGTTCATGTAGGTGACGACCAGGAAAACAGACACTTTGTCAGAGCACCCTGGTGGTGTTTCTACAACGCTGAACCATGCTGAACCCTGGGCTCACCCCTACTAGAAGCTTGTTTCTCTTACGTTCACGTATATGTATGTGTACACACACGCACGCATGGTGAACTGGTATGCTACAGTTAAAAAAACAGAGAGAGATATAGTAGATGCTTCATGAGTCCACTTGGAGTCGAACAGAATGTTTTATGGGCGTGCATCACGGGGGTTGGGGCTTGGGGTTTCTTGCGGAGTTTTCTCGGGATGTTCAGCGCTTGTGGAAGATGTGCTTTGTGGGACTAATCTTCTTTGCTTGCCTTCTTTGGCCACCTGCATTCGTCGGAATTCTCGCAACGCGACCATTCCAAGTTGTTTTGTCGCGCTGCCTGCAAGGAGTTCAAGTTGTTTGTTTTGCTTATTGTTGCAGAGGCCTTCGATCATCTCAAGGTCACAGATGTAGCCGATAGTGGGGTTGGGGCGGAGGGAGGAGGTTGTTCTCCCGCCCCGCTCCCCCCCCTCCGGCTTTCTCCCCCTCCTCCCCTTGTCGTTCTTCTCCTCTCCCCCCGCCTCGCCGATGATACTTCTTTGTGTAGTAGCAATGGCAGTATTGTAGTAGAAGTCGTCGTCGTCGATGCAATCAAAACTTCAAACTTCATGGCCCTGCAGCCGAAACAGCTGAAAGATTTCATTGGCCTCTTAACGCGGAGAGAGAGAGAGAGAGAGGCTGTGAATGTTTGTGACCTTGTTTCAGGACGCCTGGCAGCAGGAGTGGATCAAAAACAAGCGAGAGCAGGATTGCGATTGCTGCGCATGTTGCCTGTTTTTGGCCCTTGTAGGGTTGTACGCGCTACCCGAAGCCTTGAACCTTTACTCTTGTAGAGTATGTGATTTTGCGAAGCTGCCGCGGGCAATGTCGGCGGAAAGCACTGTGCTTTTCAGCAAACAGTGCTTCGGGTATCAGAACTTGACATTCGACGTTGCGGCTGAAGCTGTGCAGCGGCAAGCCTTTTTTGACTTGAGTCTCGTTGAACAACCTATGCACAAATAACCAGTGTTGAAAACTTAATCTCAGCCCTTCCTGCCTTTAGCCCTCCATACCCAAAGCCACAAACAATTATCCTGACAAAACGACTAGGATCCTCCGCAGTGCCCCGAAGCACGAAGGACCGGCTCGAAAAGGAGCTCAAGCAACAGGAGGAGGAGCAGCAAAAGCGCCAGCGCAAGGTCCGCCGGCTTTATAGGTTTGGGGTGGAGTTTGGGGTTTGGCGTGTGATTAGAAGCAACTGCATCAGCATCGCCGTCGTTTGCTATGTTCAATATCATCAACATACCTACATGTTTGTGTTCCTTCGGATGCATGCCTGGTGTCTTTGGGCTCAGGACCAAAGTGACGTTGCATGCATGGAAACACAGTTGCCACCCTGATCGAAAAACTATCGACTGGAGATGCCATCGGTAGTAACATGCGGCCCAACCCTGGAGGCTTCGATCTGCAGATCGCCGACACGTCGAGACAAAAAAAACATAAAAAAAAATATCCTTAAACCCAGAGTTCCAAAATCCAAAGCCCTGAATCCAAGGGCCCTGACCGTCGCACCTAAGAAGGGGCGCTGTATTTTTCCATGACAAGACTCGCCTTGTCGTAGGGGCGGAAAAATGCCTGTAGTATTATTCCCCCCTGTTGTTCCCAGGATACTAGACGTATAATGTACCCCTCTATGACAGCCTAAAGCCCTGACTGGCGTTTGGATTCGAAGCCCTTGGGAGGAGGCACAGCGGCGTCAGCAAGAGGAAGAGGTGCCTTCACATGGCCACTGCCAGATTTCAGATAAGTTGCTGCATTTGATGATGTATTGTGTTCCTAGAACACGTTGGGGATTTCCGCAGCCGGAAAAAGCTTTTTTTGCTTAGACCCTGATAGCGGCAGAAGTCGGCTTGAGTATGTCAGAGTGAAGCTCAACGCATGCGGATTTTCCATGCCCGCGAGGGTTTCCGAAGGTGTCGAACCGCAGCCCAATTCGAAAAGGTTTTAGGTCTGAGTTTTGGTATGTCGGCCAGCTGTTGCCGAGAATTCGACGGAGAGCTTGACACAAGATAAGTAGCCACGCAGATAGGCAGACAGACGCATGAAATACAGCACCCAGCACACAAGTCTGAAACACACTCATCAAGTTTGGTGCTTACGGCTTACCTGCGTAGGAGCGGCAGCGGAAGTGGCATGAGCAGGAGGAGCAGTGGAAGAAGCAGGTCCTGCTCTTGGGGCTGGGCTTTCGAGGACATGACAGTCACCACCCCCATACCTCTTCAGCATAACTCTATAGTAACAAGACGAGGACGATGGGCAACAATTCCTTGTAATTTCACTGCGCACACACACACACACAGTCAGGGACACAGAGCCCGTGAAGATTCTTGAGCAGAACCGGCGTACCTTGGAAGCAGAGTGCATGCCGAGTCGATGGGTTTCTCCAGGCACGGGTTTAAGGTGTACAGCCACGATTCCTCGTGCAGACTTCTGGCTCCAGGGACACTCCTCCGGAGCTTCAGAACACAAGGTATCCTATAACAGAACATAAGGTATCCTTACACAGGGTCCTTGCCATGAGGGAGAAATTTCGCATGAGGTTGCATCAAGAGGCCTTTACATACACAAAGCCTCGCAGAAGCTGGGGATTCGAGCTGGGTTTCGCAGAGTCTATACCTCATATTGCCCAGGACCCACCACATTTGTTTTTGTTACCTGTATATATATATATATATAGAAAAGTCCTACATGAAGAGTGGACGTCGGAGCCGCCGAAGCCGAAGTTTGCAAAAGGGTCTGGGGCTTTGGCGTTTGCATCGCAACCGTTGGATCTTCGCATCTTGCTCAAGTTTCCTCTATTTACTATATGTCTTGGCCTAAGGCAAGTCTTGTCAAATCGCTGGATCACTGAACGTAGGCCCAAATGCAAGAGAACGTCCACGTCCGAGACGTGTGAGATCCTTTGAGCCTCGCTTTCAAAGTCAGGCGGAGGAGCTGAGAAGAGAGAAGGAGAAGCAGGCGCTCCGGGCGGCTTCATGTGTCGAGGTTTTTGCTATACCAGTGGAACTGTCGACAACAAACTAGCAACCTTGAGCCTACGAGGATTTGGGGCCAACTTGGAATATATTTACGATATTTCAGACATGGCCGGTGACCCAGCCATGACTTGCATCCTCAGCCGGTCCGCCAAGCTGCTGCCAAGCTTTACGACTTGAAGCCCTTCGCAGACGCACACTTCTCCAGATAGTTGGTCCTCTTTGCCGGGATGTGGGGGTGGCCGGGTGGCTGGTCACAGCAGTCAGCAAGGCTGAGTCACCAGGCGTCTACATTGGTGGGCCTCGGGTCTCTCGTAGCGTCGTAGGGAAACTGAGGTTAAGGATAGGATGCCTAAGTTTGCAGTTCTCTTGCCGTCGCAAACAATTAAGCACGAGAGCCTGCTTGCCGAGTGCTTCAGCTCTTGGGTCTGGGGCATCCAGTGCATATGCCGTAGCAGCAGTAGGCACAAGACACGAGCACGCAGCACAACCACAAAGTGTTTCGATGTTGCATTAGAGTTGCACAGAGAGTCTCTGCGATTGCGATCGCAATGCTGGGTTAAGGTGCCGCAGAGTGAAAACAGTTGTTGAGTTGATGCTCTTTATGCTTCACCCGTTATCATTGCCGTAGCATTTGCGGTTTTCGGGTTGGCGTGGTCGCAGAAGCTGTTGAACCCTCCATTTAGAAAGCCCTAGTAAAGATAGCCAGCCTCGGTCATGCTTTGTGATGATTGTGCGCAGCAAGAGACTCCTGGGCTCATCAACAAGGTTTTGAAGCGATAGAATCCAGGAAGAATCCAGGCAAATTCGGGTTGCTGGAATTTCTCCCCGTCCTTGGGGACAGCAGGAGGAGCAGGAATACCTGCGACAGAAGCTCCAGGAGGAGCAAAGGCGCTTCTTGGCATCTCACACAGGTTCTGCATCGTTTGGGGTCAATGAGTCAAAGCATGGGGTGTTGAAGTCGGGCATTCCCCAATGCAAGAGCCCTGGGCTCTGGGCAGCTGCCAAATCTAGGGCTGAAGGGGGCTGCTGGCTGAGAACTTGTGCTCTCTGAACACTGAGTGTGTCAGCCGAGGCTGTAGAGAACAAGAGCAGCAGCGGCAGAAAGCGGAGAAGCAGCGCCAACAGGAGCAGCAGAGGCAGCAGCAACAGCAGCAGCAGCAGCAGCGCGGGCGCGAGCAGCAGCGAAAGGACCAGAAGCAGGAGAAGGCCAGCAGAACGGCCAGGGTCTGTGTGAGTGGACAGTGAGGTGAGAAGGGATGTTCTTGTTTCGACGTAATCCTTGGAGTCATCATCGGGCAAAAGGCTGCTCCGCTTCAGCTGAGGTGATGAGCCAGATGCAAGACCCCGGATGATGTGATTCCGACCCTAACTTCAAGAGGCTGCTTTACAACAGGAACCCTAGTTGATGCAGCTCCCTCTGAGTGCACCTGTTTTTGCAGGCTGATGGCGAGAGGAGCCGCGGCGGCTTCTTTGGCAGGCCTGCTTCTGACTTTGAGCCTGCTTTGGCAGATTGACTGTCGTACAAGGGTCCAGCATTCCTTTCAGTCCTTTGCTACTACTACTACTACTATTACTACTACTACTACTACTACTACTACTACTACTACTACTACTACTACTACTACTACTACTACTACTACTACTATTAGCAGTGGAACATACTACACCCTGACATCCTCCTGTTTCATGTCCTCAGGCCCCCATATTGCCCTGCCATCTCGCTGCGACCCTGTCATGCCAGTGATCCCAGAAGTAGTCCTCGTGCCTTCAGAGGTGGCGTGCGAAGTCGGAGCCGGCAAAGGACGGTTTGCCAGGTCTTAGGCATAGTGCATCGGAATGGTAGAGCTGATGCAGTAACCTAAACAGTAGGATCCTTATTATAACGACCCCAACTCAAGGCATTGTAGAGCCCGCAGGATGCTAGGAGGCCTGAGGGCTAGAAGGGCTGAAGGCATGCAGGGTGCAGGGATCAGCTGTGAGACTGACAAAAACTGGCTGATTAAGCTTGATGTTCTCATCAATAGTACCATGCTCTCTCGTGCGCATTGTCTAAGTCTAAGTGGTGCTTACTGCGTGCTAGTTTTGGAGTGAGCTTTGGAGCTGCATCGGGCTGACTCTTGCGCAGACACTGGTCCTGTTTCTTGATCAGCTGAATGTAGCAAAGAGGTGGCAGGCAAAAGCCTTGTATGGTTGAGTGTCTGGTGGTTTAGGAAGCTTGGCCCCGCAAGTCCCCTCCAGCCCAAAGCCAGTATGCTTCACTGTGAAACCTAGATTGCTAGATCCCCCCAACCTCGCAAGGAGTACGCCAATACTTGGGTAGGCCTTTGCATGGGTCGCAAGGAGCAGAAGAGAAGAGATGGACCGCAGGCTTCCGCTCCCAAGGTTCGCCACGACGTCTTGCTCCGCTGCATTTTTTTGTTGCCTGATGCTTTGAAAATGTACTATGATGCGCGGGGGTTTGAAAAGTCATGTCATGACGGAGAAAGCTGACGCCCCCAAGAAGACGCAGTCTTACGAACAGGGGAGCCAGTGGACAAGATGGCCAGGAGCAGACATGTCTGGCTCTGAGACCCGGGTACGACCTCCATCTTCCGGGAATAAAAGGTGTTAGATATTCGGTTATGCTTACGAGCTGGATGCATGGGCTTTCCCGTCGGAGTTGCCATTCTCGCTGAAACATCGTTTGGCTGAAGTCTTACCTTCTTCCACGGAAATAGGTTTTTTGCCGAAATGACGGGATGGCGGTTGCAGCTGAGCTGCTACGTGAGATCTCCAAAATCAAAACGAGTTCCGGACATGTTGTATTGCATGTGTTCGGTATCCCTGGTACTATAGTGTTGTTGGTTTTTGATCGTATGCCGAACCTAGAATCCATCCGACTAGATCTGTTGTTGGACCTGCCATGGGCTTCCGCGATTCTTTGCAGCGAGGCCCCGAGCAGCCAGCACGGAAGACAAAGCCAGAAGTGCGATGCGTGGATGCAGTGGCTTTCGGAGACTGTTCTCGATTTTCCGTAGTGAGGTACGGATGTTTCCGGGGTCTTACGCCTGAGGTTCCTCTGACTTTGCCGCCTCTTTTGCCTCGTGCTGTTTCTTGTGTCCACTTGAGCCGGTGTGGGGTCCCACGCTTCAGCACTTAGGGCTCCGCAAGCTTCAGTTAACGGCCCATGGCACCAAATGATTCTCGGGACGGCTGGGCTGCGGCTACGATGCAGGATTGGGGATTTGAGACGGTGTGGTTCAATGTATGAGTCGCCGCTCGACGAAGACTCGCAGACCTTGTCAGGCTTGGCCATATGGCGAGGAGACCAAAGATGCAAAGGTAAAGGTTATATCATATCGGGGCTCCTGTCTATACGTAGTTGAGACCCCTACTGTCTGGAATTCTGAATAACCCGAGGCTAGATCCTCTACCAAAGCCCAGTTGTTCTGTCGTTAACGAGTGAGCGAATTCGATTCAGCCGTCCTGGGTTCAGGAAAGAGACGGAAGAAAGAGCTGCGCGCGAGAAGATGCAGAAGGCCTTGAGGAATCAGCGGGAGAGTTTGTCATAACAGTCGGGTCAGAGCTCTCTAGGCGGTTTACCAGCAGTCGTCGAGGCCGGCTTTGCTTGTTGTCAAGATGGTGCCAACTCCCTAAGCGATTTCTAATGATACGGCGGCGTGTTTGAAGCAGTTCAGAACCAGAATCAGCGTCAGCAGCGTCGTGGCAATGTATGAACTCGTTAATTTCTCACGCAGAGAAAGATTCTCGTTGAAACCTTGACCACCCGTACAGTAGAGCACATACGGATGAAACGGCGGCAGCAAAAGGGCTAACATCCCACACCGCGTTCCACAAGCTTGTCTGGACCAGCGTCTGCGTTTAACTTGCCAAAGCCAGTGCATGCGCGAAGATCGTGATCTCGACGGTCGTGTGATTCTTGAGCTTCAAGGATGCGTGTCTTTGTTGCCCCGTGTTGCCATCGCAGAGTTGAATTTCACTCGTTTCAGGGATTTTGATGTGCAACCCAACAGTCCTGCGAAGGGCCCACTGCGGCAGAGAAGCTTTTGTTGTGTGTGTGTGTGCAGGCCGCTGAGCATAAAGCGTCTTCCCTGATGGACACAGTGATGAAGCAAATCGCTGGGGCCCTACGCTTCGGGTAGAAAGCTGATGCAGCACGCGAGTTTACACAGCACGGCGAATGATGGCGCTTGTGATTTTTGCTTCGTGGCAGCGGCAGTTATGCGGGTGATAGATGATCAGACACCGGATGTACACTCTCATACCCACATGCAAAGCATCCGATGTTTGCGGCGGCGTTAGAAGCTCGAGCGCCGTGACCAAGGTCGCACGAGGGACAAAACATGAGAACGCATCGATCATGCAGCAGCTGGAAAGTCAACAGTAAACAGTCAGGTCGCATTCTAGATCTGAGCCCCGTGACATCTGGGATCAGAGTGGGACGAGCAGAAAGAACGCTTATTCAGCAGAAGCTCCACATGCACAAACTGGCATGGCTGACAGGGAGTCGAAGAGTCACACTCAAGCTTTGTAGGGAATTTGCCGGAGAGAGACACAAGGACAAGGACGTCGAGGGAGACTGTGGTTTTGTAGAGGCCATCCGCCGAGGATGTGAACTGTCCGACTTTGAAGGCTAAACGGAAACCTTAGCTAACCATGGAAGGTAGATCTCCAGCCCTGGGAGCATTTCACTGAAAGCCCTGAGCCCTAAAGCGGAGTTGCATTCTTCGATGGCTCCTTGCGGATGGATGATGCAGAACAGGCCGGTGCTTCACTTTGAGAGTTGGGAGGCGTCCTGCGCCAACCATCCTTCTCCCAACAGGTCTCGCGTATGACTGAAACTCCGATTTAGGTTTGCGCCACATGATGATTCCTTTGAAGAATTTCCCCCGAGGCAAGGAATGCCAAAGTCAAGAGTGTAAGCTTAGGGTGTTTAGGCTTCATTTTGCCCTTCTGAGGCAGGCAGGCTCGCCCCAAAGCCGCAGAGGTATATCTGCATGGAGTTGTTCCTAGATGTCTTATATGGCAGCGTATAGCGAATCGATCCAAAAGGAGTCGCTCAGGCGTCACTTGCGGAGGGGTGTTTGCCCCTGCAGAGACCCGGTCACCAGTCGGAGGTCACTGGCTGTGGAGAAGTTCTGGGCGCGGTCGCCGAGGTCCGTTCTTTGTGAGCTTGGGTTCGTCTGCTTCTGTTGAGCAATGTCGCACCGAGACGGACAACAGCAAGCATCAGAACGGGAACGGTCACCGCAGCAGAAGGAAGGGTACAGGGCAGGGAGAATGGACGTGATCGATATCCTCAGCACCTGTGCTATTGGCGTTTCCGTTGTCGCGATGGTCGTCGTCGTCGTCATTACGCGGTCAACATGGCACACGCTGCTACAAGTAAGTACTAAAGAGTATTCACCACGGGACAGCGGCAGAAAGCAACAAGAGTAGAGAAGCAGCAGCACCAGCTGCGGGACAATGTCAGAAGCAAGTGGCACAATCCGCCCAACGACAAGCGCAAGGGTAGCAACAACAACCGCACAGCACCAGCAACAG
>CAJNDT010001002.1:752500-985000 GCA_905221615.1 Symbiodinium sp. CCMP2592
TCGGCCTCTAGGATTCAAAGTGCTTGGGTCAGGAACCCCAGTTTTCGTGAGGTGTGCGGGTCGTCTTCGACCGACGGCTCTTTGACAGCAGCTCCAGCGAGCTGCCTTTCCCGTCGAAGAGCCCCTGGGAGAATGTTGGTCATTGCTTCGATATCAGTCATGTCTACAAGAGATTACAAGAGACCCAGTTTTACATTGATAGCTCCAAGTCAACATGTGACAGTGCTTCGATTGGTCTACCTTTTGCATGCAGGTCTCCATGCTGACACGGTTCGTGTTGAGGCACCATGGCCGCACATCAATTGCTTCTAAAACAGGCAGAATCCTGTCCATTGCCTCGGGGTGATTGCGTCCCTAGAGCCCCGCAGTCATCCCCAGTAGAGCTTCTCCCACCTTGATGCCAAAGTACGCATCCTTTGTCAAGTGCCGTCCAAACCTGCCCCTACCGCCCACCACGTGCTTGAAGTAAATTACGCTTTGTTTCCTCTATGCGGTTAAGTTTCGTTGTAAGTTCTACCTGTTCCGGCAGCCGACCTTCGTGGTATCATGAAAGATCGCTATTGCTTCCGGCTGTTCTAGTGAGATTATGTTCTCGACTACCTCCTGGAAGGCACTCAGCTTCGGCACCACCGCCGGTGATGAGCTTTGAAGTGTTTGAAGTTCAGCACGCAGAACCGAACAAGATTTGCAGCCACACCGTCCCGGCAAAAACGCATGTAACATGTATCCCAAGCCCCTAAGCCCCTAAGCCCATGCGAGTTGCGAGAGTCGCAAGCCTAGGTCCGAACTCTAGGTCCCCACTGTGCCGAAACCCTAGATTTAGGGGCCGGCCTAGGGTTTAGGGCTTAGGGGCTTAGGGTTTAGGGCTTAGGGGCTTAGGGGCCTAGGGTTTAGAGTTTAGGGGCCGGGATCCAGGTCCAGCAGACGGAGGGCGGCAAAGATCTCTTCGGCCTCAGACACCCGCCTGCATTTCACCGAGCTGGGAGCGGCTGGATGTGCGATTTCTGTAAAGCCGGCCGAGGGCTCCCAATCGAAAGTATGCTCGGCCTGATACGTCACATTTCGCCCCAAAATAGACTTGAGAATGTAGACTAGGGGGTTATGTCTGTCATGGGGAACGTGGAAAAGTAGACTTGACACCCGCGTGTACGGTGCATTGTGGCAAAGAGGTCCGATCCTTCCGCTAGCCAGACCCGTTCCCAGTCCAGTGAAGTTTTGTAATAGTCTAAAGGTCTACATAGTCGAGGTCCGGAACCCACCACTTCAGCCTTTTGTCAAAGCACTGCTCCATTTGAGGATGGTTCCGTCTCCTTCAAGAGGCGCGGCTGTTGGACCTGAGTTTTGAATACCATGGAGGGAAAACGAGACGGGAAAGCGATGTTGAACAAGAAAATCATAAAGTTGAAGACCCGAAGCCCTAAACCCGAGAAGTGAAGGAACCTAAGACCCTAAACGGTAAAAAACGCCCAAGACCTACACCCTAAACAAAATACTCCTAAACGCTCAACCCAAGAAACCCTATCGCCTCTCAACATCTCTCAACCTCTCGCAAGACCTTCGGACCCTAAAGCCTGGAATGTGACAGGTTCCGGCTGGATCGACTCCTGGGATCCCAGAACGCCCGAAAAGGCCGGCGTCGGAGATCGCTCGTAGGGATATGGGCTTTTCTGGTTTGGTGATGTTTGGGTCTGGGCCGGCATACCAGCAAAGCACGTTCTGAAAAAAAGGCAAAGGGGGTCTGGGGTGTCAGGGTTCGGACGTTGTTGAGGGCGAAAACGGTGAGGGGTTTTGCCCCAGGGGTGTGGGCCTCAAGAGTTCAAAGTTGCTTGTGGATGAGGGTGTTGGCTCGTAGGCCATCATAAGGAGCAGATTTCATGTTTCGGAAGCTTAATCCTGCCGGACGTAGGCTTGATTTGATGAGCATCTTGCCTTCAAGATACAGGACGTTGATACCTGAACGGTGGGAAGGACTTCCCGAAAATCAGATGATCATGTTCGATTGCGACTGTGTAAGTTCCACAAGAGTCTGGCACGCAGAGGGACGGAAGGCTGCACTTCGCTTGCCGGCTTCACCCAGCCCGCAAAAGCACTTGATATGTCAAGAAGGAACCCGACCCCAATATACCCCAATGTCGAACCTATCCTTCCACCCTGGATGCCGCTTCGCAGCTCAAGCTCGAGCTGGGTCTGCTGCCCACTTTGTCCGGCGACGTCCATGCGGCGATTTAGCCTGGATCGAGGGCCCATCGTTCGAGCATGCTGTCCGTTAGGGTTTGTTTGTTTTGCTTTGATGGCTCAGGGCTGAAAAGCGCAACAGGGCTGAAAGACACAACATGCTTTGCAATATTGAAGCTGCAATGCGAGGAAGAGGAGCGAGAGTACACGATGCAGTGCCATGGACATGTCTATGGTGGTCAGTGAAAGTCTGTTGCTCAGGCTGCATGCACACCTCGATGCAGCCACCCGGCCTAATATACCCGAGTCCTGAAGTTTTCCGATGCCTTTCATACATGTAGATTGGTTAGCCGCGTCCCTGCCCAACTTCTGACCCAGCATTGTATGCACACGAAGCTTTCTCTGTCCCCTCATATGTCAATCCATCTATGCTTACAGATGTGTATCTATCTATGTATCTATCCATCTCTCTCTCTCTCTCTCTCTCTCTCCCTCCCTCCTCTGTCGCGGCAAATAGACGGGTAGTCAGCTCATAGACACATTGAGAAAATGTCAGATAGACAGAGAGACCGACAGATCTGAACGTCGGTATACATAGATAGATAGATAGGTGTGTGTATTATACGCCTGTATGCGTATGTATATATATATATATATATTATATATATATATATATATATATATATATATATATATATATTATACATATACACATGTCTATATTTGCGTGAGCGAACGATTGTATTTGTAGGTAGTTGCACTGTAACTTGCACGTTGTACGCATAGGTAACCGTAGGTGCGCACCGGCAGGGAAACATGACGCAAGTCTTGCGCACCTACATACTGCAATGCTCATCAACAAGTTCAGTTCCCACGCACGTGCAGCTTGTACACGTGTGCCTGCATTTGAGACTGTGTCCTTATGACTTGTTGTATGTCTCAGCCGGCTCGGATGGTGTGGGCCGATTCAGAGTTGTCAGATGTTCTATTCCGCGGCTGTTTATGTGGTAGATATCCACTCTAATGTTGTTGTGAACATCTACGTGTAGTTTCAAAGTTCAGTAACACCTTGTTGGCGAACCACGTTTAGATAAATGAGTACTGTATGTGTGAACATTTATATACTGATGTAGAACTATATCTATCTATCTATCTATCTGCTTTTGTTCATGTTGCCTATAGGTGCAACGGAGACGGGAAAAAGTGGCTGCTGAGGGGAAGACTCCCCGAGCACAAGCTGTCCTTTGGGGGGTCTCAGAGCCATAGGGTTTAGAGGGTTTTAAGGGTTTAGGAAATTTTCCACAGGAAGAGATATTTTCCTTTGGCTGTGATCTGTGATTTTCAGAATCCCAAGGGTTTCTTATTAAATTCTTTGGTTTTGGCTTTGCAGGCTTTGGGTTTAGTTTTCTCCTGCCGTGCTGAATTAAGAAAGAGGTGGGAACAAGTAGAACCTGAAAAGTTGGTGACTTACCATGACCTACGAAACACCAACTACCTTACAGGGCTTTCTAGGGTCAATAAAGATATTATCAAGCTCCCTAAAGTGCTTTAACATGGATTGCGGCAACATCATCTGCCTGCATGTCATAACAGGCCTTCATAACGAAGATAGGCAGGATAAGGCTTCCCTGATAATAATCCTTGTTAGCACGGCATCCTTCAAGGAATCAACCAGGGTACCGTAGGGGATGAGTCTGTGGGCCTTGGCAGTTTGAAAAGGGATCGTTTAAGGGTCCCTGCAGAGCGTTCAAGGGTTCTTAAAGGGGCTGGAACCTCTCAGCACATGTCCAGCTTTGAAAGCCGGCTGCAAAGACTGCATGGGGCCGCTGCTCTCCGAAACAGAACGCTCCAAGGTGCATCGCGAAGGAGAGGAGCCCGAGGAGGCCACGGTATAATTACTTTGCTGTCCGTGTTGAAGGTGGTATTACGGGTTCGGGACGGAGCTGAGGAGGCCAGGGTTCCTGTCTCCTGCATTCATAGAAACTCTGCAGAGAGGCCTGGCATCGGAAGATAGCGGCTATGGCCGAGGCCGCCGATGCTTCTTTAAGTGCCACTGTTGGTTCTCAGGCAGTTAGGCAGGATGCTTACACTATTTTGGGGCTCCTTCTTATAATTATAGTATAATGGGACCCAAAACCCTCTTCTAATCATCAAGGCCTCTACATTAATTCATATTTCATAGGTTCCTTTGTTCGGTTTTGGGTTCGGAGAGCCAATCTGTGGGACTATCCTCGGTAATCTCCAATGCCAACATGACATGACTAGTTAAAGGTAGTACTATTGCTTGTGCTCTTGAAAGCCATGCTGTTATACTGTTGTCACATGCACATTTGCTCCTCCTTTCCAGTACTCCGTCCTGATGGGATCTGCAGTCGAATCAGAGCTGCAAACCGGCATGTGTAGGTCAAGCTTCCCGACAGCGTCATTCACACGTGTTGCTCATAACATCTGCGCAATTTTGTCGAACTGTCGAGATTTCCTGCATAGGTCTAATGGGGACTTTCCAAAGAACGGCCTTTCCCAAGATTAGCTGCAAAATTTGATCATCCTGGGGTAAATCAGATGAGTGATTGTCAAGTCGGCAAGAGTGCTTTCAAGTCCGGGCTGACGAGTCGAGAACCAGCCGGCCCCATGTCGACAACAGTGCGAACCCCCAAGTCGAAAACAGACAGCTTACCACTTCTATTATTCGGATTCTGCTTGAGAGTTTCGGGTTTACCGCAAACAGATGATTGTGGGTCGTAGACTGGCTAGACTTGAGTCCAGTGGCAAAAAGGGCATTTGCTGTTTAAGGTCAAAGTTTAGGGTTCAAAAGTTTGGGGTTCAGGGTCGTGCGATTAACATAAAGTTTAGGGCATATAGTGTTGAGGTCTTAGGTTTTGATCACCTCTGTGCGGTTTTCTGACTCCCCAGCCTTGCTCTCTGACTCGCACACCCCTCGGTCTCCGACTCATGCGTACCCGCTTTCTGACTCGGTCTTCTGGGTTTTCTGAATTGGTGCACGCCGTTTTCAACTCGTTTTCCGTTTTCCTGACGTGGGCGTCACCCCAAACTCGGATTGTTGATTACTTTTTCGCGTATGCCCGGAGCACGTCACAGTGTTGGTGCTGCTGCAAATTGCGGCTGCAAACTTCCGTGCATAGAGCCTCACTTACAGAATTAGCTTGAAAAGTTCGTTCCCACGTTTTCCTACTGACCTGGGCTCCGGCTGAAGCATCTGCCTGCTGTGCAAAGCTCATGTCTCTTTTTTGTCGAACCGCGGAGCCTCATGCGGGGATGCCGCCGTCCTTGTGATTTCCCTGTAGAGATTCTGGACATTTAGTGCAACCGATTCTAGAAGACTGCCATGCCGGACCAAAATCGAGTTCTTGATCGTCATTCCCTTTTGATGCACGAGTCTTCCCATTCTCTTGCTTTGTTCATCAGGCTTTCTCCCACGTCATCCGAAAAAATATGACTTGATTTTAATTCCCCTGCATTGCCGATTCAGACCGTCGTCGAGTCAGGCACGCGGCATTTTCGCTCATCGCAGCGCCGAGGGCCTTGGCGGAGCCAGGCTCCTGACGCTGTGTGTATGGAATCTGGGGAGCTTCTGAAAATGTAAGGCTCCACTTCATAAGGGTTCGGTGATTTGGTCAGTACAGTCTCTTCAGTGAAGTCTTGGCCGGCAGAGGGCTGGAGTCGGGCCCATGTTGCTGTTAAGGGGACTGCTAAGGTTTCGAGATTTCGAGCGGCGTTGCTTAGGTTCGAGTTTCTGGTGCAGAGCATATGGTGGTGACCAGACGAATGTGAGTCAAGGCTTTGTGACCACCAGTCCATCATGTGCAAATACCGTGCAGTATGTGGCAGATTATACGTCAAATGTGGATCAAGAGGCTTGCCCCACCACTTGCAAGCAATGTTCTTTGTTTCTGTGCCTTTTTGTGCAGCCGTTGCGTCCTTACAGGGATACGCAGTGTTGTCGCGGCTTTGGAATCTACCAGGGTTTTTTGTTAATAGGAACGCTTCCAGGATCTTCCAGGCATGTCGCAGTGTCGCAGATGTAGTGCTTTTTGCGGGACATACCAGGCGCAGTGCTTTCATCAACAGCCGCACAACAACAGACGACCGGAGGTACCTTGGCTTTGATCGGGGGCACCGGGAGCGAAAACCTCCGTGTGTGTGTGTGTGTGTGTGTGTGTGTGTTTGCTGATTGTTTTTGTTCGAGACCGTCGGGACGTCGTGTTTCTGCCGTGCAGCGCAACTTCGGGAAAACGCGCATAAACCCGTCCTTGGCTGTTTGGTTTTGATGTTGTATGTCGCGGGAGCATCAAAGGATCTCGTGAGCGCATCAACCATCCGCATGAAGATCCTAGCTAAGTGGCCAAACCTGCTTGCAGAATCATAATTCCGGTTCCTTACAGCTCGCGGTCTGCATACTATAGAGGTTCTCAAACTACTCGGTCCTACCGCGCTGATGGTGTCTGATGGTGTACGTTGCTGATAGGAAGCGGGGGGGCGTGAGCTAATCGAATTCCGGCGAGTAGGTGGCCAAAAATGAACAGCAACCTGCAAAGCTCATCGTCGTGCAAATGAAGCGGGGCGCACGTGCAAGAAGCGAAGCTAAACAGGAGTTTTAAACTCACATCCTTCCTCCCACCCCGCCGCCGAAAATCTCTGATTGAGGCTTCCACCAGCACTTGAGGCTGCGAGGACAGGCGATGTCACCACCCTGGAGGGCCTTCTTCGCGAAGGCGGGGCAAAAGGACCGGAGTTAAGACCATCCGAAACAGTCCCAATGTATCCGAGCGCTGATTTGGAAATACAGCGCTTCCAATGTGTTTTTTAGCGGTGTCGGAGTGTCTAGAATAAAGAGTTCCTTCCTCGGGAAACCCGTCAGTGTGAAAGAAGCAGGGCATCTGTGTATGGCACACATGCGAAGACTAATCGAGACTTGCATTCGGTGGGGTTCAATCAGCCACGGCACATGCTGCTGCTGCTGGACAGCATCTGCTAGCTTCGATTGTAACTGCATCCCAAGAGTTCAAGAGAGCTTGGATGTGATGTTGTAGTGGCTGTTTGACTGTCTTCGGGTCCTTGCGAAGCCATGGCCGTCAAGAAGAAGGGTGCTCAGACGGGCAAGCCAAGCTCTGCGAAGCAGTTCTTCTTTGTAATGTTGCTGCTAGGGGCGGGCTTTTCAGCTGGTTTCCTATTTCAAGGCAAGTCGCGCCCCCCTCCTGGAAGCGGTTCAGAGATGATTCGTCGCTTCAGCGAAGAAGCTGCTTTCAGAGACGAGCGGGCGGCTTTAGTAGCGCGCTTGCAAAGTGCAGAGCACCAGGAAGGTCTGGGCGGGGAGAGTAGCATGGCCGACGGCGCAGGCACCCTGCCGGAAGCACCCCTCCCAGCGGTCGGCAGACACGATCCGCTAAGTCCACAGCCACCCCATTCTGCTGCAGAAAGCACACGGGCCTATTCTCCAATGGTTGTCGATGCCTCAGCCACTACTACTGGCAATCAGGAACCCTTGGCAAGCGAAGCGGATGAGGCAGAGGGGGATGCGGATAGTGTCGCCAGAAAACCCGCTCAAAGGCGAGGACGGGCTTTCGAGGTGACTCAAGGACATGCCTCCCAACCTTCAGCCACAGCTCTTCAACGGCGCCTGGGTTGCACGAACTGTTGCAACGATGGCCACCAGAACGGACCGTGCTTTGATGTGGAGGCTTGTGCTGCTGGCGTAACTGGTGGAAGGTATGCTTTCGTGTACGCACATGTAGGGGTTCCAGGATGGCCTTGGCTCACCTTCTTGGACTCCATGCGTGCGCAAGCCCTCCTCCTGCAGGAGACCACGGGCGGCATCGTAGACATCGTTGTTATGATGCCGGCGAAAGATGTTAAGGAGTTGGGGTGTCATCAGCGAGCGCTCGTGCACAACTACGGCATCCGCATCTATGAAGTGCCATGGACGATTCCACCCAATTCTTGGTATCCGGACTACTGGTGGCCAGGCAAAGCAGATGGGTGGTGCGGACCACAAGATTTGATGCGTTTGCATGCATTGGGAATGGATGAGTACAATGCCGTGGTTTTCTATGACCAAGATGTAGAGTTCCAGGGGGACATGACTGCGGTCCTGAAGTGCGCCGCAAAAGGCTACTTTATCAGTGCTAGTGGTGGAGTGGGCGAGCCATTCAATGTGGGTTTTTTCGCCCTTCGCCCGGACAAGAGGCTGTTGCGAGCCGCTGAATTCTTTGGTGGAAATGTGACGTTTACCGTTCCGACCGGCTGGGGGCGATGTGGTTTTCAACCCAGTGGGAGTAAGTTTGTGGGGGCAGAGTGTGGGCAAGGTTTTTTCCATACCCTCTTCTACAAGAAGTGCAAGCCCGTCGAGACAGCCCTGATCGCAGCCGGCCTGCACGACTCCGCCGGCAAGGCATACTTGCACCTGGAGTCTGTGATGGTCGACCGATGCATATGGAATTATCAAAACGATGGTGACTGCGGTGGCAACCCTCGCTTCGATTGTAACGCCATTCGTGTGCACCACAAGCCAACAAGCAAGCCGGACAATGATCGACTCTGCGGCAAACTGAAGCATCATCACGGGGGCTGGACTGGGGAGCCGAGGTCTCCTTTCCTTCCGCCTCCACCTGCCCCCGTGTCGAAAGGCCGAGGCGCAGGTACCACCTGCGTCAAAGAATGCGTCGATGTTGGCAACAACTGTATTTGCAACAACCCCACGCCTCCGGCACATCACATCAAAAATGTCACGGTCTCCAAGACACTGGTGCGTTGCCAGACGGAGGCCATCAGGGTCTGTCAGCTTCAGGATGCAGTGAAAGCCCTCAAGACAGTCTTGCGTCCTAGATTCTGCCCAGCTATGTCGCCATGCTTTGCCATGGGTAGCACTGGCGCCTCTTAGGTAGTGGGTTTTGTACTTAGCATGAAAGGATGTGAAAGGGAGAAGCAGGCTGCGATGCAATACGAGCATTTGCGACACAGCTCAGAAGGGCAGCCGGGTTGCACAACGGACATGCGCAGTCGAGGTCTTGTTCGAGTGTAAACTGCAGTCAAGAGCGGGCGCAGTGCTGGGTACAATGTCTACACCTCGGCACACTTCGTTCAATCTGCGCCTGCATCTTGAACCCATGCAGCCAGAGAAACAGCAGAGACGACACATACAGCAGAACGTCATGCACCAGCAGGGGAGCACAATAGAGCATGCATTGTACTTCCAGCGCGAAGCTGCGTGAGCAACAAACGCAGGTAACCCGGAAGCGCACATCAAGCGATGTGAAGTACATTTCATGGCAGTCACCTCGGGCAGTAAAGTGTGGTGTAGTGCGGTAGGGCCTGTACGCATGGTCAGGAGGCACATGTACAATGTACAGCAAAGTATCATGGGTGATTTGACCATGCAGGTAGGTTTAAGCTCAGATCATCTATGCTCAGTGCGTTCTCGCATGTTTGTGAGCCCGGACGTTTGTTTGCATGTCTTTGAGGTGCATCCTTTGTTTTTCTGTTTGTTTGTCATGCAGGCACGAGGGCAATACTGTAGCACTTGCACAGGCGGACAAGCTCACAAACAGAGAGACGGGCAGAGGCTGACAGAGACAGCAGGACAGGCAACCAGACCGACAGGAAGCTCTGGCTAGCATTTGGAATGCTGCTAAAAATCATCAGGCGCATCTGAAGGTTCAGGCCTTACAGCTTCGATTTTGGGCAAGTTCAGGACTCTACATAATTTTCCAGGTGAAAAGCTCCAGCAACGATCGATTCGACGTGAAAGTCACGGGGCCTTCTCAGCTGACCGTGACGCGGGTCGACGCACCTTCCTGCCTCCAAGCTGTTGTTGGACTTCGTCTTGACATCTCTGAAGCTTAGGTTAAGGTCGGAAAAGAGTAACAACGTTGCTAACTGCAGTAGTCGCCTGTCGGACAGCCCAGGTTGGTGTGATGCCGTGACCGTGGAATGTTGCATCCAGAACTGATCGCGTACGAGACTGCTCCCTCTTTGAGAACGGGGCCTGCAACTGCGCTCAGACACCCCATCGGCGGCATGGCTTCTACACTGTATCTGGCTTGGAGGAGGCGCATAAGGGACGGTCGGGCAGGCTATCTCTTGGATGTCGGCTTAAAGGTCACGGAGCACCACAAGAATCTCTGGCGCCTGTTCGAGGCTTCGCAACCGATGGCAGCCGAAGGCGTTAGTAAAAGTGCTGCTACCTTTGCGTCCAACCGCTGCACTCACATGGGGCGATTCCGCCGTACAAAGCAGGCCAACGTGTAGGAAGACCTTCAGGGGAGCCGGTCGTGCACCCTACAGACTACAGAGCCCTAAAGCCTTGAACTCTTCCGAGCAAAGTACTGTGCAAACCTGAGCTCCTGCACCCTAAACATTCGCCTCGCCCGCAGAAGACACCTCAGGCTGGGCACTGAACCGGTCATAAACTCAGGACGCCACTCGAGAATCTCGAGTTTGTTTCTACTACTACTACTACCTACTACTACTACTACTACTACTACTACTACTACTACTACTACTACTACTACTACTACTACTACTACTACTACTACTACTACTACTACTACTACTACTACTACTACTACTGGTACTACATTCCTAAACACTGTTGTCCCACTGTTATGGGGTCTAGACGAGCTCCCCATTTCTTGAGACTCCTGGATCACAACTGCAACCGTAGACAGAGGTACCATCTAAAATTCTTGAACTCGTGCGCTCTTCCTGTGTGTTTGGCAATGGAGAAGTGTTGTCAAGATTTCATCGTCTTACGCATAGCCTCCTGAATGCCTGCGACATGATGTTATTCCCTAAAACCCGTGTGCTTAGGCAGGTATCTCCGAGAACAGGTAGACATCTGGCCTAAACACACGAGACATCTATTGGCAAAAGCATGGCATGAAGCCTGAACATCTCTCAACCCTGCGCCTGCAGCCAATGAGCCCTTTGGGGATAGGTCTCTTGGGTTTGTGACGTGCCTGCAGGGTGTAGAGTGTAGGCCTTGATTCGGCTTAGGCGGCTCCGTTCCCTCCGAAGGCTGGCAACCCTTTCGAGCAGCTTCCTTGGACAAGCACGGCGCCAGTGCTCTGGACGGGCTGGGGCCTGGGGTTCAAGGAAAGCTGAGAGGAGCTTTGCCAAATCTCCATAAGCACAACTCTCTGGCTAGTTGCTGCGAGTCCCGACGCTGACGAACTCCAACTTCATGTATACCTCTATCGGAATTGTCAGAAAACTTGTGCTTTCTGTTCTCTCCGATGTGGTTTGTCGTTGTCCTCCTGTGTTCAGTCAAACGTTGTGCTGGTACTCAAAATGTACCCAGAGGTTATGGTAACAAAGCAGCAAAGCAAGCAGCCACCAAAAGCACCCCGCGGCCACCGCCACCCCCACCCCCACCCCCACCCCCACCCCCCCCCACCCCCACCCCCACCCCCACCCCCACCCCCACCACCACCCCCACCCCCACCCCCACCACCACCACCACCACCACCACCACCACCACCACCACCACCACCACCTCCACCACCACCACCTACGACAAGAAGCAGCGTGGCCACCATCAGTACCACCTTCATCATTATGAGAACGGTCGTCAGAGCAACCACAAGACGGCCAGCAACAACAACCCATCGAATTGTCAGTGGCCTTGGTAATCGCCAGCGCAGTAGCATACCTGAGAGGTGGTGAGTGTAGTGCTGGTCGCAGCTATCAGGACAAGATCCCAACCACCCCCTGGATCTTCCTCATCTGTGAAGGACTGGGCTGCCGGGAATGGGCACATGGAGTGCGTAGATCTGATTCTGAATGTGGACCCTGGCTATGCCCTGAAGGCCGTGGATCGACGACGTTGCTAGGGCTTAAGGAAGTTGCTGGTTCCTGTCCTAGGGGTCCTTGAAGCAGCGCTTCAACCAGTTGTGTGGAGGTTTGTTATGTTAAGAGTGCGTGTCTTGTGCCTCGAAAGCCACGACACGCTCACGGATACTCGATGTCATGCTGTAATTATGTGTGGATACCGCACGCATATACGTACACAAGTGTGTCAATATTTACTTAGATTTACATGTACAATACAATAACATACTGTGTCGTTGATTTTGCTGCGAGCAGGAACTTGGGAAGTTGTAATGGGGTCAGGGTGGGCAGAAAATGCCACCGATGTTGTTCTGGGTTGTTGACGTGTGAGGAGTCCCCGATGTTTTGAAACTTCGAGACGGGACCATGACTTCGGGAATAACAGCATTATACGGCCTCAATTTCAGAGCCTTCAGGTGTTCGAGGATGACAAGTATGCAAGCATGCACTCGCACGGGGTCGTAGTTCTGGTGATATGACTTATGCAAAGCTTCTAAAGCCTTCGAAAACACCCTGTCAGCCATTAGCAGCACAAGCGTCCAACTTGCTGGAGGCCACGCGTCGAGATGGCCGGGGACCCTTTCACTGGGCTGCTCAGGCTCCGATAATGTCTTGGAGGGTCTGGGGCGTGGTGCTTCTTTGAAATGGGGTTTCTGCTTTGCCAAAATTCGCACGCCGTGCACCAAGTGCAATATGATCGGGGGTGCAGCACGGCACATGGCAGGGTGGGCACAACTCCGTTCTCCGGCGACTTTTGCAGTGCAAGGCGCCTGCACGGCAGGGACGTCCTTCATTGGAGTTGTCGATGCCGGGCTCAGGATTTCGGCTGTTGGCCGCTTTGATTCCCTAAGGCCCACCATGCCAGGATGGTGAAAGGCATTTGCGTCGGTTTTTCCTTGATGGACTCCCGCATGCCTGACAAGCTTGTCCGTCGGTGATGGTCAGGTGCACCCTGATGCTCGCACCACAGCAGGAGTCACCATGATGATGCTTCGGGGCTGCAAGCACGACATGTCTCGCACAGTGGATTTGCAGATGGCGAAGCGGCACGACAGTGTGAGGGGGTGTCGAAGGAAATGACAAGTTTTCGATCGTGGCTGGCTTGAAGACGTGCTCGTGTGGGCGGCATGGATTTGCATTTGCCCTCGTAGGATCGAGGAATGATCATGGCCGCGGGGGGGGGGGGGGGCAGGGCGGCCAAAATATTGGCCCTGCAGATCTTGTGGTTTCCGCGTGTGTTTGCAGCAGGCAAGAAGCGAGGTGAAGCTGGAGACTTGAACAACACTTCTAGCTGGCAACTCTCTGATTTTGCAAGGTTTGCAAGTTATGGCGGCCACATGGAGACGTGTGACTTCTTGCTAAGTCAAAGTGGCTCCGGCTGCAAATAGTTGCAGATGCATGTCACGACGCAGTCAGCTAAAAGAGCCAAGCTCACAGCATCTGCGGGACACAGGAGCAGATCTGTGGTTGCAGAATGCGTCCGTTGGCATCAAAAGTAAGGTTTTCGTGTTTTCCGTGTTTCGTGGATCCAGTGTTTTTTAGTTTTCCGAAGCATTTGATGGTGGAGACAAGGTTTGTAGCGAAACCTTCGTTCCTAACATGCGCTTGATAGTTGCGAAAGCTATGCTTCCAATCGGACGAAAGAAAAGGCATAGCGACATGATTGTTCAAGAAGCATGAAATGCTTATGCAAACAAAAACATTGCGAATGGAGGGCTTTGTCTGAAAACTCGAGGCACTTGTCCATGGTAGTCGTCATTTGTGCACCATGACATGGTGGGCGAAATGGAAGAACAATGATTGTTGAGGCAGTCACGCCGCACTGACATTTAGTGAGTCGTCATCCTACTGTGTTTAATTTTAAACTTAAACTTAAGTGCGTTCAGAAGCTGCTGGTTTAGATCATGGCAGTTGTGCGTCCAGCAACCGGAGATAAGGTATGGCTGCGACGCAGGACACTTTGCAGCCATGGGTGGTGGCGTGGCCATTTGCCAATGGCCTTTTGGCTGCTGCAGAGGAAACAAAATCAATGTACGGTTCAGAACAGTCAGTAATACTATCCCTTATAGGGTTGCTCATGATAATTGATATACTCCCAATGTTTAGTTTATGATTAAGGCCATATCAACCATCGTCAGCAGAGATAACCACAATTACCATCGCGATGGTAAGTGTCAAACAGAGTAGGTACCACTAGCCGGACCGGTCATAGGTCACGACAGCCAAATTGTAGTTCGATTCGCGTTCAACTGAACCTCACATTGCTTTAAGTTTTGAGCCGGAGGCTGAGGCAGAGCCTGGGGAAAGATCCCGATTCCCAAATGTTGTTTCATGGAACAAAGAAACAACTTTCAGTGGCCTCCCTGACTGAATGGAATGGCCTTTGCAAATGCAAAGCTACAGGGCATTCAGCTGGCGCCCTAAACGCTTAAACTGACACTGGACCCTTAAACCTTGACATTCGGCCCTGATTTGCTGATCCCTACAGCCCTGGAGGACGAACTCTGGTTGAAACTGGGAACCCTAGCCCTGCTCACATACCCCTTATCAAACCCGAAATATGCACTAAAGCCGTTTCACACATCCCGGGTTTGGCTGAGGTTGCTTCAGCAAGGCATGTGCTTCTCCCGACCCCAGCGCTCTGGCCATACGGCTCCATTGCATTGCATTTACATGCAGGGTTAGGGTTCGGGTAGCATCGTCAGCTTTTCTTGGATCAGAGTGGTGTTCAGGTTCAGAAACAGGTATAGTAGGGCTCGACCTTGACGTTTTATCACCGAGGCGTTCAGCGGGTTTTCAAGATACGGATCTTGCTACTTGAGGTTTACATTGGGGGCCCTGGGGAATTTTCCTTCGGGTCCCGATATGCGGACTTCTGAGAGAGGGATCTTTCTGAACCCGTGCAAACTCCCAACCCCTAAACGGCCCTAAACGACACAATCCCTGAACCTTAACTGCGAACTCTGAACCGTCCTGAACCAGAAATGGTTGTCTTTGCAGGTGCTGGAATGAGAAAACACAGCCAGGGGAAAGAGTTGGAACATTGGGTTGGGGTACCTTGGCAATGGACTTAAGGGCCTTGCCTTCACTAGAATTTCGGATTAGGGTATATTTAATTATATATATATATATATATATATGGACCGGCATGGGTTTAGGGTTTGGAGCTTTATAAGATCTATCGAGTCTAGAGTACGATGCTAGGTTTAGTAGAGGGCAGCGACGTGTCATTGCGTACGCATCCAGTTCATCTTGAGGGTAAGGTGGGTGGAAAAGTCCGACTTGCCAGGCTCTGGACAAAGCAGTGGAATTCCGGCAAGAGGATGTGTCCTGACTTGCACAGCACCACCTGTGTTGACGCTTCACTTGACCTTCCACAGTTTCCAACAGTGGTGCCATCCGACGCGCATCCAGCAGCATGTCACATCCATGCCCATGCCCCCAGACTGTAAACCTTACCCGCAGCTGGTTCTGCTGTTCAGGGCATCGCCTCCAGTTTTTGTTCAGTTCCTCCAGGCCCCAAAGCTCGCAACCTGACGCCGTGCATGCTGTGCAGAGGATGAATGTGCTCAATGGTCGTTTCGAAGTTGTGTTGTGTCATTTGTTGGTGCAGTTGCTTTCCATGCTTTCGAAGATGGCGATGCCGACACCGAGGTCATAAAGTATCTCGCACATGTGACCGGCGCCGGGGCGGAGGACCTATTTGTTTGTGGTCCTGAGGCCTGAACAACTCAACCCTGAAACCTCTAACCTAAAGCCTCCAGCCCTGAACATTGAAACCTATAGGGTGGCTCAGACGAAGCGAAGATGTCTGCGAGCGAAAGAAAGTAGTGAGGGATTTCGGTTCGAGGCCTCGATGTGAGGCTTCACTGTTGCCCTTCGGCGCCGCTTTTTGAAGATGATAGTCATCGTTGCAGCCCGAACTCTAGACCCCCAAGAACAAGCCTTACGGGTTTAGGGTTTTTTTGGATCTTGGCCAAAGTTCGGCAATAACCTTGCCAATGTAAGAGCTCCGTCTTCATTCTGTTTACAGCGACCTGGCTCTACATAGGTGCGGGCTGACTGTTGCACGGTAGTCTACCGTGACCCCGAAGTCTGTCAGAGCATAGGTACTTATAAGCCTGTGAGGGAATGAGGGACACTCAAACGGGAAAAAACGTTTGGAAGAAACTCTGCTTTCTCGCCAGGAGTCGAGGAGGTAGTCGTCGCAGGTCCAGGCGCCGGCCGGAACTTGAGTTTAGGGTTGACGGGTGCATGTCATTCATAGATTCCAGGAGCCAATGCCGAAACTCTGAAACCCGCCACAGGCCTAACTCTCCACATTGGTAGGAAAGCGGTTGTGCAGGATTTTGTGGGGCTATTGTGGCAAGTGCTTTCATGTTTGATAGTGCGCCGGCCGGAAATGCAAAGAGCTTTTTCACAAAATTTTACTGCTTAAGATGCAGGCGCCAGCACCCAGCATTCCCTTAAAAAAGGCCAGCATTCCCTTAAACAGGCTTGAGTCTGGATTCGTGGTGCGGCTTCGGAGAGTGTTTTCTGCGGGTAGCGATTTTGAACAGTCGTCGTCGGAGCCATTCGTGAGGAGGGGGGCGGAAGGGGAGGCAGGGGCTAAAGCTGAAGAGCATGTCTTTCGAGACATGTTTGCTGCCGCTGGATTTGGCACCAAATCTTAACCTATCCCAACCACCGGGTCCCAACTCAGGTCCCAGAGTGACGCTCGGAATCCCCTAATCGCTTTGGGCTTAAGGCCATGCCGCCAGGAGCCATAAACGCAACTCAACCCAGCCAGCCAGGTTAATTAATGGGATGCATTAGGGAGACGACCGGGTCTTTGTGAGCAGGCTATGGCGAGTGCCTCCACATGTGGTCCTTGTGTACAGTGTACACTCCACTCTAAGCGGTGCAAGGGTTCGAATTCAATGTTTGGAGTGTGCAGGGCTTGAGTGGCTTCGTTTGTATTGCGGACAATAGTGACCGTGACAAGGGGCGGTGATGATGACACCGAGAACACTCTCAAATCCTCAAGTTCAGGACCTCAACATCGTCATGCGACTGTCGCTAATTACGACCTCAGTCACCGTAAATATTTGCAACAGTGTCAGCACAAGCGTCATCATCGCCGTGACCATGATCGAGATCGTGATCATCAGACATCATCAGCATCATCACACTCACGCCTACTCCGGCCACAGTTACACAACATGCACGACCAGGCAGCAGCAGCAACAGCACCACCACAGCCACCACCACCGCCGCCGCCACCACCACCACCACCACCACCACCACCACCACCACCACCACCACCACCACCACCACCACCACCACCACCACCACCACCACCACCACCACCACCACCACCACCACCACCACCACCGCTACCGCCACGTTCGCCATCTGCCTCTTCACGTCATCATCATCATCATCATCACCATCATCGTCTCCATGACCGTTTCAAGCATCACCACCGGCTTTTTCACTGGCATTAGTTTCAACCCTGGCGTCACCGTCATGATCGACGTGCTCATGTTCGTGTGATCTCATGGATCTTCAACTCGAGTTCCATCCTGTAGGTCAATGTCGCCATCACGTTCATTTGCTCGGTCAGCTGACTTGAGACGATAGAGTAGAAATCTTGCGAAGTGACTGGAGTCAGCACCGCTCCGCCGCAGGTGCATCACTGGTGAAAACAGAGTTGGCGGAGAGAAAACCGAGCGGCAGTCTTCGCTGTGCTGCGCATGTCTGTTAGTGCGAGCAGGCCGGAACGAGGAGGTAAGGTGTCATAGTTAGCAGCCTTCTTCTCCTTTGCCCACGAAGCCTGCGCGCGCTGCAGCATGCCAGAAGCAAGGATCGAACGCGCAGCTCTCCGTTGGAAGAGCGGAAGAAGGCTGGAAATGCACGACTGCTGGGGTGGCACCTGCCGTCCATGCTGGAACGTGTCTAGGTCTGCACAGACTTGACGGCAGCCGGTAGACTCGGCAGACCCCTTGGGGTTCGATTTCGAAAGAGCTGACATCTCGTCTTGTTGATGGGATTGTTGCAGTTTGTTGGTTCAGCACTACAGCTTCTGGAGTAGTGCCTTTTCGTGGCCATGAACCGTGTGACCAAGATCGCTTCTCACGTGAGCGCGTCCTTGTCGGAACAGGATCCCAGCCTTGTCTCACAGGCCACTGCTGGCACCGCCTGCATCTGTGCCCCAGAGAAGTCCGATGACGACGTGGTAATTTGCTGTGCCGTCCGGACACCGCTCACCAAGGCAAAGCGGGGATCCTTCGCCAACACCTCCCCAGAGGAGCTCCTGTCCTGGGTTTTCAGGGAAGTCGTGAACAGGACGAAAGTGAACCCGAAAGACATTGGTGACATCCAGGTCGGTAACGTACTTCAGCCAGGCGCTAGTGGACTGACCTCCCGGATGGGCCAGTTCATGGCCGAGCTGCCCTACGATATCCCCTTGAGCACCGTCAACCGCCAGTGCAGCAGTAGTCTCCAGGCCACCGCAAACATTGCGGCATTCATCAAGGCAGGTGTGATTGATGTTGGACTTGCCGGGGGAGTGGAGAACATGAGCATGTTCCCCATGATGGCCACCATCGACATCACAAAGCTGTCCGCAAAGATCATGGACTACGAGAATGCCGAGGCCTGCTTGCTGCCCATGGGTTTGACATCTGAGAACGTGGCGGCCGCCTATGGCATCACGAGGGAACGCCAGGATCAAATGGCGGAAGACTCCCACAAGAAGGCGCTGGCTGCTCAGAAGAACGGCTGGTTCAAGGAGGAGATCGTCCCCGTGACCATCGAAGTGAAGAACAAGGATGGCAGCGTGACGAAGAAGACGATCACGGAGGACGAAGGCCCTCGTGGCGGCACCACGAGGGAGAGCCTGTCCAAACTGAAGCCTGCTTTCCGAAAGGGTGGCAGCACCACTGCAGGCAACTCTAGCCAGGTGACGGACGGTGCTTCCATGGTTCTGCTGGCACGCCGATCAGCTGCCAAGAAGATGGGCTTGCCCATCATTGCGCGATTCCGCAGCTTCGCCTGTGTCGGCGTTGACCCGAAGCTGATGGGTATCGGCCCTGCCTTCGCCATCCCAGTCGCTCTCGAGAAGGCTGGCCTGACTGTCGACGACATCGACATCTACGAGATCAACGAGGCCTTTGCATCCCAGGCAACCATGTCGGTCGACCACCTGAAGATCCCCATGGAGAAGCTGAACCCAAAGGGAGGCGCCATCGCGCTTGGCCACCCGCTGGGTGCCACGGGTGCCAGGCAGATTGCAACCCTGCTGCCCGAGTTGAAGCGCACGGGCAAGAAGTTGGGCGTCACTTCTATGTGCTTGGGAAGCGGCATGGGCGCGGCATCAGTGATCGAGGCCGAGTGAGAGACGTTGTCCAGAAAGTTTTGCGCGGAGGTGCCCTGTTAATTGTCAGGGGTGCTTCGCACTTCAAATTGTTTCGTGCAACTGTGTTTCAAAGCTTGTCATGGCCCACTAGGACGGTCTGCAGGCCTTTCACATCCTTTCACCCTGGTTCCCCTATTAGGAGGAGGATTGCCTCTTCAGTTTTGGAGCGCAGATACATCTACCTCAAAAAAGGTTCGGACGTGCACCTCCAGGAAGATGGACGTGGGGAACAAGTTGTGACAAGATGTTACTGTACAGCCTGATGTTGAGGCCGCTCTAGCGATGTTCGCATTCCGACCAACCCACAAGCTGTCAGAGCTGTGACATGCAAGGCTGAATCTGGTTGCATTTGCCCTTCTGTGGGATTACTACTGTGGCAATGTATGTGATTGCTGAGTTTGTGCCTGGGGTTATCTGACCAACAGCACAAATTGTAGATGCTTCCCTGTGTCAGGTCTTCCGCGACCTGCAGCGGCAGCTACACCCGGACAAGAACCTGCACGACCAAGAGGCCATGAACATATACAGACTGTATGTGCATATATACATATAGAGTATATAATTATACCAAATCTATTCCAATCTAATCATCTAATCTGATCCATCTACCTACCTACCTGTCTACCTATCTACCTATCTGTCTATCTATCTAGCTAGCAACTATGTATATACATATTGTATGTACATGTAGATATGTTTCTGATAAATTTCTTGACTGTGTGTTTGTACTCTAAGGTATGTATCCGTCTGACGTAGAGGTGTTTGACAGATATGTCTGTCGTAGTCCACACCTCCACAACTTGACTACTGCTTGTTTTTCGGGGCGAGGGCGCAAGTCTCCGGGGTGGGCTGTTTGTTCTGAATGTTGTCAGGAGTTTCGCTTGGTATTGAGCTTGCTAGACCCTGAGAAATTACAGCGTAAAGCCGAAGCCGGCTGTTTATCTCGGTATTCCCATCGCCCCACTTCACTTCGAAACCTGAGCCCAACACATCTCCTATACAGAACCCGAATCTTGAACTCACATCGCCTCCATGCTGCACACACACACACACACACACACACACCCTTCACCGCCAGACTGAACCCAAACCCTTACACCCCGAACTCGTAAGCAAACACACGCACAAAGCCCGAAGAAGCGAAAAAGCGAGCGCTTCCCAGGCAGCCAAATTGGCCTTTCAGAAGCTCATGGAAAGCCGTCCTCTGTCTGATTTGGCCACGTAAGGTCGGAATTCTTGGTTCAGGACTTAGGGGAATGAGTCAGACTAGCCGTGGCTTATCATCGTCATCTACCTCCTCATACCATCACCACGCAAGCATTGTTGTTTGTCATTTTTCATACTCCAAGCACGTGAAATGGATGCACTCATCATCAGCATCATAATCATCACGATCCGTCTCCGCCACCGTCGTCACTATGGCCACGTTCACCACCATCTATTGCTACATTATCCTGTTAAAATTGAAGCACACTTTGTTTTACTATTGTATGCATGGATGGATTCATGGATTCATCATGGACTCACGGTTTCATGGATTCATGGACGGACGGAGGGAGGGAAGGAGGGATAGATGGATGTGACTGTGTTTGTATGCCTGCCTGCATGGATGGATGGATGGATCGATGGATGGATGGATGGATATAACACATTGCCGCGTACTGGTATTAGGTATACAGTATATTGCATCATAATATGTTCTATTTGCTTCATGCACATAAAATTCTTCGAATTGTGAAAACTGCTATTGTTCGTACAGTTGTTCTTGTTGATCTCATGGTATATCAGAGTGTATTAGTGTACATATAAAGATATCAATGAATATGTGTGTGTGTATATATATATATAAGATAGTTCCTTTTTCCAAAAGAAAGAACTTGGAAGTTTAGCACACCGTGGTTCAAAAAACAACACTGGCATGTTCAAGAATAAGAGCATGTATTTCAGGATGAGGACGGAGGCATTCAACAGCACAAACAATAATTTTTCGCAAAGCACCTTTTGATGCCGGCCGAGCTCGAGAAGCGCATATGTGCTTTCCCTTTTTTGAGTCGATTTCTGATACACAATGAAACGGACGTGCATTTGTGCACTCTGAGCCAATGTCAAAACGTATACACGGCAAGACTACCTTACCCCAAAGCCCTTTCGTGCCGGCCGAAATCGATTTCTACTGCAAAATGAATACGGGTGTGCCTCTTTGCATTCTGAGCCAAGGTCGAAACGCATAGACGGGAAGACTTCCAAAACCCAATCTGACCCAAAGCCCTTTCGTGTAGGCCGAAGCCGATTTCTGAAGCAAGATCAATACGGGCGTGGTCGCATGCATTCTAGCGTGGAAATACATGTGCGAAAAACACTGCGCTATGCATCTGTGCTTTCCGTTTTTGCGAAGATTTCCAATAGAATATGAATTTCACATGTTGAGCCACTGTAAAAACGAATATTTGCACGGGGATACTCCCAATGCCCGTTGATGCCGGCCGAGCTCCATAAGTGCATTTGCGCTTTCGTTTTTGAGTCGGCTCTTGATGCACGACGAATCCATTACATGATTTAACTCAGTTTTCGTACCTTTTCATCATCAGATATAGATAGTAATTATGTTTACGGTTATCATTATTGTTAGTATTTTCAATGTTGTTACCACCGGTTCGGAATTACCTTCAGATATCCAGTCGTTAGCTGTTACATCTTAGACATCAGACATGGGATTTTAGATGCGATAATCCCGATGTTAAATCTTAGGTGTCGGATGCTATAGTTTTTGATAGTGGATGTTAGATGCTTTAGATGTTAGGTACTAAATGTTGTACGTGTTATATATCATGTACCTTACCTTTTATTCGGTGTTGGCCAGTTTTGGTGTGTATTTATGTATATATTGCGAATGATGCGACGAACACTATGATTTTGACCGTTGTGTTGATCGTCATTCTTGGTATACTGGTGCGTATTCATCAGCATCCGTAGCATCATGTGCATGTTCAGTTTCTCGATCGACCAATGGTGCAGATTTTTTCGGGCGGGTGCTACATTGCTGCTGCTGCTGCTGCTGCAGCACCTGCCACGACGACGACTTCGCTGCAGATCGGGCTTGTAACTATGTTTGTTGAAGGGGTTGCAGCCCAGACCCGAATCGCAACAGACCACTTGTTGATTGTTAGCTTGTTTGCAACATTGTGTAGAAAGGCCACTAATAACGGACTCGTGACCCACAACTTGTAAACCGTCAAGTTTGAACCTGAACCCTAAACCCGAAGTCGGGTTTCGAAGGAAGCGGAGACCTTCGGTCACAGAAATACATCGCTGCAAGCATTTTCTTGGTTTGTAGTGTTTCTGAACCGATGTATCAATGTAGATGCATAGTTGTATGATTTTGTGGGATTCTGCTCTTATGAGACTCGCTTTGTTGTCGGAGTTTGGAGACTAGGGTTTGTATGGGTGTAGGTATGAGCATTTGCAAATGTGCACTACATGCATGCATGTATACATGCATTGGACATGAGAGCTGCAGGCAAAAATGCAGCATACGCTTTCCCCATGAACCACTCATTGTGATGATTTTGTTACCATCAAGCGCTTGCAGCACTGCCCAACGCTACTAGCTTAGTGCCCTATAAGCCCAAGATGCAAACCCAGGTGACAGCTACTTGAGCTGAAGGATACTGCGCTGAGGCATCATCAATTCAATTGAATGGGGTGGAAATGTTCGTGGTTTTGAAGCGTCACAGGTTTGTGGCAGAGCACGCTTGGTTTCACTTTGTTACATGTGTTGCAGGGTGTTTCAGGCATGCTCTTGGGTTTCTTCACGCCTTGGGACGTGGTGTGTTTTCGTGCTGGTAAAATATTACAGGCTGCTGGAGCGGCTAATGCCACCCTGCTTTCCGAGAGAGGATGTCGTTCTTGCCTTCATCATAGTCCGTACACCCCTGAGCCCTGTGCGCCTCACAAGACTTTAAGCTGACATGTTCATTCCTTTTTGTTTGGCCTTCGTGCCCTGTGTTCCTCCAGCATAGAGGTACCTCAAAATGCTTCAACCATATACGAAACCTAAAGCGTCCAAGCGTGAATCTTGCTTCACCGCAGCAGAGATGGGGGTCCGCATACTCAGTAAGTCCGCCGCAAAGACGTTCATTTTAAGTCCCTATTCGCAACTGCCTGGCTTGTTGTGGTTGTTGTTGTTATCGTCATCAAGCCCCCGCCACATCTTCTGCAGATCCCTCCACATCTGAGACCACTTAAGTTGGTAATTGCTTTGGACAGCCTTGGACTTTGCAGGGCCGTGCGCCCGCGCCCTGAGAATAGAATTGCCGCTGTGCCGCCGGCTGGGGTTCAGGGAGGACGAGCACGAGAGCGTTTGATACAACGGGATCAGACCTGAATTCGTATAGCTGTTGCCAGTCTTATTGGTGCTGTAGCCGATGCAGGGATCATGAAGGAGACTTGTTTAGCAACCTAAGTTACAAAGCTCAAATACCCCAACCCTGCTTGCAAAAATGACCTCGAGAACTAAAAACTCATCATGTGTGTGGTTGGTTTGTTCTAGTGATTCTAGTTGTCTATTCCGAAGACTCCGTTCAAACAATACAGATCCACAGATTGGCTCGGACCTCAATTGGAGCGCCACATGCAGGTTCAGGTCTTCAGGATGTTAGTTGTATATGTAGGTTTGTATTAATTAGTGCCAAACACAAAAATCATGTCTCTTTCGATGAACGATTGGCAAGGTCAAGATGTTGCCAGGTTTTGAGCTTGGCGTTGGCTTGCAGGTATGACCTTGTGTTCAGGCTTGTGTGCGTCATGGCATGATACTCAAACCACACGTCGAGGACTTTTAACTTGTCACCTCATGGAATCGCAGGCTGATGGCTATGAGAAATTATGAGTTGTTTGCTGGGCTAAGTTTTGCGTGACTGGACGAGCAATTTCGGGGTCCATGCTTGCATGGGAGTTTGAACGGAGACCTAATCGTATGGCCAGTACAATCGAAACTCAAACCCATGTTGTCAAAACTCTAAGCCTCTGATCGAAAGCGACGAAGCCTCGTCAACTCAAACTGCGCTTTGCCTGTGCAATCTGCAAGCATTAGAGTGGCTTCCTTCCTTCGTTCCCACATTCTTTCACACATGCATTCTTTCCTTCATTCGTTCTATCAGCCGCTAAGTCAAGTTGATGCAAGCAGAGGGATTTGTGGACAGAGGCCCGAAAACTGAGACCGAATCGCGAGGGACCATGTCAAACGAAGCGAATCCATCCGACCCTATGCTGCCTATTGGCTATATAGGATTGCACTACTGGGTTGCACTAAGGCACTAAAGTCAAGACTCGTTACTACATAGATCGTTCGAATACCGACGAAGCGTAAGAGTCGTCATGTAGTTTGTTATGAAGGGGATATATCTATGGGAGATGTGCCTCCGCACCCAGCCACAGACTAGCTCGGGCAGTTCGAAGAGCTGTCCTGCAAGTTGGAGCATTGAGCTTCACGAGAGACAAGGAGTTATTAGGCAGAATACCCTAGCAGATTCTAGCAAGTTGCAATGTGGCAAGCGCCCGCGATTCTTATCTCGCCGTGTGCCTCAGTATGGTTGCAATGAGGTGTGGAAGGGTGTACGCAGGCTTTGCGGTTTTACCATTCTCATCGATATCAATCGCGGCAATGCGGTGGTTCATGCCATGTTTTATTCTGAAGAAGTCCTGATATTGAATATGCTTGAGACAGAAGTTACATTGAAGCCCCAGACTGTAAAAAAGACTCCAGAACTCAATGGTCTGGCTTGACCACTTGCGAAGGTCGGAGCTCCCGAAGTTCAGATTAGGCCGGGAATAGACTCTGGTATAGGCATTGTAGGCGACTGTTGGTTCTTTTTCTCTTGTTGCTTTGCTGTACAGCTGCGATTCATGATGGTGGCGATGATCACCATCACGATAAATAGTCATGAATGGTTGTCGCAGCAAGTGTCACTGACGTTGTCCGAGTTCCAATCTGCTGTAAGCGACCCTACGTCTCAGACCTTCAACCAAACTCTGGTTTGGGTGCTTTGGGGAGGTTACGGTGAACCTTTACGGTTACATTTTCAGGAGCATAGTCATTCAGAATTCAGAGACTTTGTAAGACTCCAAGTTTTTGACCAGGATCCTTCCGTTGCTCGTCAGCACTCGGGTGAGTGTGTATGGGGCTTGGTCAAAAAATGTGCATGTTCGGGCTTCCTGTCTGGAAATGTTGAACTTCTACGTTTTCGTTCTAAAGCGTAGATGTGTGTTTGGCTGCGTGCTCGTCGGCGGTTTGCTGCAGGGAATCATCATGGAGTTCTTAGGCCTTTCGGTATTGGAGGCGCTCTTTAGTTTGTACCTGCTCAACCCAAAGAGCCACAAAACTAATTTGATCCATGTACTTCGAGCAGCTCGGCTTTAGAATCCTCAGCACTCAAGATGTGCTCTTGAATCGCTTCCGTGGGCGTTGTGAGCATCTGCCTTTACAGAACAAGAGCCTCGTGTCAAGAATTGGGGCGGGGGTTCAGGTGTTCAGAGGGTGCATGTAGCGTATGTCGGCACCTCGCGCTACAACAAGCCCCAGAAATAAGGCCTTCAGGGCGAGACGATGCAGAAACACCTGTGGGATATCGCTCCTCTTCGTGAAGCAAGTTCATCTTTTTCTGCATTGTATACTGCCAGGCAGGGGCTGTCATGTATTGCTTGCGTTTGCCAGCTAAACACATGTCCGTGCTGAAATTTACTCGAAGCCACCACGTTCGATTGTTTGAACTAGAAGTTTTGATTGGGACCAATATGAGCTAATGTTCCCAGTGCATGCTGGCTTTACCGGAAGCTCCTTGCCCCTCTCGAGAGACACGCGCCTCGCATTTCCGCCCTGCCAATTGCACTTCAGCGTTTCCCGTGCAGGGAGCCAGCAGGATGTATATGTTTTCGGATTCCTGGCAAGCAGCCCTAATATCAAATAGGCTTCGACGAAGCTCAGGGCAGGAAAGCTCCGGCACCCGAATAAACACATCATGATGCTTATCGGACATTGAGGTGTTTACCCGTAGGTGCTCGATTACCCCAAATCCTTCAATCGGAGGTTGCTGGTTGGACTCGACACTTGCACGGGGTCCAATATGTAGTAGGGCCTAGCAGCGTGTTGTTACCCAGGTCAAGTCCCGAATGGATGTTTAAGAACTGTATGTTATCGAACCTCGTTTGCAAGAGGTCATCGTCCATGCCGTTAGGCCAAAATCCAATGCCTTCACAAGCATCCTGTGTGCAGCAAAGCCCCCTGGTAGTTAAGCAGAGTCAAAGCTAGGATTTGGTAGGGCAGGGTAGCAGGTCGACCGCTACCCCAACAGCCCGAACCCTGAATCTTATAGTAACCCTCGTAGTACTTGAGAGTACCCCTTCCAGTTCAATATCTTAGCCCTTGTCATAACTGTAACCCTTGCCTTTTGGTTCATCGCTGGCAGCTGCTAAGTGTTTAGCCACAACGACGGCCGCCGAAGGTGGCCGGTGTTTCGTCGACTGCAGGGCTGTTTTGGGGATGTAAAAAGTCACCGATGCGATTTCGTCAGCTGCGGATCTTCCGGCCCTTGATCGGCCTGGCTGACACGACGTAGAAGTGGTTTCGGAATGCAGAAGCAGGCTGTGTCGGGCCGTAGTTTAGCGTGTTCAAGCCCTCAAGTTTTGTGGCGAAGTGCTGTTAGCTGAGGCCGCGTCATGAACCGCGTTAGCCGCGTCGCTTCTCATGTCAACGCGAGCCTGTCGAGCCCCGACTCACAGCTGGCTGCGACACCAACCGCGGGCTTCTGCACTGCAGAGAAAGCGGATGACGACGTGGTGATTTGCTGTGCCGTCCGGACACCGCTCACCAAGGCAAAGCGGGGATCCTTCGCCCACACCTCCCCGGAGGAGCTTCTGTCTTTCGTTTTCAGGGAAGTCGTGAACAGGACGAAAGTGAACCCGAAAGACATTGGTGACATCCAGGTCGGTAACGTACTTCAGCCAGGCGCTAGTGGACTGACCTCCCGGATGGGCCAGTTCATGGCCGAGCTGCCCTACGATATCCCCTTGAGCACCGTCAACCGCCAGTGCAGCAGCAGTCTCCAGGCTACTGCCTACATCGCAGCAGCCATCAAGAGCGGCATCATCGATGTTGGCCTTGCAGGTGGTGTGGAGAACATGAGCATGTTCCCCATGATGGCCACCATCGACATCACAAAGCTGTCTGCAAAGATCTTGGACTACGAGAATGCAGAGGCTTGCTTGCTGCCCATGGGTTTGACATCTGAGAACGTGGCGGCCGCCTATGGCATCACGAGGGAACGCCAGGATCAAATGGCGGAAGACTCCCACAAGAAGGCGCTGGCTGCTCAGAAGAACGGCTGGTTCAAGGAGGAGATCGTCCCCGTGACCATCGAAGTGAAGAACAAGGATGGCAGCGTGACGAAGAAGACGATCACGGAGGACGAAGGCCCTCGTGGCGGCACCACGAAGGAGAGCCTGTCCAAACTGAAGCCTGCTTTCCGAGCAGGTGGCAGCACCACTGCAGGCAACTCTAGCCAGGTGACCGACGGTGCCGCTATGGTTCTGCTGGCACGCCGATCAGCTGCCAAGAAGATGGGCTTGCCCATCATTGCGCGATTCCGCAGCTTCGCCTGTGTCGGCGTTGACCCGAAGCTGATGGGTATCGGCCCTGCCTTCGCCATCCCCGTCGCTCTCGAGAAGGCTGGCGTGACCGTCGACGACATCGACATCTACGAGATCAACGAGGCCTTTGCATCCCAGGCAACCATGTCGGTCGACCACCTGAAGATCCCCATGGAGAAGCTGAACCCAAAGGGAGGCGCCATCGCGCTTGGCCACCCGCTGGGTGCCACAGGTGCCAGGCAGATTGCAACCCTGCTGCCCGAGTTGAAGCGCACGGGCAAGAAGTTGGGCGTCACTTCTATGTGCTTGGGAAGTGGCATGGGCGCGGCATCAGTGATTGAGGCAGAGTGAGAGAAGTTGTCCAGAAAGTTTTGCGCGGAGGGGCCCTGCGAATTGCCAGGGGAGCTTCGTGCGGTGGTTTCATTTGGACGGCCAGTTTCAATTGCCAATGGTGGCTCGAATCATTGTCATCTTCCACTCAGCATGCCTCCTTGCCGTGCACTTTTCACCCGTCTTACCGAGAGCTAAGTCGGAAATTCAGCATCATGCATCATGACTTTGGGGTGCTTTGTCATAATTTTTAATTTTTGGTTATTATAATCCCTAAGAAACAGCTACAATTCTAATTTTGCTAGGGTTCTAAGTTCAGTATAGATGAGATGACCCGGGAATAAGCAACACTCCCAAAGAACCTCACACAGCGCCCTCCGCAAATACATTACCGGCTGCCTTCGTTTACACTTGCTGTTTGTCTACATCCCCGTAAGTACGAACAATGACAATGACGCGGTGAGCATATTTGTGACAGTGACAGCGCTGTGCTTGTTTCTCTTGTGACGTGATGCCGTGATGCCATTGCTGAACTGCTAGCAAATTCACAATGTTTCTAGATCTGTTTTATTCGGCCAGAGGACCGGAGCAATGAAGACTGCACTGGAGTGCCATTGTTTCAAGCCCTCGAACTTGGTAGCGAAGTGCTCTTGCAGCCATGAACCGCGTTAGCCGCGTCGCTTCTCATGTCAACGCGAGCCTGTCGAGCCCCGACTCACAGCTGGCTGCGACACCAACCGCGGGCTTCTGCACTGCAGAGAAAGCGGATGACGACGTGGTGATTTGCTGTGCCGTCCGGACACCGCTCACCAAGGCAAAGCGGGGATCCTTCGCCCACACCTCCCCGGAGGAGCTTCTGTCTTTCGTTTTCAGGGAAGTCGTGAACAGGACGAAAGTGAACCCGAAAGACATTGGTGACATCCAGGTCGGTAACGTACTTCAGCCAGGCGCTAGTGGACTGACCTCCCGGATGGGCCAGTTCATGGCCGAGCTGCCCTACGATATCCCGTTGAGCACCGTCAACCGCCAGTGCAGCAGCAGTCTCCAGGCTACTGCCTACATCGCAGCAGCCATCAAGAGCGGCATCATCGATGTTGGCCTTGCAGGTGGTGTGGAGAACATGAGCATGTTCCCCATGATGGCCACCATCGACATCACAAAGCTGTCTGCAAAGATCTTGGACTACGAGAATGCAGAGGCTTGCTTGCTGCCCATGGGTTTGACATCTGAGAACGTGGCGGCCGCCTATGGCATCACGAGGGAACGCCAGGATCAAATGGCGGAAGACTCCCACAAGAAGGCGCTGGCTGCTCAGAAGAACGGCTGGTTCAAGGAGGAGATCGTCCCCGTGACCATCGAAGTGAAGAACAAGGATGGCAGCGTGACGAAGAAGACGATCACGGAGGACGAAGGCCCTCGTGGCGGCACCACGAAGGAGAGCCTGTCCAAACTGAAGCCTGCTTTCCGAGCAGGTGGCAGCACCACTGCAGGCAACTCTAGCCAGGTGACCGACGGTGCCGCTATGGTTCTGCTGGCACGCCGATCAGCTGCCAAGAAGATGGGCTTGCCCATCATTGCGCGATTCCGCAGCTTCGCCTGTGTCGGCGTTGACCCGAAGCTGATGGGTATCGGCCCTGCCTTCGCCATCCCCGTCGCTCTCGAGAAGGCTGGCGTGACCGTCGACGACATCGACATCTACGAGATCAACGAGGCCTTTGCATCCCAGGCAACCATGTCGGTCGACCACCTGAAGATCCCCATGGAGAAGCTGAACCCAAAGGGAGGCGCCATCGCGCTTGGCCACCCGCTGGGTGCCACGGGTGCCAGGCAGATTGCAACGCTGCTGCCCGAGTTGAAGCGCACGGGCAAGAAGTTGGGCGTCACTTCTATGTGCTTGGGAAGCGGCATGGGCGCGGCATCAGTGATTGAGGCAGAGTGAGAGAAGTTGTCCAGAAAGTTTTGCGCGGAGGGGCCCTGCAAATTGCCAGGGGAGCTTCGCATTAGTTTCAGACCTGTGTATGTACTTTTGGGATTGTTCTGCGAGACATTTTGTGGGGCATGAGCCCAGCTAAAAGCTGCGAGTCATGGCGGAAGTTTCCACACTGTGAGCTATGATCGGACAGCCCACTTGGGGCATACCACGTGTTTCCTTGGCCAGAACTGGCCACCGCACAGTATGACAGGGTGCAGGTCCCGACAAAGAGACACATCCCCCCCTGAAGTCAAACACCGTGTCCGTCGGCCTATGTTTGGGAGTGTAGGGGCGTTGTGGGAGATTTGGGATTGTTGAGGTGACACATGTTTATCATTTTTGGGATACAGCGGCGAAGGGCTGTTGAACGGCTGGAAACAACACGCTGGACCCGATGCTACATAGAAACTGTATGCAGCCTTATACATGTATCGGGGAATTCCTAGGTGCAGGATGTTGGCTGCACAACGTGGTTGTCCAGCTTGTTATTGAGGCTCGTGGCTGTCCGAATGTAATGTGTGTGGCTACATTTCTGCGAAGTTCCTGTGTTGCCGCCATCACTGGGTGATTCGCGCGATACCTCTTCGAGGATTTCCGGACGAATCATACTTTAGTAGACATCGCGTTCTCAATCTCAGCATCGGGATTTTGATCACAAGCCTGTGGTGCGACCATCTCAACGAATGGGCAGCAGTTGCGCAATCCTCAGGACGATTTCCTTGGGTTTCATGTCCTAGTCAAGCGAGACATTGCTGCTTCCACGGTCCATTGAGCAATGGACGAAGGTTAATATATGTACATGTGCTGGAAAACTGCGTGCTCTCCATCACAGAGGTGTGTCGCGGACATAAATTGAGGCGTGCCCACACACGCACGCACACAGAGTTCGGAGTCTTTTGGAATGCATTGCGCTTGAACGTCTTTGACAGCATATCACTGCGTGGAGTGATGAAGGGCTCTAACACGCAGTGCATGATTCTTTGATAGATCCATGTCATTTTCGAACCACTGATACGCAATACTTTGACGAGCGTACGTGAACTCCCATGTGATGCAAGTCACCTGCAGGGGAAGACGTTTAGAGAGTCATTCTACAGTTCTGCCATGTTCTGCGGCCAAAGCAGCCGTGCCAACCGCTTCTGCTTTCTTCCTGCACTCCACTAGGCGCAGGCTGACCACATGGAGAACTACCATGTATTACACTTGGTTGGTCAAGGATGCTTTGGCAAAGTGTACAAGGGACGACGCCGACACTCGGGTCAGATCGTAGCCATGAAGTTCATCTCCAAGCGGGGCAAGCCTGAAAAAGATCAGCAGCAGCTCCGTCTTGAGATCGGCATCTTGCAACGCTTGGAGCACGATAACATTATTCGTCTTTTAGATTGGTTTGAAACCAATACGGATTTCGTGGTCGTGACGCAGTTCGCGCATGGAGAGCTGTTCGAGATTTTTCAGGATGACAAGCGGTTGCCAGAAGCAGAAGTGAGCAACATTGCCAGACAGCTAGTCAAGGCGTTGAATTACTTGCATTCGCAGAAAGTGATTCATCGCGACATGAAGCCACAGAATGTCCTCATCGGGTCCAATGGCACCGTGAAGCTTTGCGACTTCGGATTTGCTCGGGCCATGTCCTCTGATACCACCGTTCTCACCTCCATAAAGGGGACTCCGTTGTACATGGCACCAGAACTGGTGCAGGAAAGGCCGTACGATGGAAGTGTTGACTTGTGGTCTTTGGGTGTAATTTGCTACGAGCTCTTTGTCGGGCAGCCGCCATTCTACACGAACTCGCTCGTGTCGCTGGTCCGGCTGATTGTCCAGAAGCCTGTGCGGTATCCAGAATCCATGTCGGAAACCTTCAGGTCATTTCTGCAAGGCTTGCTGCAGAAGGATCCAAAGCAAAGGCTCGGATGGCCGGATTTGCTGCATCATCCTTTTGCCGCTGGGCCGTTGAGCTCATAGACTCAAGATTTCGGAAGGCATGCACTGGAACCCTACATCCCGCAAGTCATGCTTGGACGTTATAGGCCCTGGGGTTGAGCGGGCATACCTTGAAAGGGTTTAGGGTTTTAGGGGTTCATGAACCAAGATCTCACCATCAACACTCACGCCACAGGAGTTTAGATGTGCAGGTGCAACAGGCGAAAATCCACAACTAGCCTAGGTCCGAGATCCAGATGCTTTGCCTGCCCCCATGCCCCGTGCACCAAGCAGGAAGGAGCTGGTGACAGGGCTCAGTTCAGCGATACTTTTTTGAGATGTGGGTTTCTAGAAGGTTTTGCGGCTCCATCTAGGTATGGGTGTGCGTCGATGCAGACCAGTGAGTAGATGGAGGAGCTGATGTGGTTTTGTGACTATGTCGGTTGAACACGTAAACTGATTCGTCGAAAACCTTTTTGTTTGGGTTTCTTGAGGCCCAGGCTTGACATGGATCAGCTGAGGAGATGCTGCAGCCACCTGAACCGTGGGAAGCAGCCGCCAATCGTCCAGACGAGAGCATTGACTTCGCTGGTGATTTGCTGCTTGGCACGGTTACAGGAGGGAGGCCCCATGCGTTGCAGGCCGCTTTTTCCCAAGCCCTACCCGCCTCAGTCTTGGACCCTCTGATAGTCTGATCCCTGGGCCTTTCGGGGGCCCCAAGACTCTGACAAATCAAGGAAGCCGTCGGCCGGTTTGATGTAAGTTACAGGTTGAAACCCTCTTATTACAGCCTGAAGGAAAAGGCCCGAATCTTGAGGCTTGGTTTAACAGTTCAAAAAGCTCGTGAGAAGTTGTGCGTCGGAGTTTGCTTGCATGTGTTTTCTTACCGTTTGCTTATTGGCAAGGTATAAGCTGATGTACGTATATAAATGTATACGTACATATTGCAAAAAATTATATACCGATCGTAATGTAATAGTGGATCATGTCCACTCCATATCTATATCTATACGTGTATCTCTGGCGATATATATATATATATATATATATATGTATATAGATCATTTCCAACATATATAGCTATCTCGGTGTCTCTAGATGTGTATATACATACATATATACATATATATACATACATACATAGATAGACAACTCTACAGAGAGATAGATAGATACATGCATGTATCATGCATGCATACCTGCACAGATAAATGTCGACTCGCCTACGTATCTATGAACTCCGACATTTAAACCCCTATAACTAACTGTATATCTATACATCTACATCTGCATGGCCGTATCGAAAATTATGTTTCGGTAGGTATGCATGTTGAACTTTATGGCATATGTGTTTGTATATATATATATATACATATATGTCTGTATATATATATAGAGAGGAGAGAGAGAGAGAGAGAGAGAGAGAGAGAGAGAGAGTTGTAGATCGGCTCGATATCGATAGCGAGTGTTTGTGTTTATCTAGATCCAGATCGTAATTTAATGTTATACCTACACATAGACTCATGTCGCCTAAGGTCTCTATGTCTCTGCACCCCTGTAACTACATTTGAATCTATATCCTTACCATTCCTTACCTGTACTGTATCTGCACCTAAATCTGTATCTAGGCCAATGTCCAAATCCATATTGGCATATATGTAAACACATCCCCATGGCTCCATGTCTATCTTTGTATCTGCTGAGCCACTTTTATCTCTCTGTTTGCTCTATCTCCATCTTTCTGTCTTTTGGCCTCTCTCTCTCTCTCTCTCTCGATATATATATATATATATATATATATATATATATTTACATATACATCTCCATATCTTTATCATTCTATAGCTAGATATCTATATGGCCAGACCGAGAAAGAGACCTTGACAGAGACTGACAAGCTTCTCGCGATTCAGATTTGCAGCCTTTTGAAGCTTTCGGAGGAGTTGGCCTAGATGGTGGTGTCAGACTATCGAGGCTCTCGATGGCTGTGTTGTTGTTGTCATCAGCTTACTACTAGTACTTGTAGCAGCCTTATGAGCTAAAGTGGCTACATCTAACTACAAGTTCTGTTATTTTCGAGGCGATTGAAATGGCCATGAGTTTTGGTTGTGTGGTTCAGGTTTCTGTGCAATCCGTTCTCTTCTAATTACCTGGGGATTCTGTAAATCACTTGTGATTCTTGTGGTGGACAGAACCGAATACTGAGATCGACGCAAGGTACATTGCGGGGTTTGGACCTATCAGTTGCAAAGCTACTGTTCTGCGCAGACACTCAGGAATGTGCTGAACGGGGCATTGCGCGCCGTCCACCCGGAACAGCTGAGTCCACGGAATCTGGTGCGGCTGGTTGGTGTTTTCGCCGCTTGGAAGGCCGACTCCTTGCTCGCTCTTGTTGCGAAATTCAGGGCTTGGTTTTGGGCATTGCTTCACTGTTAGCCTACAATTGCCGGCGAGCTCTCGTCTCGTTGCGGATATATGCTTGAGGGCTTTGGATGTTTTAAATGTGTAGCTTCTTTTCATGGATACCTGGGCAAAGAAATCCTTCGTTTGGGTGTCCGGTGTAAATTCCAGCGCTGGGCTTCAGCCAGGGAATGTGCAGAAACAGGGTGTCTTATAGGGCTCTGGAGATCGTGCTTTTGAGGTGCGAGGCGATTCCTAAAGACTTCATGGACTTCTCTGCATCTTATGACAAACAGTCCTCCCTAGATGTACTTGGCGTGGCAATTTCTGGTTCAAGTGACATTCTAGAACCCTTCGCGGAAAATCTGTGTAGCTGTTCCTGCAACCTTGTGGATGTTTTCGGAGGATTTTCTGGAGCCTACACTGGCGACGCTGAAGTCGGGCATGCTCCTGCTGAAGCATCCTGCATGCATCAGTGTGCATATTATGGAATGTCCTCGTGGTTGTATATCCGCCTACAACACCCTTATAGCCCAAGCCCCACTGGCAGGCAATGAACACTTCATTGTTCGAACATCTGACATGGCGAAACCATTACACAAGTGGACGACAGTGCTACTTCAGAATCTTTGAGGCATTTGGTGAAGTTGCCGAACGCGACCACGTCCGGATTACCCTGGGGCTGTGCAGTGCAGGCAGGAGTATGTAATAATGTCACAGAAAACCATGGATCAGTATTGCTTCACTCCTACAAGAGTCAATTTGGGCATTGCTGTCACACCAGTTTCTTTCGTGTTTGTCCAGCCGAACCGTGCATTCGTTAACACGTAGTGCCGAGAAGCTATCGAAATCCTTGGTGCGTGGAAGACACGGAAGTCCGAGCGGAAGGCAGTAACGAACGCTTACATGTTGCCAGTAACTAGTACTGCCAGCACTTCCGATGCAGCTACGCCGACTACTACTGCAACTATGCATCCTGGTGCTGCTGATGCCAGTACTACTACGACTACTTCTAAGAGACGAGCTGACCGGGATTGTCATCAAATATCCAGCAACGGCCCATTGGGACATTTGCTTCATTTCAGTGTGTGCATGTGCCATATGCAAAGATTGGCCGACTCGACTTGCTTGTTCAGAGATTCAGATGCCGAATCCACAGCAGTCACTGTCCGACGCGCTTTTGCGAGGAAGGTTCAACCTCAGACGCATTCGATGCCTTTAGAGGCACATCCCTAATTGCCACATTTCTCCATTCCGGCATGGCAAGTCCCTTGAAGTTGGACAAGCAGCATTGCAGTTGTTGCATGCGATGCCGGCACCATTTCCTTCGTTTACGCACATGCCTGTGTTGCATGTTTCAGCATCCCATGTCGTCGCATGTTCCTGCCGTTGAACTATTTCTGTGTGTTCCTGCAAGAAAGACGTAGCAGCCGGCATCTTTTTCCTCGATGGCCATCCTTCGTGAAAGGAGGCGATACGGGGCTTTGAATCCACAGACAATGGATGTGCTTTCCTGCGAACTCATTTCTGGCGCGGATAGGGTTATTGCAATTGTCCCAAACTCGATGATCATTATGAAGTTTAAGGGTATCTAGCTGTATTCAGACAGCACTGCATGCACACACCTATGTACGCATGTGTAAAAGGTTATGTGTACATACATGAGGGCGTTTGCGCATGCACACTGTGTGTGTGTGTGTGTGTGCGTGTGTGTGTGTGCGCCTTGATTTGAAAGCCGTGGTGGACGAATTTTGGGCGTTGGCAGCAACATCTGCAAGCGGTCGACCGGGCTCTTGTTGCCGCTGGCATCGTGTTCCGAGCAAGTGCAACGGAAGTATGCGCGACAGGTGCGCGAGCTCGTAGTAGTCGCAGGACTTGATCGTTGATACACCGGTGTTTACGGGTCTTCCGGCTTGATGGTTCAAGAGGATATGCGCACATACTACACATTTAAATTGGCATTCAAATGGGGTCAGTCAGTTACGTTTATGTACATATGTCAGCATTGAATTACGATAGGTCCGCGAAGGAAACGAAAATCTGCGAAAATTGTTATGTAATCGACTTGGGGCATGTGGGCGTACAATCAGTATGCCACCGTTCCGCAGCAGCACGATTTCAAATCCTTTCGTGACACAATGGCTCAATACAGCCGCAGCCAACGCCTGAGGCTGTGAACTTAATGTGGTTGCCAGGGGGCACCGGCGAATTTGCGGCTCGTGCAAGGCAGGAGCACTCCAAATCAAAACTGGCGAGCGCATTCTGCGCAAGGCAATAATTCCAATTGTAGAACAGCAGCGCGGCTCACAGGTCCAGGTGAATTAGTTTGTGGCAGAAGGAAAGAGGGGCTGCTTGCTACTACGACTTTTACGACGACGACTGACAACAACAACTACAACAACAACAACTACTACTACTACTATTATTATTATGACTACTAGTACTACTGCTACTACTACTATTATTATTATTATTACTACTACTACTACTGCCACCACTACTATTACTCTTATTTCGTCTACTTCTACTTCTACTTCTACTACTCCTAGTAACATTGCTACTACTACGAAAGAATACCGCCACCACGACGATTATTACTCTTGCTGCGCTGCTCGAGGACTCGGCAACTGCTCCTGCTGCTGTTGCCAATACGGCTACTGTTACCACCACCACCACCACGACTGCTACTACTATTACTGCTGCTGCTACTACTACTACTGCTACTACTTCTACTACCCCTGCGATTGCTACTACGAGTACCACAACAACTGCTACTACTACTGCTGCTTCCCCGGCCCCTGGCCCGCCCCTGCTCCTGCTCCTGATGCTGCTGCTGCTGCTGCATGCTGCTGCTGCTGCTGCTGCACTAGACTGCTACACGAGCATACTACGCTACTACTACGGCTACTACTACTTCTGCTCCTACAAACATTACTACTAACGCTACTGACACTACTAACACTACACTATACTACAGTACTGCTACCGCTGAAGTTACCGCTGCTACCATTATTACCACCGCTGCCAGCACAACCATCGGATTTGCATAGACCCTTGTGGATAGACCCGGTCTATCCGCATGATAATCCCCGTATGCAGCATAGGCCCTTATCCCTTTCCCATAGACCCCTTACCCCCGTCACGATAGGCTCTATCTCGCTGAAGCCATGGGCTCCTGTGCTTGCCCTGTCTGGATCACTTTCGATTTGTGAAATAGCCACGACCTACTAGCTTTCGTGCACGGCTTTCCCGCAGCTTGGAGGCTATCTGATGCAGCCAGTAGAGTAGCAGAACATGCAAATGTTGCGAGCAATGATGTCAATGCGATAGACCCTATGCGATATTGGGTTTGTTTCTTTTCCAGAGGCGGGTACATTCCACCCTGTCACGCTTTCCACTACCACTACCAAGGACGGGTATTACTACTGCTACTAATACCACGACTATTACTATTGTACCGCCAGCAGTACGAGTACGACAGCTACGATAACTACGGCTACTCGTGCTGCTATTGCTACTGCTGCTGCTGCTGCTGCTACCGCCGCAACCATTGTAGTTTCTCTTACTACTACTACTACTACTAGTACTACTACGACGTCGACTACGACTACTACTCCTGTTATTCCGGCTGCGACGACGATGACGACGACTACTACTTGTACGATTGTTACGACAAACGGTACAAGTATAACTGATACGATGTCGACAGGATGTCGATTCTACTGACAGTACTATTGTCACTACAACGATTACTACTGCTACAGCTATTGCGGCCGCTACCAGTGCTGCCACCGCTGACGCTGCCCCGACGATTTGACTGGTACCTACGCTGTGATTGTTACTATTACTATTTGGGTCTGTCTTTTTTTGTGGGGTTGAATTTGTAGTCTTGGGGGAGTGTTGTCCTTGCGCGAAACACACCCCGAAACATACCCTGAAACATACCCCGAAACATACCCCTGAAACATACCCCCGCGTTATTCAAATCGTTTGGATGAAGTTAGCAGCGGGCGAAGGTCTAGAGTAGCTCAACCCAGGTCAGGAAAGGTTTCTGTTAACATACCCGTAACATACCTGAAACATACCCGAAACATACCTGGATTTGCTCCAAGTGGCCCGTTGGCCTTTTCCGCTTCGAAGCGATACTAACCGCCTGACAAGTCGGGACCTTCCAGACCTGCAGCCTACAACGATGCCTGTACCACTACTGCAGCTATTGTCACTACTACCTCTACTACTACTACTACTACTACTACTACTACTTCTGCTACTACTACTGCTACTACTACTACTACTGCTGCTGCTGCTGCTACTGCTACTGCTAGTGCTCCTGCTACTACCACTACTACTACTACTCCTGCTGCTGCTGCTGCTGCTACTGCTACTGTTCCTGCTACTACCACTACCACTACCACTACTACTGCTACTGCTATCACTACTACTACTATCACTACTACTACTACTACTACTACTGCTATCACTACTACCAACTTCTACTACTACGACGACGACGACTACTACTACTACTACTGCTACTGCTACTACTACTACTGCTGCTGCTGCTGCTGCTGCTACTACTTCTATGGCTACTACTAATGGTCTGCGCGAAACACACCCCGAAACATACCCTGAAACATACCCGCGAAACATACCCCGATCCCAACACTCCTGGTAGGGCGCCCCCTATTCGGACAGACCCATTTTTGTTACTGTTATCATCACTATCACCTTCACTATTACTAGTGCTTGTACTAATAACTATAACTACTGCTGCTACTACTACTACAACAACAACTACTACTACTACTACTACTCCTGCTGCAATAACTGCCACTATTACTACCTTCGGTCTTATTTTGGTTTGTACACCAACCTGGCACGAGGGCATGTCATCGTGCTGGCAAGCGACTGGCGTGCGGTGGGTGGTCGAGTCGGTGCTCGGCGAGCAAGTCGCTCAGGCCATCGACGTTGGCGGTGCTATGGAGGGGCAGCGACCATAGCGAGGCTGCGCAAGGCCTCGCGGCTGCAGAAGCAAGTCGTCCGGACCATCGTAGCACCCACGCAGCGGTGCTGCTGGCACGCTCGTGAGTCGGCAGCGGGACAAAAAACTGACAAACTGGACGGCTTTTTTTCTCCAGCGTTTTGCGACCTCGATGGCGAGAACGACGAGGCAGCACCTCAGTTCGTTCCGTGTCGCGCCGATCGTGCGCGCTGGTGGCGCCGCTCAGCCTGTTGCGTCGAGGGCTGAGACAAAGGTGGTGTCGACAGCGCCCTGGACTCCTCCCCAGAGCGCATCGCCCGTTGGCGATAACCTCAATTTGCGGGCCGTCGTGCTTTCGGGTACCGTCGAGTCGCGCAGAAGGACATTTGCGGCGCCCAGTCTTCTTCTTCCCATTTGCATTGTTACCCCTACCCCGGTTCCTATTCCTGCTACTATTGCCACTGCTCCTGATCTGATATGCTCCTGCTGCTGCTACTGCTCGTGCTAATGCTGCTTGCTGCTGCAGGTTACGGTTGTATCACCAGGCCAAGATACCACCATGCTACGACTATTATTCCACCACCACCACCACCACCACTACTACTACTGCTCCGACGACTACTACTACTACGACGACGACTACTACTACGACTACTGCCACTACTACAACAACAACAACAACTACTACCACGACTACTACTACTACTGCTACTAGTACTCGTACCACTAATACTCCTACTACTACGACTACTACTACTACTACTACTACTACTACTACTACTACTACTACTACTACTAGTGCTACTACTACCCTTGCCACCGACCGCTGCCCGTGTTGCAAAACTTGCCCTCCGTCATGGTGGTCTTGGCTTGCGCAGTGCTGCTTTGCACGCGCCTGCAGCGTTCTGGGCGTCCTGGGCTGACGCAGTCGCCGTCCTTGGTGTACGGGACGCCGCGCTTGTTACTTCCTTGGTGCAAGCCCTGGACGATGGCCGTGTCGTTGACTGGTCGCCTGTGCAGGACCTAGTACAAGCCTCCGACGCCGTTGCTGAGGCTGGCTTTGCGGTCCCACGGTGGGCCAACTTGCCCCAGCCTGGCCCGGCGCCCGCCGCTGACGATGCCGAGCCTGATGTCCCCTACTGCGGCTGGCAGCGCTCTGCATCCCGCGCCCTCGACGATCATGCCTCGGTCGAGCACCGCCGCGCCGTCGGGCCTGCTGAACTCGCACTCCTCGACTCACAGTCCGGCCCCTTTGCCGCCAGGTTGCTCACTGTCCGACCTGTTGCTCCTGAGCTCGCCCTCGACTCTGCGCTCTTCCGGGTCCTACTCCTCCGTCGCTTGCGGCTCCCTTTGCCACTTGCTCCTGCGCGATGCCGCTGTGGGCGTCCGCAGGATGCCCTGGGTGACCACATCGCTGCCTGTCCTCGGTCTGGCGTTCTCAGGGCACGAGGTGGACCGCTCGAACGTGCAGCGGCTCGGGTCTGCCGCGAGGCCGGTGCTGCAGTCGCCACACACGTCCTAGTTCGAGACCTGAACCTGCAGGCATCCAGGCATGATGAGCGCCGCATCGAGGTGATCGCCAATGGGCTGCCGTTGTGGGGAGGCTCGCAGCTTGCTGTTGACACTACCCTCGTCTCGCCACTTACTTCTGCTGGTGCGTCCCGGCGCCGGCGCGGCAGCACTGCCGGGTCGCCGACGCCCGTCGGTGTCGCCTGGTTGTCCTCGGTTGGTGGTTGCTGGAGTGCCGAAGCTGCCGACTTCCTTCGGTTGCTCGCACGGGCGCGAGCACGCAGTGCCGCCGCGTCCCAGCGCGCAGCGTGTGTCGCCGCCTTTGTCGCACGATGGTCTGGGCTTCTCTCCATCGCTGCTGCACGCTCCTTCGCTGCCAGCCTGCTGTCCCTTCCGATTTCCAACACAGCCAATCTCGATGGCGAGGCTCCTCTCTTGAGTGATGTCCTGGCCGACTCGTCCGAGGCGCCTCCTCTCACCTCCCGCATGGGGTGAGCTTCGCTTCGTTCTTAGGAGGTTGGGGGTTTGGTTGGTTCTGGACTTTTGGTTGGTTCCGGTAGCCTGCTGCACTGGGACCGCGCCCGGAGACTTGCAAAAAGGTCCGTGAAAAAAAAAAACTACTACTACTACTACTACTACTACTACTACTACTACTACTACTGCGACTACTACTACTACTACTACCACCACTACTACTAAATACTAATACTTATGCTGATGCTTATGCTTATGTCTATGTTTATACTCCTGTTCCTACCACCCCTCTTACTACTACTACTGGCATTTTTTTTCCTCCACGCACCTTTTCACTAGCGTCCGAGAAAGCAAGGTGCCAGTGCAGACCCGAGTCAGCGCAAATTGACGACGACGACGATTATTATTACGACGACGATTACTATTACTAACTCTGCGACAAGTATTGCTAGTATTATTAGTCTACTTGTACTAATTAATGAGTACTTCCTCTACGTGTCGCACGGAGTCTTGAAACAACCATGAAGTACCAGTACTCCAGCTTTGGAACGTTGAGTTTCACGTACATTGGACACGAAAGTAACGTGCGGAAATATAGCAGCAGGCGCCTGCCGCACACGGGCGTAAACGGAAAAAAATGGTAAATGAGGGTATTCTTCATCCGACAAGGAATGCACAAATTGTGGTTCAACGGGCGAAATTCTGCCCATCCAGATTTGCTTCCAATCCTCGACGCGCTGTCGGGGCACGGCGCTGGGCGCCTCCTGGTTGTTCCCGCGCAGCGCTACAAACCAGCAGCCCCATTTCGCCAACGCCCACCCTCTTACCACAGATGTGCGTAAACGAGACCCATGCAAAACCAAAAAAAAACAGAAACCTACGCGTAGATGGCATCGTCGACTGTTCCACAGTGAGGGCACCGCCGGGCATTCCCCGCAGAAGAGCTTCCAAGCATTGCGAGACAGAGCTGGATTTACATATCTGCGTGCTTCCAACAGCGAACAGGTTTTGGATCAACTCCAGGCTCCATCCCGCACCGAGCAGGATGGGGCATTCCCAACCGTGATATGTCATTGGCAACTTCACACGCCCAAGAATCACGTGAAACAAAAAGAATCACGTTCGGTCGCTGCGAACTGCAAGATGCGGGCCGCCACAGGCTCCGATGAACTCCATGCGCACAAGCGACAGACAACCGTCAAAACGCTTTCCCGAAGAGTGAAGTATGGACCAATGCTCATGCCCAGCCTTGCATCTGTCATGTGCTTTGATTGTTGTTTCGACCAGTGTTATTAATAAGTTATTAACCCAGTAGAAGTAGTCGTCGTCGTAGTAGTAGTAGTATTAGTAGTAGTAGTATTAGTAGTAGTAGTCGTCGTCGGTCGTAGCAGCACTCGTAGTAGTCGTAGGTTTTTTCATGTATGTACGCGTGTATGCGTATATGCATGTTTGTCCGTCTGTCAGCCTGTATGTCTCAATGTTCGTATGCATGCTTGCGGAAACGTGTTCATAAATAGATTACAGACACTAAGTCACCAAGTAATGATTTATTTGTCTATACGCAACATCGGCATGCATGCCAGGATCATGTTGAAAAAGCTGTTACCAGGCAAGTGTTCAACACCGCACGCATCTATCTTACGGATGCCGCACCGGGCCTGTTGTTGTTCGTGTCTTTGCTACCATTACGACTACGGCTACGATTACTTTTGTTGGTAGTGTTAACGACCACAAGTAGTTTATCAACAAAAACAGATATTTCTCACACGACTACCACAACGACGACCACGACGATTAGCATTACTTCTAGGCGACATTGTGGCAAACACAGCCCAGAGTCCAGTAAGAGATCAATCAAAACACCAAAAGAATCACCAGACTTCGCGAACGTTTAGTGTAAATCACCGCAACCAACAGCCGATCCGCGGTAATTTCATAAAGGGTCACATGAGCGATAGGTTTTCGACTCCGAAGATATAGGTAGTGTGGGGCTCGCATCAACCAGGCAACAAGTGTCGGCCGCGACATCATAGCCACAATGCGTGAAGATAAGTTTTGTTGGGGCACGATAACATGAAATAACAAGATGGATCATAGACATAGGCGGGATCCTTTGTTTACAACTTCTTACTTTTAGCGAATGCATGGTTTGGGCTTGGGGCAACGTGCTGTGGACTTTATGGTTTTGGAGCAAAGCGCTGTCGGGCAGTGCTGCGGAGTTTATGGTTTTGGGGCAGAGGGTTTGCGGGCTTTGTTGCTTTTACTTGGGCCAGAGCGCCTGCGCGCAGTGCTGCATACTTTGTGGCTTGGGCTTGGGGCAAAGGGCTTTCGGGCAGTCGTCGGTTTTGAGAGTTTCTCGGCAGCATGCAGAGCTGTGTTGTGGACATGCGATTTGGGCAGGAAAGCGACGTTTTGATGTGGGGCTTAGATAGTGTTTGTATCGATAACGATTTTGCTGACTTTTGCTTGCTTCGAAGCACACGACCCATTCAAGCTTCAAGCCTTACTCTGATGCCAGGGAGATTGTGAACAGGTTGATTTCGGGTTTAATGTTGGTCTTCAAGTCTCGAACAGGCTTGCAGTAGCTCCAGGGCTTGTTTAGCGTTTAAGGCTTTGAAGTTCGCGTGAGTTTGGCCGAGTGTTGCCACCAACAAGCGCCATGCATACCGTCTGCCACAGACTCGCTCACGATAACACGGAAAGCAAAATCGATAACATTAAACGTGACATGTTGGATACTGCTCGCAGGTCGTATTCAAGCAACAGCACGAACCATACATTACATGGGGTGGGCAGGTCCCGAGCTTTAAGATGACACACACCGTTGTATTGTTGCATGTTGGAGATGCGCATGGTGTGGAAAGTGTATAGTCCTCATCCCGCCTCCCCGCCCCCGTTTTGCCACGGGATCGCTAGTAAAACCTCAACGATCTTCGACGTCTACCACTTGCATTCAAGCCGGGCCATGACGACAGGCAGCGCTTGAGTTGCTGCTTCGCTTGTTCGAGCCGGTGGCCAAAGACGAGCGCATGACCGAGTTGCACACAGAGCTCCAGACCCATCGAACTATTGCTACTATCATGCAGCTCGGTTCAGCAATGTTCCGAATGTTGGTTTCAAGTTGGAACTGTGCTTGTGTGGCCATGCCATGCTGCCGGCCAGCACTGTCCGGAAGGATTTTGCTTTACTTAGGCAATTCCTTGCGGGAGCTCCGGTGGACCCGGGCCACTTGGTTGTAGAAAGACACAAGCTACTGTACGGAAAGTGTTGGCCTTCGTACACATGTAAGTCACGGTCAGGATAACAGAGCATGTGCAGCCGACACGGAGCACACTCTGTGCACGGGTTTCGTGAGATATGCTTCAGAACATGGCGAAGGAAACGATTCGCTGACACCTGCCGTTTCATCCTCGCTTCAACTTTTGGTCGCATCCCGGATGACATAGCATGTTTTCGGTTGGCATTTCTTGTTAACCACTGACTTATGCGCAGTGCCACGCCGAAGACCTGTCCCAGGCATTGGTTCTGCACCACCATTTGCTGGCCTTTGAGTTCGTCCAACATGGAGGCAAAGCATGGGGACGTCAGGTTACTCGAACTAGTTTACCTTGGCAACCATGTCGAGGATTGCAGATGGTCGTCAGCCGACGATTGCTGTCCCCGGGGCTAGCTACCGGCTCCGCAGACAGCGCAGCAGTGACTTTGCTGCGGTGAGTTCCCATGCGTCATCGTCACGTGCATATTGGGTTCATCTACCACTCTGTGAAGTCACACCTTACATGCGCAAAGCTTTCTAGCAGCGCCTCCAGATCAGGCTGTCGTCGATGTCTTGGTGATGATATCCCAGTTGGCTCGGTTGAAGCTTGTTTTGCATTGGAATCAAACGTGCACAAGTTGGCGCTGTTGGGCAGTGCTGCCGTGCTGGGTTGCTGGTCTACAAAAGTGTGACCTGGGTTGCGCAGCTGAGGTCGCGGGAGTACTACCCATTGTTGCGGAGCATGAACTTGTGCATGGCGCTGCGAGATTTGCTTTCTTGTGGCAACGCCAGCGTCCGGGCGAAAGCTTTGAATGCCGCCGTGACCAATTGGAAGTGGGAAGTGGTTTCGCGGTACGTTCCATTCGGTCAGCGATGCGGGGCACATGCAGTTCTCACGGTTCGGTAAGCGGCGCGTTGCGGTTTGCGATATATGCAGTTTTTGTTGGTATGTGGGTGGTGGGCGAGGAGCGTTTGTCGAAGCGATAAATTGTTGGGAAAGGTTCTAACCGTGGACATTTCCTCGCAGAATGTCCTTGAAGGGTGTCGTCCGAGCAGCATGTCGATCCCTTTGCCTGCAGATGGTGGGGAAGCTGCGCCCTCCTGACCACCACTAGTCGTGAGGCCACGCTGGATTTGCAGGGACCCCTCGCCGTCCAAGGTAACAGGGGGCGGGCCAGCAAGACTTCAATATCTTTGTACCATAAACATCGACCCATGCTTGTGGAATACTGCGCTTGATGCTCTCTGACGATCGCCCCTCCAAGGCTGTGGGAAACATGGTTCGTCATTCGGATGAGTTCTACGAGAGTATGCTTGAGGCAGGGCGCAGATTGAAAACTTTGCGAGCACATGTCACAAGCGTTCATCGACTGGCTTTGCAGATTGCGGTAAATGTTCTGGTGCTTCCTCACTCAAGATTTGTGGTGTTGTGCTGTGTTGTTGCAAGGTCCTGTAGTAGCCCAAGACTGCCTGAGCTAGGATGCTGCTGGGTAAGAGCCGGTGAGAGTTGCATTTTCCGACGTTTGTGGTGCTGCCGCAACGACTCGGAAAGGCTGACGCGCGGTTAGCATGCGTTTAGTCATTCACAAAACATGCTCAAGCCCGTTTCTGCTGGCCAGTCAATTGTCCCAGGATGGAGTGCTCAGCCGGCTTATCGAGCTTTGTGGCGACAGTGATTCCGCTTGCCGCAAGTTCGCCTCCTTTGCTTTGGGCGGGGTTGGTGGGAGGGATGTGCGCAGGGTATTTTCTGAAAGATTGGGTTGTTCTGACGTCCCTCGGGCAGGATTGTAACAAGTCCGGCTTCTTCGAGTTGACAACTCGCAGCATGCAGCATGTTTCCTGAGCCATAAACGAACATCGTCACATTGTCGAAGTCCGAAGCGAAATTCTAGGAGTTGAAACCTCGGGTAGAGCGAGCGTTTCGGACCTTGCTGGCTTTTGTTTTCGATGTTGCGGGACCGCTAGGAAGCTGCAACGACTAGCTGAAGTAGCTCTGCCGTAGTCAGGGTTTAGTCGAGCGGGGCCTATGCACACTGTTTTCATGGTTTCGGAGCTTGGTCGAGCTGCGGCTCCACAGACTCTAGGAGGTGAAAGGTCGTTAAATCTGAGCTTTGAGCAACCCATGATCCCACCCACAGATCATCCAAGTTGCAATGGAGGCAACTCGGCCTTCCATTCCGATGCTTTGTACCGCGACTTAGCCCCGGCTGTACCGCGACTACTTCGAAGCTTGCCATTGAAGCGCAGATGTTTGGAGTTTGCAACAGGTGAGCCTTTCGTGGCAAAAGCACGTGCGGCTTCAGCCCCCATGGAACTGGTAGTTCCTACCCTCCTTGTTTTCCGCAATTCCGCAAAAGCACTAGCTTTAGGCAGCTTGCGGTTTCGAGCAACATGCAGATTCGCCCAGCTCTTGCACAAATAAGGATTGCTGCAGGATGTCGAGGAGAAAACACGCGCGAATGCAGCGGGTGCGCCGCGTGTCAGCAAGGGAGTTGGTTACAACCACAACTACAACTACAGCTATTACTAAGTAGTACTACTGCTTCTCCTGCCACTGCTGCCACTACTACATCTACCATTACCGCCACTAGGACCACTACTACGGTCACTACTACTACTACTACTACTACTACTACTACTACTACTACGGCGACGACTACAGACTACTACTCGCTAGTCCTAATACTCGTAGTACTAGTACCGCTACTACTGCTGCGGCGACGGCGCTGGTACTAGTACTAGTACTACTACTACTACTACTACTACTACCACCGCTACAACTACCACCACTACCACTGCCACTACCACTACTCCTACTACTACTACTACTACCACTACGAATACACGATGACTACTATTATTACTAGTATTACTATTATTATAATCACCACCACCACCACTACTACTACTACTACTGCTACTACTACTACTACTACGACGGCTACTACCACCACCACCACCACCATCACCACCCCCGGCACCAACACCACCACCACGACGACGACTACTACTACTAGGACGACTACTACTACGACGACTACTACGTACTGCCACTACTATTACTACACACCTACACACCTACAGCAACATCTACACCACGACAACCACCACCACGACCACCACCAGCACCACCACTACCATCACCACAACTGGCACATGATCTTGATACCTGACACTGGTACTTGCTGCTAGTACTGTTGTGTGATAGAAATGTGATGTTTTTGATCACGATTGATACTGTTACTGCTACTACATGCTACTACTACAACAACAACTACTACTACTGCTTGCTGCTAGTAGTAGTAGTAGTCGTCGTCGTAGTGGTGTCGTGGTATTATAGTACTACTACTACTACTACTACTACTACTACTGCTACTACTACTACTACTACTACCACTACTACTACTACTACTACTACTCCTACTCCTACTCCTACTCCTACTGCTACTGCTACTGCTACTGCTACTGCTACTGCTACTGCTACTGCTACTACTACTAATACTGCTACTAGCACTACTACTGCTGCTACTGCGACTTCTACTTCTACTGCTTCTCTACAAAACAAACCACGACGACCACTGCTACTCATGCTACTACGCCGACAACGGCGACGACGAAACTACTACTACTGCTACTAGTACTCCGGCTGCTGTGTCTGCTACTCCTACTCCGACCATTACTGCTACTACTGCTGCTGCTGCTACTGCTACTGCTGCTGCTGCTGCTGCTGCTGTCGCTGCTGCTACTGCCACTACAACTATTACTACTGCTGCTACGGTGATCGTTTGATTGCATACACAGGGGCTGCTTTGAGTGGAGGTGGCTTCATTAAGCTTGTGTGTTTGCACCAAATACGTGCAATTGATTCGCACTGCATGGAGTGGTACTACTACTCTTTGAGATTCTATTACTATTACCATTATGACTATTACTATTTCTGCTAGCACGAGTACTATTACTACAACTACTACCACCACCACTACCACTACTACCACTACTGCCACCTGCTACTGCTAGTCATGTGTACTACCTACTACTACTGCTATTACTACTACTACTACTACTACTACTACTACTACTACCACCTACCACCTAGCACCTATCACTACTACAAGTACTGCTGCTGCTACCCTCCTCCTGCCACTAGTACTACTTCGACCTCTTCTACCGCTACTACCACCATTCTGGCACTACCACCACTGCCACGACCATGACCACGGCCACAGCACTACCTGCTGCTATTGCTACTACTGCTATCACTACTACTACAGCTACTACTACTACTACTACTACTACTACTACTACTACTACTACTACTACTACTACGACTACTACGACTGCTACTACTACCACCACCACCACCACCATCACCACCCCCGGCACCAACACCACCACCACGACGACGACTACTACTACTAGGACGACTGCTACTACGACGACTACTACGTACTGCCACTACTATTACTACACACCTACACACCTACAGCAACATCTACACCACGACAACCACCACCACGACCACCACCAGCACCACCACTACCATCACCACAACTGGCACATGATCTTGATACCTGACACTGGTACTTGCTGCTAGTACTGTTGTGTGATAGAAATGTGATGTTTTTGATCACGATTGATACTGTTACTGCTACTACATGCTACTACTACAACAACAACTACTACTACTGCTTGCTGCTAGTAGTAGTAGTCGTCATCGTAGTAGTGTCGTGGTATTATAGTACTACTACTACTACTACTACTACTACTACTACTACTACTCCTACTCCTACTCCTACTGCTACTGCTACTAGCACTACTACTGCTGCTACTGCGACTTCTACTTCTACTGCTTCTCTACAAAACAAACCACGACGACCACTGCTACTCATGCTACTACGCCGACAACGGCGACGACGAAACTACTACTACTGCTACTAGTACTCCGGCTGCTGTGTCTGCTACTCCTACTCCGACCATTACTGCTACTACTGCTGCTGCTGCTACTGCTACTGCTGCTGCTGCTGTCGCTGCTGCTACTGCCACTACAACTATTACTACTGCTGCTACGGTGATCGTTTGATTGCATACACAGGGGCTGCTCTGAGTGGAGGTGGCTTAATTAAGCTTGTGTGTTTGCACCAAATACGTGCAATTGATTCGCACTGCATGGAGTGGTACTACTACTCTTTGAGATTCTATTACTATTACCATTATGACTATTACTATTTCTGCTAGCACGAGTACTATTACTACAACTACTACCACCACCACTACCACTACTACCACTACTGCCACCTGCTACTGCTAGTCATGTGTACTACCTACTACTACTACTACTACTACTACTACTACTACTACTACCACCTACCACTACCTAGCACCTATCACTACTACAAGTACTGCTGCTGCTACCCTCCTCCTGCCACTAGTACTACTTCGACTTCTTCTACCGCTACCGCACTACCACCACTGCCACGACCATGACCACGGCCACAGCACTACCTGCTGCTATTGCTACTACTGCTATCACTACTACTACAGCTACTACTACTACTACTACTACTACTACTACTACTACTACTACTACGACTGCTACTACTACCACCACCACCACCACCGTCACCACCCCCGGCACCAACACCACCACGACGACGACTACTACTAAGACGACTACTACTACGACGACTACTACTGCCACTACTATTACTACACACCTACACACCTACAGCAACATCTACACCACGACAACCACCACCACGACCACCACCAGCACCACCACTACCATCACCACAACTGGCACATGATCTTGATACCTGACACTGGTACTTGCTGCTAGTACTGTTGTGTGATAGAAATGTGATGTTTTTGGTCACGATTGATACTGTTACTGCTACTACATGCTACTACTACAACAACTACTACTACTGCTTGCTGCTAGTAGTAGTAGTAGTCGTCGTCGTAGTAGTGTCGTGGTATAGTACTACTACTACTACTACTACTACTACTACTACTACTACTACTACTACTAGTACTAGTACTACTACTACTACTACTACTACTACTACTACTACTACTACTACTACTACTACTACTACTAGTACTACTACTACTGCTACTGCTACCGCTACCGCTACTGCTACTGCTACTGCTACTGCTACTGCTACTGCTACTGCTACCACTACTAATGCTGCTACTAGCACTACTACTGCTGCTACTGCGACTTCTACTTCTACTGCTTCTCTACAAAACAAACCACGACGACCACTGCTACTCATGCTACTACGCCGACAACAGCGGCGACCAAACTACTACTACTGCTACTAGTTCTCCGGCTGCTGCGTCTGCTACTCCTACTCCTACCATTACTGCTAATACTGCTGCTGCTGCTACTGCTACTGCTGCTGCTGCTGCTGCTGCTGCTGTCGCTGCTGCTACTGCCACTACAACTGTTACTACTGCTGCTGCGGTGATCGTTTGATTGCATACACAGGGGCTGCTCTGAGTGGAGGTGGCTTAATTAAGCTTGTGTGTTTGCACCAAATACGTGCAATTGATTCGCACTGCATGGAGTGGTACTACTACTCTTTGAGGTTCTATTACTATTACCATTATGACTATTACTATTTCTGCTAGCACGAGTACTATTACTACAACTACTACCACCACTACCACTACTACCACTACTGCCACCTGCTACTGCTAGTCATGTGTACTACCTACTACTACTGCTATTACTACTACTACTACTACTACTACTACTACTACTACTACTACTACTACCACCTACCACTACCTAGCACCTATCACTACTACAAGTACTGCTGCTGCTACCCTCCTCCTGCCACTAGTGCTACTTCGACTTCTTCTACCGCTACTACCACCATTCTGGTACTACCACCACTGCCACGACCATGACCACGGCCACAGCACTACCTGCTGCTATTGCTACTACTGCTACTACTACTACTGCTGCTGCAGGTGGGTGACAACAACTGCTGCTGCTGCTGCTGCTACCGCCACTGCCACTGCTACCTACTGCGTCTACGACTACTACTACTACTACTACTACTTCTACTACGGCTACTACTACTACTACCACCTACTACTACTGCTACTACTACTACTACTTCTTCTACTACTACTACTACTGCTTCTACTACTACTACTACTACTACTACTACTACTACTACTACTACTACTACTACTACTACTACTACTACTACTACTACTCATGACGACGACGACTACTACTACATGTTTGCCGCCTTTTAGTTTTTCACATTCGTGCTTCGATTGCTACGCTTTTGATGCTTGGCTCCGATGCTACCATTACAGCACTGAAGAGTATTGTGAAGATTGCTGCGGCTGTCGGCATCATGCTCCGTCTTGTATTTGCAGATCCTCGTCGCAGTGCCGTTCTCGTGTTCGTCCGGCATGCATCCTACCAAGGATCGGCAATCTCGTCAGGACCCGATGCCAAACGGCAAACTTGTTTGTTCTGAAGACGTGAGCTTTCGGGCTTTGAAGCTGAAACGATGCGTTGATCGACGGGCACTTTCGGATGGCTTTATCTCAGTGGCTGAGACCGCTTTTGAATGTCCTACTACTGCTACAAGATGTTGCTTAAATTTTCCGCCATAGCCTTCACCCTGAACTCCGTGCCCAGCCTGCCCCGCCTGTTTCCGACGACGATGCCTTTGAAAGGAACTCCAATGAGCTTTGTGGAGTCATGGTTCGCGAGGGCGCTGCCCAAGGCAGCTTCCAAAGCAAGCGCTGCTCAAGATCCATGCTGTGTTCGAGACATGTCGAGACTGTTTTCCTGTGTGTGCTTGAGGCCAGGACAAAAGCAACTCGTGTGCGATGTGTAGCATGAATAACTAACCATTGGTATTGGAGGAGCTCAGGAGCTAGGGATGATGACAATCGCTATTAAATCGGGAGCTAGAGAGCCAAGGGAACCCCAAAACGAATAGTCAGATAAATCCACGAACGCCGGTCTGAAATAGGCAGCCACATGCGAGACCATGAAAGTTGAAACGGAAGCTTGCCGATAGTTTGCCAGACGCAGATCACATTCGGTGGAGGGGGAATTAGCTCTGCCAACAGCAGATGGGCGCCACGGTGATGATCCCCATACAGGTACATTGTTTTTTCTTGGAGCGCCCTTGAGGAGACAAGCGTAGAGGCAGTTAATGGATCCAAGTGGATCATGCATAGCTGGAAAAGTCTTCGAAGTGCCAAACACCAGCAATTTCATGTGCTGGCTTTTGCACCAACCACCACTACTGTTGCTGCTGCTGCTGCTACAGCTGACGCTACTGCTTTTGCCCCGACTGCGTGTATATGCATGTATGCATGCATGGATGTATGTATGTATGTATGTTTGCATGTTGGTTTGTATGTATGGATGTATTTGTGTATATATATACATATACACATTTACACAAGATATATTTATAAATTGTGTGGGGGGTTGCTTTTCTGCTGTTGGTTTGGGAACCTATTCATTATGTCTTTTCGGATCACTCAGGCCTTTGTGAGCTGATATTGTCCCGCTGCCCGCGGCGAGCAGAGCCCGTGGACAAGTTGGTCGCCGACTCCTCGGCGACCCGTCCGAAGGCTTAGGGTTTCGGGGTTTCGGGATGCTCCGAAACACCCTCAAAACTGACCTCCAAGGATATTGGGAGGTCTAGGGTTAAGCCCGTGTATGCTTGCGCGGTCTGCCAGCTCGCAATGTGCCCGGCGACAAGAGGCCCGGCTCCGAAAAGGTCTAGGGTTACCGGTAGGGCCGGTAGGGTTTGGACAGCGGAGATGTTTGAAAGTTAAGTTGTCACGCAGAGATTGGAACTTCTGAAGGGTCTTGAAGATTTGGTAGCATTGAGTCTGGTACTGGTGCTTCGTTCTTCGGGTTTCCTCGTGAAGTCAAGAGTCAAGCGGTGTGGACCAAGGCAGGCTGTAGTTTCAACAGCAGGGCCCCACCCACACGAACGCAGCCTCCCAGGTGAAGATCGCACTGTTCTCCTTGGGAAACTTGGCGGTGCATTCGGAATGCCGCGCTGAGCTCAAATGCTCCACACAGGCTCCCAAGATGTCTCGGTTGTGGATTCTGTTGCTGATGCTGTGAAGAGCTTCGCTTCTAATCTTCCAAAACATACTCCCAGTGCTCTAGTGTGGGTATGTAATCAGGGAGCAGATGTTTCCCCGCCCTTACATCCGGCCGCCAGAGCATTAACGTCAAGGAGGTCCTGCCGTGTCCTGCCTGATCGTGAGGACATTTTGTGTCGAAGCCCTCATTCCGAAAATCTCTCATGCAGTGATCGTGTGAGCTTTGGATGTGGGAGGCGCGGGAGCTTTGCCACTACCTGATGAAGATCACCCAGCCAGATGACATTGTACACAAGCTCCTGGGCTTGGAGCAATTCAGACCTTCGGGCTCGAAGTGTTGATAAGCCCAGCTTCTTTTCCTGAAAACCTGGATGGACAGCGCTTGGCTGCAGCTTTTGCCTCAGCTTTCTCCCTGAGTCTTCATGTCTTTGCAAGCCTCGGTTTCAGGCTGCTTTGGCCGTGCTGAATTGAATAATTACTGCCTTGACCCACAGGGGTTTTGGATTTCGGGTTTGAGGGTGTGGAGTTTACTCTTCAGGACCGGCTAGTCCGAAGTTCGGGGGGTCTAGGCAGAGTTTCATGCCGAGGTACTCCGGCCGCTTGCTGCAGAAGCTTTCCCGGTGAAGGCTTGGATGCCACCAGGAGCCGAGGCTAAGCGCCCCCCCCGCACTCTTCAGCGCTTGTGTTCCAAGACAGCATCAGAGGATGAGGCCCCACGGAGCCCTCCACCCCAAGCACTTCTGCAGGCATACTCGAAAAAAGCTGCTGAAAAGTTGAGACATACGTCGCGAACAGGGCAGGCACTCCAGAAAGACCAAAGAAGCGGGTTTGGCGGTTACTGGTGCGATTGATTATGATCACACGAGAATGGAAGTACTACGATTACTATTGGTGATCATGATTATGGTTATCGTTATGATCACAAGAGTCTGGACTACCAAAGAATTGCTACGGTCATGATTATTCGTAGTACGCTTCGCACTGGTATTGCATTTCCCGCTTTCTGACCGAGGACGGGTTGCTTGAAGGGGAGATTTCAAGCAGCCTTAGGGGGGTCCTGGGGCTCTCTGCTTTGCCGGACAGCTGTTCTGTTGCAGGCACGCCAGTGCCGCCAGTACTAGTTGGTAAGAGAACGCGAAGCTTGTCATCATTATGTTTCAGTATAGCGGAACTGCAATATGCACCCGCATGCATGCATGTGTGTGTACCTACTATTCGTGGGTGTACTTTTGTTTGCATGCAAGTATGTACGTACTTATGTGATGCACCGTTGTTGCTTGGATTTGTCTTTGATTTCAACGTAAGTGAGTTCTCGAGATCCGGCGGCACTGAGCCCCGAGTGCACTCCGGGCCGGGTGCAGAGCGACAAAAAAGCCTCGGAAGGATTTTTGTTTACTGGTCCAGGGTTTCGTTGACACTTGGCTACTGATTGGAAAGCGTTGTTCTTATCAGGTCATCAGATGTTTTTGGGCTGCTTGTGGATGGCTGTTGGGTACACTGTCCTCTGAAAGGAGCTTGCACAAGAAGTGCAGTGAACTTGCAGGAAGGTAGAAGCATGTCACGTCGGAGCTGCTTTCGTCGCGAGCTTCTGCTGGCATGGCCCAGAGGGACGCACGAACAGCAATATGTACGATGCAAGGTTAACTCGATTAAGCTGCTGCGTAGCCGAACTTGAGTCCTGGAGTCCGACGCAGATGTGTAGCCCATGAGCGCTGGTCAAAGCCGTTCGTGTGCCCTCCATGTGCTCGAAGAAAACACACTGACACTTACAGTATCCAAGACCTGCATCGCGTCAGCACAGGTCCTGAAGCCACTTTAGTCAAAACAGACTCCCTTCTCCCCCATGCTTCCTCGCGCATGCCTTTGCATCTCCCGGCGGGCCTTCCACTCATGCATGCTCCTCCTAAGCTGCTCGGATCTTGTTGATGCTTCCGAAACTTTTGGGATTGTGGATCCTTGGCGTACAGGAAAGACGGCCTCAGAAAAAGGCCTAGCGGGATCGAGGCCGTAGAACGGAAGCCCGCGCTCAGCATGCATGCTTCATATTTCCTGGACACCGTTGGCTCCGGCTCGAGATATTTTTTCAATCCTTCGCCCAACAAGAGCCTCCTGGCATCTCCCGGCGCAGGACGCCAGAAGAGAATGATTACAGGAGGTCCTCGGAATCAGTCCTCTGTGCCAGTTCCTGAAGAGGGGTACATCCCCCTGAAGAGCATGGCCATGACGATTCCTCTTCCTGCGGGCCTTCTCAAGTTCGAGCCTGGTGCAGTAATTCCGAGCTTCCGGGCCTCAGCAGAAGGGGAGTCACCGGCCACAGCCAGCACAAACACATCCTCCCCTTTGCCAGACGTTCCACTGCACAGGAAGTCCTTCTTCACTGCCAGTGCTACAGAAAAGCTTCAGCTTCATAAAGCCGGGCAGTGCTATCCGTGCGTGGCCTTCGCTTTCAAAGCGGCTGGGTGCTATAAGGGCGACAGCTGTTCACACTGCCATTTCTGTACTGCCTCCGAAGCGACCCAACGAAGAAGGCAGCTGCAGGCAGCGGCGCGGCAGCAGAGGAGGAAGCAGCGACCGGCAGACCCAGGGAACGAAACGACAGCCCGCATTCTTGCGGGCGAGTCCTTCTGGCTTTGAGATGAGGGAAGTAAAAAGTAATACAGTGCATTGCAACGTATAGTCAGTGTAGTCAAGCAAGCTGGAGCAGCATGGGGTGTGCATCTCCGACAGGTGATGATCGATTATGATGATTTTAGTGGCCTTCCCTGGTATCCAAGCAGTTCCCCACCCAACTATCAATCCGTAAGGGTTTGAGACGTGCCACCGACATCTGTCGGACACACATCAGCTTCCCGGCTGCGGCAGCATCCTGAGGTGTTCTTGCAGCTTGCTTGCCCCTTTTATGACTTTTTGCTTTCAGGCTCGGGCGCAAGCTGGCCGCGATGTTGGAATTGGAAGCCTTCTTTTGCAGAGGTGTATCTCCACATGCTTTCCGTTTGCTTTGGGTTGCCCCCTGCTGCGCCTGAGCCATTCCAACTTCACGTCGCCTAGATGGCAGCATAGGCTTTCTCGTGAAGGGAAGTTATATGTTTGTTCAGGAGTTGATTTCACGCTGCCGCGGCGGTCTTGCTCTCTCTGCAAGATGTCGCCACTCTAGAAAATCCTTTCCATATCCAGCCTGCAGCTGGTCCCAGCGTTCCTTCGGCAAGAGAAAAGCAGGGCCTTGCTGCGGCTTCGGTTTAGGCCCACGGTCTCAGGGGTTCAGGGGTTCGCGGCTTGCTTTGTGGCTGTTCGCGGGCAGTCCGCTAGTTTCGCGTGGCTTTGGTTGAGATCTGATGTTCAAGCCGTTTATATTACATGTTTACACACAAACATAATATTATATCAGTCGGATTGCCTACAAGCAGAGAGAGGGAGTGCTATACAGCATACATTTATCAAATCAAAGCTTTAGTATATACATGTTCCTCGATACGCGTACATACACAGTTTAAACTCCGCGAATTGGGCTTTAGGCTGCACCCATGGCTCACAGCCGGAAACCGAGAAGACCCTTCATCCCAGGGCTCGCAAGATGCCGCTTCTGAGCTGCTGGGGGAAGCGTTTCACGATGACAAAGATAGTGGTGCCTGACCAGCCCTTTTTGCCCCCGCCGGTCGCTCACTGTTACGACGGTTGTCGTCAGAGGCGGCTTCGTCACTTGGGGTTTAGCATAGGACGGACGATGTGTGGATGAGGCACAGGGTGCTGTCTACGGTTTGCCATGGATGTGTGTATGCGTGTCTGTACTCGTATGTATGTATAGGTTTTTTAGTGTAAGTATACTGGCGAGCATGTGTGTATGTATGCACGTGTGTGTATATGTGTAAATATGTATGTGTGCATAAATATATATATATATATATATATATATATTCATTATCACACTATGTATGTATGTGAGTGGGCGGGTGGGTGGGTAGGTAGGAAGATAGACAAGTAGCTAGGTATGTGTGTATGTGCTTATGCTATTGTATGGTTATAGTTGTGGGATTGCATACGTGTACACGCAAACATCCATATGTGTATATATATATATGTACATATACACATACATAACATACACATACATGTATGTGTGCATGTATGCATGTATGTTCGCATGTATGCATGTATGTATGTTGCTTGTATGTGTTTGTATTCATGTTTGCCTGTATCTATGCAGTGCTCCGCTACAACTCAAGCCCACGTACAACAGTGAATTCTCGAGATCCGGTGGGGCTGGGCCCCGGGTGCACTCCGGGCCGGGCGAAGAGCAACAAAGCGCTTTGAAGGATTCAAATGTGGACGGGTTCATGTTTTCGTTGACACCTTGCTACCTACGCGGGTCTAGTCTAGTACAGGGTCGTGACACATCATGTTATCACGACGACATGGCTGTTGATCCAGCTTGCGGTCATTTTCAGGGCCTTACTTTTCACTGGCAGGTTAATGTTCCACACTGCGGGCCGGACCATCATGTAATACCCTTTCCGGATAGTGTTGTGAGGTTCTTTCGTGGAGAGACTGTTGTCGCCGAAAGAGATTGTTCTGTCCTTTTGGTTTTGATTTAGGTCATGGTTTCAAGCATCATTTGTAACTTCGTCATCATTCTCGTTACCGTTTTCATTGCCATGATACTATCATGTTTCACCCTTTGGCTGAAAAGTGCCGGGTAAAGGGCCGGTGGGAATCCTGGAATTCTCGAAGAAAGAGGAGAGCCTGAGGAAATTATCGTTGCACTAAACTACAGTTTGTCCACCGTTTGGTTGAAAAGCGCCCGAACCGTCCCCAAAACTATAAGAGAATCCTGTTTGAATCAGGGGTGGGGAGAGGAATGATAACAGAGAGCGAAGCCACAAAATAAGTACTGATGGAATCAGGAATGAACTTAGGCATGAAGAAAAACGAAGCCCCTAGCGATAACATAAATGATAACACAATCGTAGATTTACAATCTGTGCATGCCTTAGGATTTTCCAAGGATAGTACAGGTGCGAGGTGTACATGTCTTGCAGCAGGTTTTCAGAAGGAGCCCTCGGGATGTCGTTCAGAAACCTATATTCTCAGACGTATCCGGGCTGGATCTTTGATGGGAAGGGCATGCGTTATAGAAATAATCACGTTTTGGCCAATATCAAGCAGAGGAACTCTGAAGTGACGTTTCTGCTGTTCATGGTTTGTAGAATGCCGTCGGGTGCAGCCTCAAATGACAACAGCAGGCACTAGAAGCACATCTGAACTAGCAGGAAGCCAGAAACAGCCAGAAGCATGTCACGCCTGAGCTGTGTTCGGCGTGAGCTTCTGCTATGCATGGCCCAACAGCACCAGAAGTGCAGCATGTATGAAGGCATCAATATCCGACAGGACACGCCGTAACGTTGATTTTAAGTGGGTGCGTAGCCGAACTTGAGTCCTAAACTCCGGAGCAGATCCATAGCCCATGAAAGTTTCGTGTAAAAGCCGCATGTTTCCCAAGTTTAGCCGCGTTCCTTGTGCTCCAAAGCACAGAAGGGACTCTCCGAGTATCCAATACGTGCATCCCAAGATCATGGGCTGTGAAACCTCCTCAGTCACAGAAGACTCCATTTCTCCCCCGCCCCCTTCCCATACGTGCATGGCCTTTTGGGCATTCCACGCGATGCAACGGCAGCAGACTCTGCGATCTCACTGCTCCTAGTCTGGGATTGTAGATCGTTGGCGTGTATGAAGATGGCCTCACCTAGACTTTGAGTGCATGAAAGAAAGCTGTCCGAAAGTAGGCTTCATGCTGCTAGGTCGCTGCCGGCTTTGCAGGTGCTTTGCCTCCGTGCTGGTTGAAATGCAAGCTGTCCGTCACCTACGCTCGTGCCTGGTTATGCTTTGTTGGACCGTTGGCTCCGGCTCAAGATATTTTTTCAATTCCTGGCCCGACACGAGTCTATACTGGCAACTCCCGGCGAAGGACGCCATAATGATTGCCGGAGGTCCGGGCCTTCACTCCTCTTCGCCGCTGGCAGAGGGGCGCATCCCCCTGAAGAGCATGGCCATGACGATTCCTCTTCCTGTCGGCCTTCTCAAGTTCGAGCCTGGTCAAGTTTCTACTAGCTTCCGGGCCTCAGCAGAAGGGGAGTCACCGGCCACGGCCAGCACAAACACATCCTCCCCTTTGCCAAACGTTCCACTGCACAGGAATTCCTTCTTCACTGCCAGTGCTACAGAAAAGCTTCAGCTTCATAAAGCCGGGCAGTGCCATCCGTGCGTGGCCTTCGCTTTCAAAGCGGCAGGGTGCTATAAGGGCGACAGCTGTTCACACTGTCACTTCTGCACTGCCTCCGAAGCGACCCAACGAAGAAGGCAGCTGCAGGGAGCGGCTCGGCAGCAGAGGAGGAAGCAGCGCCCCGCAGACCCAGGGAACGAAACGACAGCCCGCATTCTTGCGGGCGAGTCCTTCTGGCTTTGATGTGGGCGTGCTTCCCTCGAATAGCTGTGTCAGAGTGATTGGCGTGGAGGGAAAGAATACATTGAATTTCAATATGTGGTCAAGCAAGCTCGAGCAGCATGGGGTGTGCATGTCCGACAGGTGCTCGCAGAGTAGCTGAGAATGTACATAGTATGTGCCTAAGCGTCGTGAGCGATTTCCCACTCAGCGTGTTGGCGGCATTGCGAAAGACTTACAACAACATGCTGCCGACACCTGTCGGACAGGCAAAGATCAGATTCCCAGCTGCTGCAGACACCATGAGGTGTTCTTGCATCTTGCTTGCCCTGCCCCGTCTTTAATGATGCTTTTCCACCGGGGCAAGGCGTTGGTGAGGCGACCTGGTACAGGTCTCCCTTGCCGTGCAATTTCGACCAGAAGCGGTTTGTTCGGGATTTTGTCTAATGCTGCCGCGACCATCTTTTCTGCAAGATGTCGCCAGTCTTGAAGGACCACGCATATCCAGCCTAAAGCTGGTCTGAGTGTTCCTTCGATAACAGAAAAGCAGGGCCTCGACGGCTTAGGTTCAGGCCTACGATCTCAGCGGTTCAGGGGCTAGGAATAGTTTAGGATTCTTGAGGCTCCGCTTGCTTTGTGAATCGGGGCTTCCGTCATTTTCGAGTGGTTTTGGGTTGATCTGATGTTGAAACGGCTTAAGAAATACACATGCACAGACAGGCAGGGAGGGAGGCAGGAAGAAAGACATACATACACACAGACGTGTATGTGCGTGTGTGGGGGTTGTATATTACACAGAGAGACACAGAGAGAGAGAGAGAGAGATATAATAAATATATATATATATATATATATATATATATATATTTAGATAGATAGATAGATATGGTGCGCTGCTAGGCCCCCCTCCCCCCCACCCCATGGTATCCCCCCCTCCCCCCCTGTTGTTCCCTGTGGTGTGGGTTCCACCCTGCCCCTCCCCCCTGTGGTTGCGGTCGGCTCCGAGCTATTGCTGGTCGGGCGTCCGGTTGCTAAAGGTTTTGACCTTAAGATATTATACAGTTCCACTGAACTCCGACCTGCCCTGAGCTCCAAAGCCAATGACAGTGATGAGTATTATGGTGATGATAATGAACGAAGATGGTGGTCATGATCCCCATGCACACTCTCCTCCGATCCCTCAAGAGTCCCGAGTGACAATCATTCAAAAACGTGCTCAAGCTTGCTTGAAACGAACCCAACCGAAACTTGGCTTGGAATGACAACGGTCGATACAGTTTTTGCAAGAACATCACAAGCCAAGCACGATTTTCAGCTACATAAAGCAATGAACATGCGGTGCCGAAGCCCAGAGCAACATAAGAGCAGAGGTACACAATACCACATCAACGTCGATATGCAGAGCATCATTGCCATCATTCTCATCTGTGTGTCGCAGGGGAGGGGAAGGGGAAGGGGCCTTGTGGTTCCCTGTGTTGTGGGTTATCCTTCCCTGTTCCGTGTGTTTTGGGCCCCCCAACCGTTTGCCAAGGCGAGCGGCCTGACTTGGGCGGGGGGGCATTCCGTAAGCTTGAGGGGTGGGGGAGGAGGGGGGGGCATACCATCGGGGAGGGCGGGGGCGGGGGGGGGGGGCCTGCGACGCGGCACCATATTATATGTATATATATATATATATATATATATACATATATATATATATATACACACGTATGTAAATATGTATACACACGGTGAATTTTTGTTAGCAAGAGGAGGGCGGCCGAGGCCACAGAGGTAGCATAAGAGTTGTGGTTAACCTTGTCCGCACGTTTAAAACCACAGGGTCACCATTGTAAACAGACTTGGCGGCCCTTTCCTGACGGCCACGGAGGTAGTATAAAGTATCTGTTTAGATTTCTAAGCATCCGCATGCTTGAAACCAATTAAACATACCCATAGCATTGTGTGATTCATGTGTTGTACGTGGATGCGTCCCTTCTGTATGTATGTGTATACACATGTGGGGAGACTAGCCGCCATATACAGTCCAAGCGCCACGAACCGTCTTGGCTGCACCCAATGCTCAACTCAAGAGCCCTCCACTCTTCGCGAGACCGGCGCCAGAGCCAACAACAAAAACCTCAAAGAGAGCGCAGCCGGAAACCGAGAAGACCCTTCAGCCCAAGGCTCGCAAGGCTTCTGAGCTGCTGGGACAATTGAAGCTGCTAGATAAGTCACCCACTGCTATCGGTGCTCGTTGTATACCCGAACAAGGGTTTTCGTGGACATTGACATCGGCTGCCGCTCATAAGGCGTCGCAACGACGACAGCGACGGTGGTGTCGATTCAAACCACACAAGCTCAATTTGCTCCGGCCCCATCCCCCCACTGTCAAGAAGGTGGTCACTAGCGGTGAGTGGTTTGGCCGCCTGGGGCTTGTCATAGCACAGTCGGACAACAAGATTTGCTCTTAGTGCCGCAAGTCCACAGCTGCGGGAGAAGTCCAGAGTTGTGCGATGGCCTGGGGACTTAACTTGTTGGTGGGTGGGGTGTGATATATCGGGGTGTATGTTGAGATTGGTGATAGATGGCGGAACCGGAAGATTATCACCATTACCATCCACTGCCCCTTTACACGAGTTTTTAACCTTCCTTATAGGTAAACCATTTCCGACACGAGCAGTCATGTTCCGATCTGAGACGCCTGCAACTGCCTCGCCTGGAGCGTGAGAAAACAGGACATAGATCTTTGAGCTCGCGGGTTCAGGGAACGTGCCAAATCTTTTGTCAACATGGCCCCAGCGATCCTGCAGCGAGTTTTCGGCTCTTTCGAGGGCCCGCTGCACAGACATGGCCCGCTACTCCTCTCTGCTGAAGGCGGCCGTCCTTGCGTGCGCGCTGCTGGCTTTCAAGGACTTGGCCTTTGTGGGACCCGCAGAAAGCCCGAAACTTCGGGGACAGGAGGCAGGGACCGCCAAGCGCCAAGCAGTGTCTGTAACGTGTTGGGAGAGAGAGGGGGCCCCTCATGCCATGATGAAGAGGGAGAGAGGCAAACAGAGGGAGGGGAGAGTGCACATACATACCTACACAAACCTACAGTTTACATACATAAATACACAGAGACAGACACAGACCCTCGGGATGCAGAGCGAGAGTGAGAGACTCACACAGACATACAAACTCACAGACACACACACACACCCACACACACACACACACGCACACGCACGCACGCACCGCACCGCACGCACCGCACGCATACGCAGACACAGGCACAGACACCCACACCCACACGCATTCGCACATGCGCACGCACACATGCATGTTGATACATGCGGCAGAAACACGGGTTGAGGCCTGACCGATCCAAACTCTCTGCACAAGAAGCTCATGAACGAAGCTTAAGAAACTCAGATGCGAGAAGCTCAGACCTTGGACTATCTGGACAATGCTCAAACACCTAAAGCCCGCTTGCCCCTAACCCGCCCTGCCTGAACCATGATTATATATGTCTCTTTCAAAGTGCTACGCAAAGACGAAAATCTTCAGATGCAGAAGACTCGAAGGTCCGAATTGCCAGAGCAGAACCCGGACGGGTAGCGCTCGAGGCTTGAAATCTCCTCGTTGAGGGCTTCACGGTTTCAGAATCACGGTGACGTTAAGCACCTCCCAATGATTTCTACTTCTAGGTTTGTGCAGCTTCGGCGGTGGATTTTGTCTTTGTGCATTTTGCCGAAGGGGCGCGGGCCGATTTCAGGCCAACAAGGTTTCCTGCAGTGCTGCACCAGTTTCGCGTGGGAGAAGGGAGGAGACACAGGGTATAGGGAAAGAGCCTTAGACGACGACAGTGTTAATCAACGGCTCCAAGCTTCAAAACGCGATTCATACTGCAAGTGCATGCTGGCTACTTTTGTGTCTGCTTAGCTTGTCGGAAGGATAGAGAATATCATGCAATTGTCAGTGGTTCCAAAGCTTGAACAGTCTTGTCAAATCTGTCGTGTCGTAATGGCCAACGTATGCCACAAAGGCCGTATCATTACTACATGTTCGTATTGATGGCCTGTCAGGTCAGCAACGTGCCAGATAGATTGCCTGTCGCCCAAGTAGTAGGCCATGACTCCTACAAGTAATAAGTGTATGCACTGCTTGCTCGAACCTCACGGCAATCCCTTAGCCCTTTGGCACCTGCCCGGAGGCTACCGGTGTTGGTTTGTAGTCGCAGAAACACACTCTGGTGAAGAGGAGCCAACAGGCTACCCCAACCTACTAGAATCTTCGCAGGCGCAAGAATTCAGACGCTGTAAATCTCAAGCGATCAGGCTTTGCGTTTGTGGGACAAGGGCCTTAGCTGCTAATGCCAGATTTGTTCGACACGTGTGAAAGCTATTGATCATAGCACGACGTGGCAACTGGAGGAACGCGGAGCCGAGCAGGCGTTCAGCAGAGAGGACGTACCGAAGGCGCAGACAGGGAAACATTGGATTTAGAAATTTGGAGTTCAGGATCTTGGCTTTAGGAAATATTAAGTTCAGGGTTTTAGGATGTTGGGTTTCGGGTCTGGGGTTCAGGTTTCAATCTTCAGATGTAGTTTTGATAGGCCAAAAAAGGAGCCAGGGTGAAGACCAGAAGTTGGGGCTCCGGTGGCTTTAGTTCAGCAGAAGGAGTGCAGAAGGGTTGCAGAAACATTCACTTAAACCCTAAACCCTACCCCTATTGGCGGCTCGGGAGCCCCTCCCAGACAATCAAAGTACGTGTATGCGCCCTTTCTCGTAATTCTTGTGGTGCACCCCATGAAAACCCTCATAGTTCCCGAAATCAAAAACAATTATCCCCGGCATCACCCCTATAGTAGCCCTAAGAATCCTCATATTCCCCCATGTTTCGTAGCCCTTCGAAGGTGCTGCTCGCCTTCGCCTCCGGATTGACGCCCACGGCTGCCGTGGCCTACACCACGGCCGAGGAAGCTCTGAGGCCTTGGTCCTCCGACGCAATTTTGCACCTTTAGGGCTTACTTGTAGCCGAAAAGACCTACCTTTTAAGGTTCCTTATTATGGTTTCTACATGTAGATCCTTAAAAAGGTAGGTCTTTTCGGCTACAGGTAGGTTCAGGAAGGAGAGCTCTGGTTTCGCTACAGTGACTGTTGCTGCTGCTCCTGCTGCGACTTTCTTCTACTCCTGCTGCCACTACTCCTGCTCCTGATGCTGCTGCCCGCCCCTTTTTCCTTCTACTCCTTGTTTTCCCCACCCCTATCAGCCCAGAACACCTGCTTGAATCACCAGGTTGAGAGACCTACAGACTGCGGTCGTCGTTGTAGCTAGCAAAGATGCAGTTGGCTCACCTTTCCCTTGTGCCATAATCGCCAACATCACGACACGCGACATACAACAAAGTCATAAGTGACATCCATATCCATGTACGGTCCCTCACTGACCGTGTTTGTAGCTTTTCGCTTCCAGTAATGATCAGCAATGAATGTCAACAAATAAATGGGAACCAGAGCGACACAGAGAGAGGCGGATGTGTACATCCATACATATAGACACACAGAAAGATGTTTGTCTGTCTGTCTGTATGTATGTGCATGCACATATATATATATATATACACACATACATACACACCCATGTTTGGTTTAATGTACCTACATACGCATCCCTCAGCACCTGTATACAAACGGGCTACATGCAATACCTACATGCATGCATGCATGCACACATACGTACCTCAGTAAATAGACGATAATCTAGTGCAAGGAACCACTTATGCCCGAAAAGGGTCAATGACTCTTAAAAGCGATTACACTCGTTGAACGTATTACGTGATTGCTGTGTTTACTGGTTGCTTTTGTAGTCTATTGGGTGGGCAGCGAAGAAGAGCCGATTGATTGAGAAGAAGCAATTCCGGCAAAGTGTATGTAACTTGCAGCTCGGCAGATCCTTGAGTTGGTGGCCCTTGGCTGCAAGCAACAGTGGCATGTCAGGTGAATTAGGCCGAACTTGAAGCCATTGATCGCAAGCAGATGCGTCTTGATGAGGTATAGCATTGCTCCTTGGTATGGCGGCGCGCTCTATGTGGTGACTCTCATCATTCAGAGCCGTGGGCGGCATTCAGACCCGGCTGAGCAATCCGTCTGAGGGAACCAGCTGTATTTCGCAATTGTCGCAACAGACCCATCATGCAAATCATTGCTGTTGTTTCAGGGCGATGAATTGCGGGCATGCCTTTGTCCTGAACCCTCCTTCATGCATGCTCTCCCCTCATCCTTATCAGGCGAGTACAGTTCCGATGGTACAACTATGCCTATGTGGCTGCCGCGACATTGTGGCTTGCGCCAGTGCCTGGCCTTAGACAGAGTCGAAATCCGCAGAAGCATGTATGTTTTGTGCGTTCGAACGTGACACCACATGTCTGTCTAGTTACCTGTGTGTATAGATATTCCTTTATCATCCGTTGGTGTCGTGACTTTTCTTTTTACCGTTTTTCGTTCCTAATGTAGGCAAATATGCATACATGCATGCACAGCTACCGGCGAATGCTTAGTTGGGTAGGTGACGTTCGACATTCGTAAAGTTTGGGATTTCAAGCGCCTCGTCGAAGACTTGCAGCTTAGTGTGCTAACCTGCTAACCGTTGCCATCGTCAGAGACAGGGGTGACAATGCTCCACCAACAGCTCACATCTCGGCTAGCTGCGCCGAGTTGGTAATCTTTCAGGCTCAGCGTGCTTGCCCAACAGACTTAGCAGTGCGGGCATGTCTCAGTAGACTCGTCTACTGTCCAGAGATCTTGTTGCAATCGCCCCAGGCTTGCACAGATACTGGCTTTGTGAGACGTCGCACCTCAACAGCCCATGTTTGCGCAAGTCAGGCGATCATACTCTGGTTCTCCTACAAGTTCGACCCAGCGAACAACATCCCGGATGATTTCTAGGCGCTGTCTCAACATACGGAGGTCGAAACCGATTGGGAGCCTGATGCGCCCGGATTCCACGGCCATGTATACAAAATCAGTCAGAATATAGATACGACCGTCGACCGTGTTTCTTCTGGCCGGTGCTGGCCTTAAGGCGGAAATCAAACGCCTGAGTGTTCATTTCCAGGCTTAGTGTGCGAGTGGTGCCGATGGTGCCGGGAGCTCCTGCACAGCGCCAGGTACAGTCGGTACAAGTCGGTACACAGACACTGCGCCCAGTCGAGTGGCAAAGAGACTCGCCAGCATCCACAAGTGCGCAGGTCCAAGGTGGAAGTCACCGGGAAAACGAGAGGTCTGGAAGTTTCGGCATGAGAGCTCTAGAAGTTGGCTTCCTGAAGGAAAGCTGTGCAGCCATTTGCCTGGAGTCAGGGCAGCATCCAACATCAGATCTGACACCATCAGGACAAACGTTCTCATGTTAACTTCAATATGTACAATGTAAAAATACATCTTGAGCACAGCATGTACCTGAGCGATGAGAAGATCGCAGCTTTGCTGCCGGCTGTCGCGCAGATTCCAGAGGCCAGCCTTTGCTGCGGTTTTCGGTTGACCCTATATTGTGGTCGCAGGGAGATCATGAGGCTCAACCTTCGACCTGTGCGCAGTCCACAAGAGATGTGTCGCTGTGCATTTGTAGTGCTCAACGTCTCGTATTGCATTAACACGTCACTTGCCCTGTGGCCAAACGCCGCGAGGTTCCCAAGGCGAAATGCACGAATGCAATACTGATCATCGGAATCCCCATCACAGTTCTTCTCCTGGACATCATCATTGTCGTCGTCGGCATATGTGCGAGTTATTTGCAACCAATAATTCCAAAATGTGCAAGCCAAGCCTGGAACGATGTTTCAAGCCGTGCCAGGTCATTTCAGCTTACGAGGACTGAAGCAGATGCTTTTGGCCAGAAGTTCGGAGAAAGCACCGCAGCATTGTTTGTGGTGGTGTGAGTGGTAGTTTTCCGATTCCGTGGTGGTGGAGGGAGTAGTTGCAGAGTAGTTGTAGTAGTAGTTGTCGTAGTCGTTGTTGTCGTTGTAGTTGTAGTAGTAGTAGTAGTAGTAGTAGTAGTAGTAGTAGTAGTAGTAGTAGTAGTAGTAGTAGTAGTAGTAGTAGTGGTAGTGGTAGTGGTAGTGGTAGTGGTAGTGGTAGTGGCAGTAGTAGCAGTATCAGCAGTATTAGCCACAGTAGTATGCAGCAGCAGTACAAGTAGCAGCAGGAGCAGCAGCGGTAGTAGCAGTAGTCGTGCACGTACTCGTAGTAGTAGTAGTAGTAGTAGTAGTAGTAGTAGTAGTAGTAGTAGTAGCAGTAGTAGCAGCAGTAGTAGTAGTCCGACCTGAGTTCCGAGCATGAGTCGTGATTCATTGCCATTGATCGGGCGTCGGTTTACAGCATGACAAGCTTGTTTGCGACGGACTGCGGAAAGCGTTGACCAACAAGCCCCACTCCAAAATCCCACAACCCTAACTTTGGCAATCGGCATGTTCAGTCCAAAGCTCGAAACCGCAGGCATTTGCCAAGATTTGGGCAGCCTGTGGCTTGCCAGAGAGACACCTTTCGGCAGACCTAGTGGGAGCTGCACCTCGGCTTCCATTGCTCCGTTCGATATACAGTCGTGATCATGTAATGAATTATCAGAACGATGTAGTGTATAAAGATACAAGCAGAAGTGCGCATACATATAGACAGATTTCTGTGCATGGTTGTTGGTGTGCTTGTTGTTCATATCTACATATATATATATGTTTATACTCATACTGGCACCTGCATACCGACACGCGTAGATTTGCACATACATACACTGTGTGTATATATATATATATGTACAAATATGTCTACATGTGTATACAAATATATACACACGGAAATGCATGTGTTATCATTCATTGTATGGTGCATGATCACTACTGTTGAGGATGCATCAATTGCTGGTCCACATGTCGCTGATTTGCCTGTTGCTGTTGGCACTGATGCTATTGTGGTTAAGGTGTGGGATGTTAATGTTTAGGGTTTGTCGTCCGAGGTCCGAGCTTTTTTCTGGTGGCGTCGAGAGTTGAGATTAGGTTATGTTGTTCTAGTTTGGGTTGGTTGAATCCAGAATTTGGCCGTTAAACAACCCCACTCCCAAGCAGCCCAAGCCCCAACACTCCCCGGCCCCTGCTTTCACAGGTCTTCCTCGAGGGTCCGCCGGCACCGATCCTCTCGGCACCTTGAGCTTGGGAAGAGAGTAATAAACGCCTTCATGATTAAAACAAGGCTTGGGGGTATCTTATACCGTACCTATATTGGTAGCTCGCTGAGCATGATTGGTAATTCTTGTGGCTTAAAATGTCTAATGAGGGTCAATCTCGAGGTCTTGATACACTCTGTTTTGGCCTTCTTAGAACAAGTGTTTCCGGTTGTTATGCTGCCTTCTCACGGTGCTCTTGCGTGGGGTTATCTGGGTGTGAAGATGTTAGGTGTTAGGTTTCCGGCTTAAGAAACCGATCGTAATGGTTTTCCACTTCAGTCAATGAAGTCTAGGTCCAGTTTTGTTCCAGAGTATTTAGTTACATATAGCGAAATTAGATACATGGGCTTAGATAGGACCTATTGGAATAAGGTGCGTGCAGAGGAATCATTCAGAATGGTGGAGTCTCAGGTTTTGCAGGGCCTGGACCGCCATGATTCAGAAGCCCGGAGTAATATGAGTAGTAGGCCCAGTAATAACACACGAAAGGCATGTTTAAGGCAACAGCGGGAGAATACCATGCCTCCATGTGAATGTCGAGTCCTGGCATGGGCCATCCAACAGTCGCCGCTAAGGCACGGAAGCGAAGGCGCATTCACACTCCATAACCTTTGCCTCTGACTGCAGCCAGGAACCGAAACGCTTGAGGGCTGCCGACACATCGCTTTTTCAGCTCGTCGGGTCTCCCAGAGTGGAAGGTAGACGGAGGGCCGCGTGTCCATGGTTGCACGGACGTGCGCAGCATCCACAAGGCACGCGGCACGCACACACACACACACAACTCACACACAAGCACATGCACATGTACATCGAGAGGGAGAGAGTGGTTCGGAGTGGGTTGATGTTGCCTCGAGGAGGGAGAGACGTTCTAGCACGGTTAGCTACTCGCTCCAGAGTTTACTTTCTGAGGTTGCGCAACAGTTTGTTTCCAGATTGCTGCCCGGCAAGTACCGCCAGCTGACACCGCACAAACATCCATCATTGCCCAGATTGCTGTCCTTGTCTGAGCTCTAAACTTGCTGATGCAACGAGGCCGTCTAAACCATAGGTTTCAAATTGTCAGCTCGGAAACGGTGGTGATCAGAAGAGGTGGGTGGGGGTGGGTGAAAGCAGAGTTTGCTCCCTTATGTCTCGTGGGCATCTACTATGTCATAGTATTCTCGAGGGAGAATGGGACTATCTCATCGACTGGCTTCGTGGACCTACGAAGTGTAGGGGTTGCCAATCTTTGGACCTCGGACATCGACAAGCTTATTCGTCAAGTTCAGGTGTAGCTCTGTTTCGGGAATCGCCGCAGCATCGCCAGCCGGCAACCCTGAACAGAAAGCACCTGCGCGACTCTTCAGCTTTTTCGAAACACATTCCATTCAACAGGGTATTTGGTAGAAACTAGCATCAGGGCTGCATCTCAAGGTGCATGATAAGAAGAATTGACGCAGTCAGGTCAAGGCAGGCACTGGTTTGGATGATGGCAACTTCAGAGTTTTGGGCTTCAGCTGGGGATGTGGTTGGAATTGGTTGGACATATCATGACATATCCATGTCCGAACCATCGCAATACCTTTTCCCTGTGTGATAGTGTCGCCAGCAACGATCGCAGAGCTTTAGCCTGCCGTCTTGCAAGACCACCCCGCGGCTGGGACGGTTGTGGGAAGGCACAGCGGGGGTAGCTTCGGTGTAGCTTGACGGGGACAACAGAACAGCCGATGCTCCTTCAAAGGCTTGATCGAAACCCAATCTTAATCGTATAAGCTCCAGTTACATCCCTTTGCAACACCTATCAAACACCATAGCTAGTCATGTCACTATCACTATATCGATCGAAAAGAACCCAGAACCTTTTCAAGGGACATCTAGAAGAAAGCAGCACCAACTTCAACAACCAACACCAAAGTTCCAGGTCTTCCTCGGAGCCGATGGTTGCTTGGACATTGAAAGCTTCGAGAAGCTGGAGGCAGATAGTCTTTTGAGGTTCTGCGTTACGGTTTTCCCCTTTCTATTCTAGGCTTCCCCTATTGAACTTGAATAACAGGAGAAGCGTGCCCTTGTCATGAAGGGGACAGTGGTGACCCTGGTTAAGAAGCTTGGTTTTTGGGTGTTGGAGACTTTTGCAGTTTCGGGGTGCTTGGGGCGTTTCTGAGGGTTTAGGGTTTACTTCAGAGCCTTCTATGTCTAGCAATGACGTTCCTCATAGAACAGTCCCCATGTACGTCTATTGCTGTGGCCCTTGGCCAGGTTCTGCTTCAGGGTTCTGAGTTTAGCATTAAAGGTACGTTTTCAGCGAAAGGGTTCAGCGGACTTGAGGTTGAACTCCCGGACGTTGCGTGGGCTTAGGACAATTTAGTTTTACCGGGAGTAAGGTCTCTTGTGCCAGCCATTGGGATTGTGGTTTTCTAGGGTTGAAGCACGGGTGTTGGGTTATGTTGTTTGGCATGCTTTGCCATGCTCTGGAGTTGTTTCCCTTTCATGAGCACTTTGGTGGAGCCCGGTCATGCTGGCATGCGGGAAGCTCATAACCTTCCATTCAACCATGAAGTTCGAACTCGGACCCTGGGCCCCTTTTGGCCCCAAAACCCCCGAGGCTATGGATCAGAGGTCATGCTCGGATGGGAGAGCTGTCAAGGTCATGTCGTGTTGCAGGAGGGTGGGCATGGATCGGACGGTTCGGGGAAAGGCAGTGAGCCGTGGCAGTGACCAGCATGCCCACTGACCGAAAGCCACTCTCTCATGCTCGGCTTCTCTGCATTTTCAATCACGAGATCCATCGAAGGACATGGCAACGCGCAAACACATTGAGTAAAGGCTGAGGCCGTGTGAAGTGTGTACTTGTAACAACTGCGCCTGCGGTTATGCACACACCCTTAAGGGTCAAGTCAAGAGCCGAGCAGTGGAAGGATGCGAAAGCCACTCTGGCCGAGCTCAAAGTTGCCGCGACGAGCGAGGACACTCCGTTCCGGAGATCATTCTGCCTACAGTGGTCTTGTCGTGTTAGGAGAGGCCTATGTTGTTCTGTCGACTCGAAGCACGGCATAGCTGATAACCCCACATGCTGCCCTGCGAGCTGGTTGGGTCTGTACGGAACCGTGGTGAGGCTGCATTACCGGTGTGAGCTAATGCCAGGGCCTAAACAGAACTGCCGAATTGAGAATGTATCCCTGACCATTGACGATGGCTTGAGTCTTAGCAGGTAGCCGCACGGGAGGATTCGGGATGACGATTTTTTTGTACTCACTAGACAATCTCGCTATGATATACTATAAAGACATAGAAGGACAGTAGAAGAGCAACTACACTGCGCACGTTTGTAGGCACGTGTAGTACCATTGAGCAGCACATTATGAAGGTACAAGCAGTTGTATTCAGAAGCAACAATGCATCGAAATGAAAATATGACATATCATATGTATATGTATATATATATATACATATCTATGTATATATATATATATAATATGCATACACATGTACTGTGTGTGTAGGTATGTGTAGCCACTAGCTCACTGAAGTCTAAGTATAGCATGTTTTACATGCATGCAAGTATGCATAACTGCAGACTTGCTGGCAGAGGCAACGTGCGAGCACTTTGTATTACCAGCTGCAGGTTATGCATGCGCATATATGTGCTTCACATCTCTGTGTACATGCATACATGCATATGCCACACACCCACACAGACACTGCTCTACATACATGCGTGCATAGGTGCAGACCTGGATGTGGATGTGCATGCATGCCATATGTGTATACATGTAGGTATGCCTGTTTGTATGCATGTGTGCATGTATGTGTATATCATATGCATGTACGGCATGTGTATATGCAAATATACATACACACAGTGTATGTATGTTTTTTACGTAAGGTGTGCATACATATACTTATGACCGGCATATGGCGATGCCGGGGAGGAATGTGATCTCGATGTTGGTTGCAAATATGCTGCTTCAAAAGCAGCGACAGAAGTAGGAAGGGGTGGGTGAGGACTGACCTCTTCTCCTAAAAGTGTCAATCGTCACAGGGATTGGGGATGGGTCGATCCTCGTGGTTGTTGTCGATGGGTTCTTGCTGATATTACTGGGCAGGATGCCGCACTTTACGAGAGAGCTTCCCACCCTCACAGGGCAGGGAAGAAGCGACCTCACAATTCATTCACATTTCCACACAAAAAGGATGACAGACCCCGACGCGAGCCTCAACCCGGCCACACCCACAGGGGGCCCAGAGACTCCCTACACCCTGCCTGGAATCCCAGCACTGGTGAGGGGCGGGAGGGAATCCTTGATCTTGCGCGGGCGAAGTGCTGTACGAAAAGAATGTGTATGTGTATGTATATATTTTTACATATGTATATGTGTATGTATATATGTATATATATATATATATTATACATATATGTGTGTGTATAGTGATTTGGCATTGTTCCTGTACACATGTATGTGTTAGGTCTATGCACTTCCAGATGTGATACTGCTCTATAGATCTGGACAAACAGATACATACATTGAGCGATTGTAATCCGTTGTGGATTTGTGATCGTTCTACACACCTTCCCTGAAGGGCGGCGGTGTGATCCTGAAGGGCGACGAGGTAGTGGCTGAAAAGCTTGAGCTCAAGTACATGCTGAAGGACTGCTGTAAAGTGGATAGAGATTTGGGCTTTTATTCAGCCTTACAGGCTAATGGAAAGCGCTGCAAACCATCAATGATATGGCTGCTAGGTACATTTTTTCCTCATCTTTCTACCGCCCCAAGCCCAAGTATTTTCAAACCCTCTGGGGAAGTTTCGACCCGCAGAAGGCGGGAGTCAGTGAACAGTGGCTCTAGCAAGGAACAGTAGGTCCAGTAGGTCTTGCCAGTCGCTCAGTCATCAACAAGCTGAGAGAAGACATGACCAGCATCACTCAGAAGCCAGACTTGTCAGACGCTCGAGCTTCACATATAGCAGGATGGGCCACTCGACGAGTGTCTAAACTCCGAGTGAAGCCACAGACAGACTTCAAATCCCTGCGCAGATGCAAACTGCATCCCTCCGTAGTCGAACTCTGAACTCTCATCTAGGCGGTTTGGTTTCTGGTGGCTACTTCTGCAATAGCATTGACTGTGAGGACGATGAGCCTGACTTGTCCTCTAAGTAAAATCGTTTCCGTGTCTTGTGTGTTCAGCACATGGCCTCCCGCAAACCCCGAAGTTAAGTTCCACGCTCCGGTACTGCGGTTGCTGCGCGGAGTAGTCGTGGCCTTTTGGCTTGGCTCGGCCTGCCCATCGAAAGTAGGTGTATCTTAGTGTTGGTCCGGTGTTTTTAATGGGGGGCAGCCGAGGGTTCTGGCCACTTCTCTTGTTGCTCTCAGGAAGATTTTGTGGAGTTCCTCCCAGCCACTTCGACAGCATGTTTCTTCGCTTCGGGTTTGCGGACAACCACTGCCTTTTGCAGTTGCCCAAACTTGCACTGACTGACTCTTGAAGTTTTCACCCTGCCCTGCGACCACCTTTTCTTCATTGCTTCCTGGGATCAACGCTCGGAAGGGATGTCCGGCCTGCTAACCCTAGACAGGCGTCGACGCCGGTACGAACGGTGCAGGCTTTCCCGATCAACACCTGCCAAACCCATAGAGGAGTTCTGGGTGTGCTTCACCAACGATTTGATGCTCTTCGTTAGAAGCAATGGAAATGGCCTCTTCTTTCTATTTTTCGAAGTTTCAATTGCCAAAGCTTATTGGCAGCATTCACTGCGCTGGAATCTACCTGGTTTTCGGGAGTGGCAGTGTTTTAGCCAGGTGGATGAAGGCTATCCATGGTTGAGCCTCGTTGTTCCTGCTTGGTACTTGTATTTCCCACACCTCAGCCACACATCAATTCTTCATGTCCATGCCAGGGGGGTGCAATGTTTGCGTCTCTCAAAACCTACCGTGACAAGACATCAACTCTGAAGCGAGCCTAGCCTTGGTCACTTGCTTTCATGTCATCTGCAGTGGCCATGTCAGCAATACCACATACTGATGCTCGCTACACTTGAGATGCGGGATTGCACTGGGAGGTTTTTCCGGAGGAGAGAATCAAGATACTGTACCTGATGTTAGACCTGGAAGAGCAGCTCACCGCGTGTTTTCTGCGATGTTGGCCTTGGCTCAAGCCAGCTGAGATTCGAAGAGTGCTTGCCGTCGTGACACTGCCCTCCTTGGCATTCCCTCCACCATGGCAGCCGCCGACAGGACCAGGGGTGGTGCTTTGATGGAGTCTCAGGCGGAGCAGGGCTTGAAACTCTTGAAGTCCACGGAGGCTTCCGGTGCAGAGTATGACGTCACTGCTGCGGAAGCATACCGGAAAGCCGTTGACGCCCAGATCGCGAAGCTGGAGATGGAGGCCACGCAGCTCACCGGCAAGGACAACAAGAAGGAGCGCTCCGCCAAGGGCAAAGAGGTTGCAGACCTGAAGAACGAGCACAAGTATGTGGATGCATGCAAGATCGTGAAAGGTTTAGACCCGAAGTTTGGCTTCTTCATCACGAAGGAAGCCGTGCGGCCCGAGATCGCAGTCGCAGAGCCCACTCCGGAAGCTGTCGAGACAAAGCCGAAGAAGGAGCCTAAGAAGGAGAAGAAAGCCGATAGCGCAGGACTGAGCCACGACGAGCTGAAGGAGCTCGAGGATTTGAAGCAGAAGATCATCGAGGAGAAGGCCATTCTTAAAGAAGAGGGCCTCAGCGGGGGACAGATCAACAAGCACGAGAAGATCGTGGCGATGGTCACCCGATTGAACGAGCTCAAGGAGAAGCAGGATCCAGGAAGCTCCAAGAAGGAAAAGGATGCCAAGAAGGACTCCAAGAAGAAGACGCCCCTCAGTGCAGAAGAGCAGAAGGAGTACGCCCAGCTTCAGGGCGACATTGAGGTGTACAAGGCCAAGCTGCGGAACGAGTTCGGCTACAGCAACAAGGACATGAAGGCAGATCCGGATTTGAAGGACATGGAGGCTCGGCTTGCGGCCTTCGAAAAGCGCAGCTAATGAGGCTGATGGGCGAATTCAGTCCTGCCAGCGGCGGTGCATCACGCAAAAACCTGTGTGATTCATTTGCTGGCCGGAGCAAGTATATAGTCTGAGCCAACCTGTGCAAAGGTCACGAATGCCGTGGAACTGATTAAATACCCACCAACGGGAATAGATCTTGTCTACGCAGCATGTTTGACGTTTCGTGCTGTCCCATAGCATAGACCGCTGCTCTACCCATAGCTGGCAATCGTTTTGCTGATTCGGTGCAGCCCAGAAGAGGAACTGCATCACGCCCAACAGTTTGTGGTCTTTAAAGGCGATGGAGTGTAGACCTCGTCATTGTTTGGTTACGCCGCGTTTACGACCATATCCCCGCAGCTCGACACAGTCAGGTCGCGTTTCGTGCATTCCATGCCAGAGATTTCAAGTTTGCTAAATGTTCCTGGTTAGTCGCCATGGCTGCACGCAGCGGAATCCTGGCTTCACAGCTCATGTGCCGTCGTAATGCAGCTCTCGCAGCCAGTCGTGCACATGGCGATTAACCACAGCTCTCGCATGCTAGCGAGCAGTACATTGCAAAGCTCCTTTGCGGGCAAAAAATGTTGCAGGTGGCTTGGTCCGCAGTGCACTCGGTGATGAGATAGCAACTCGAGGAGGGTGAATGCCTTTCAGACGACAATATGGGCCGTGTTTTGGGATTTCTGGTGAGGAGATGCGCTTTACACCACAAACCTGAAACCTAAACTAAACCCAGTCACACGTACTCAGACGCTTCTTCGGATTGCCCAAGAAATGGAAAGCTCAGGGACGATGCCACCAAAATGCACGATTCGATCTCTGCCTTGGTGAGAGTGCTGGTGATGAGAGTGGTGTCCCCATGGTGTGCCCATATTCCCATTCTGTTTGCTTTGGTGCTTCCGTCTGCTGCATCCATGCCGAGAGTTGCCAAGATCAATCTTTTTTGGCTTGGGCGGGCTTCGGCTAAATAAACTAGCGAACACACCAACCTAACAGAAAACAGCGGTGAAACAGGAGGCGCCTATCAAAATGTGCTGCGGCCTTTAGCCTTGGTCGACAGTAGCCGTTCAGCAAACTACCCGGCTACAGCATTCTCAGGCCAAGGTGTTCATGTGCTGTTCCAAGGTTTGCCGTCTTCGCCGCTGTCTTGTGTTTGTTGTGTTTCGTGGTTAGCTGTGGACTGAGAGCAGCTGACGCTGTCGACAAAGCCCGCACAAGCCAAAACACAAATCCAAACTCTTTAGCAATCCAGTCCGCCGTCGAAGTCATGATGCGTCCATTCTTGAAGAGCCGACACCCACAACCGCAAGCTATGAATCCAAGCCTGCGCCTGCTTGGTGCGAGGGTTCGAGTCGAAACCCTAGCCTTACTTGAGCGCTCAGCTCTAAACCCTTTTAAAGGGGCCTAAATAATTACCAACACTATTCTAGCGATTCCGCATTACAACTATATTATAATGGGCCCCAAAGCCCTGTTCTAGTTATTAAGCACCCCGTATTACGAGACTGGAACCTGGAACCACAACTAAGGAGGCGACAAAAGAGCCGAAGGTGGTCACAGTCAGCGAGGAGGACGAGCTCAAGGCCCGTGGTTCGGGGGACGGGGGCGGGCGGGGGGTTTCGGGGTTTGTAGGCTTTGCATGGCTTGCGTTTCTTTCTTGGCGTGCAAGGGTATCAAGCTTTGCGAGGTCGTTGGGTGGGGTGAGTTCAGGCTGACTTTAAGCTGTAGGGTGCATGAAATTGCGTGAAGCTTGTAGGAGTAAAGGTTTCCGTCTGGTCGTCGCCAAAGCTGGGGGTTCCTCCGAAACAACGTGACCCTCAAGCCTGTGTTCTTCCGTCAGCAGCGCAGACCCTTGGGGGTTGAAGTTGAATGCCGCATGGCGCTTTGAGGCATAGAAAAGCTGTGGCCCGGGCTGAGGCAGATGCCAAATTCTTTTCTGAAGCTTACTCCGGTCGCGTCGGACTCCTCGTCATTACTGCCACATCCGTTAATGAAATCGTGTTGTGAGTTTTTGTTCTGTTATGACTACATACAGCCTATGCTCTACTGTTTCTGTTTGCCTCTTGCTGATGTAGTCACACTTCTGTTTGTGTTAGCTTCATGGACTTCATGTGGACAATATGAACGGTTCTCTTTCAGCTTGTTGAGGTCGTCGTTATAGCAGTGAGTCTAACAGCTGCAAAAAAAACAGCAGCAGCAGCAGCAGGGGAGCAGCAGCATTGGCAGTAGTCGCCGTCATCGTCGCTGCAGTCGTCGCAGTGAGTCTAACAGCAGGAGCAGCAGGGAAGCAGCATTGGCAGAAGTCGTCGTTGCAGTCGTCGCCGACGCTGGTGTTGTTATAGTACGCTTGGTAGTTGTTGTAGTCTTGGCGCTGGTTACTACAGTATTTAAAGTTGTAGACGCAGCAGGAGCAGGAGAAGAGGAGGAGACATTAAGCATGTCTGACTAATATGCTTGTGATGCCAATTTTGAATCAGGGCTTGCAGCAAAATCGCCTCCAAGCTCGTTGATGCACGACCTGCACCGGGCGCCGAAAGACAGGTGGAGCAAATGAGGGATACCGGCCGAGAGCATCACACGAGCCCACTACGACTATGTCTATGTGATGTTGCATGTATGCAGTTTTCAGATGTGGGATCCCTTCATCGATGCCCAGTGTGAGCATGGCACCCCAGGATTGGTGACTGAAGCACCGGCAACACGACACCTCAGCACTGCAAGTCAGACAACACTCCACATGATTTTAGACTTACATAGCAAGACTCAGCTTCAACGCGAGATCACAGCTCTGAAATCCGACCGAAAGTACATCCCCCGGCAAGGCCATTGAGATAGCCGCTCGGGAGAACTTGGATAGGCCACTGGGCAGCAAATCCGTGGCCGGGTACGCTGCATTCATTCTGACGTTCCTGCTTCGTAAGGCGGTGAGAATCCTAAAACTTGAACCCTCAAAAGCTTTAAAGCCCCAAATACACGGAAAGGAAAGGCATGGAAAGGGTAAGTGCAACATCAGCGTTCCTGCTCGTTAATATGTGCATGCATGCATGCCTATCTGTGTCTCTATGTATACTTGCATGTGTGTATATATATATATACACGATAAATTATGTACGTAAATTATATGTTTTTACCTTATATATATATATACATACACATGTACAGCTCTGCAAATCTGCAAGGCGCCATCCGATGCTCCCGCCCCTCCTAAACTCCTAGGCCCGGCAAGCCTGGCTCCGCTTAGAGTAAACCCCATAAACTTGGAACTCCCGAAAGTTGGAATATGGTTTCATGGTAGGATACCCTATAATTTACCATAGAAGGGTTAGGATAATCATATTCCAACTCTCTGGCTTTTACCTTAAACTTGGAAACCGGATAAAGGCCAAATAGTGCTGAGATTCCCTATACATTACTCTTAAGGATTGAGGCTATTGGGTTTCCAACTCTTGGGCTTCTACTGAACCCTGAGCCCCAAGCTGTACAGCTTTTACACCTTAATAGAGGGGCCTAAACAACTACCTATGCTGGTTTTGGGGGGGGTCCTCACTATAGTTATCGAATAATATATACCCCAAACCCTTTTCTAATTGTTAAGGCCCCTACATTAATCCAAAAATCGGGTGCTCTTCTTTCAGTTGTTACATGAAACGAGGGATTACGTTATCATTTGATGTTGTAACTGATGTTGTCGCATGTCCTCATGGAGCGAAGTATGTTTAAGTATAGCTTCTACAACTACATCCTGATGTTCTAGTCTCACGAGTTAGAACCGAGGCTGATCACGCTGGCGCCTGAGATTGGCAAGCTCAAGGCCTTGCTAACCCAAGGGACAACGCAAGCATTGCTTGAGCCTTCGCTGAACGCTCAGCTTATGCAAAACTTGCAAGGCCTGGATAGCTCGGAATATCTCAGATTCCACCAGACCTTGCGAAATGGTGACTCCAGAGGAGCCAGAAGTTAGGTCCGGTGCGTCCGACAGCGCATAATTAGGGCCGACAAGCGGGACGGACTGTTATCGGAGGCCAAGGGGGACGCCCCAAGTCGCTCACTCGCTCACTCATTCGCCCACTACTCGTTGCAACGAAGATCGAGCTGGGATTGACGAGATGCTTCGTGTTTGGTTCATCTGTGATGCTCTAGTGGCACGTTCTCAGCAAACGGTTGTGGAAAGACGAGGCAAGGAATTCGTCCAAGATGTCAGCTGGTTGCTGTGGAAATGCAGGAGGGACCAAGCGCTGCGTTTCTCACGAGCATTGCCATGCTTCTGTCAAGCCCAGCTTTGCATGCGCCATGCCCGGCTTCGATCCCCAGACTAGAAATATGACAGGATCTGGAGATCAGCTGCTCTCAGGTTTGCATTGTCAAAGATCCTGCGCAGTCGGGGACTGGCCTCGAAAGCTCCGGCCAAATCATTCACGTAGGTAGGAGGAATGTGTTGGTGAGCTCGTGAGGCCCGTTTTCATGCTTCCTCAGCAAAGTATGCAGAGTGCGAGAGTCGAAACCGCACATACCCCAACCTCTCCACCAGAGGCTACATGCTGCCTTGTTTCGTCAGAACGTTTTAATGTCAGAAGACTTTGCTTCTAAGGTTTGAAAATATGTAAGGTTGGTCGAGGGAACTTGACATTAACCTGTAAATGCAGGCCTACTACGCAGAGAAGGGCCTTGAGAAGCCAGAAGTTGTCATTGGGAGACCGTCCGAAGCGCTGCAGGACGTCGGCGGGGTTACATACAGGTTTGTCTATGGTCTTCGAGTTTGGGCTTGAAAGGTTAATTCGCATGCTTGATTTCCGGGTTCCGAGCGGCCTTGAGTATTTGGGATCTTGGGGATTATGTTCGGGCAGCTTCTGAAGCATTGGCAGGGCTGTTAGATGCGAGGGGCGTTGATGCCGTGATCCGCATGACTGCCACGACACCACACACAGGCGGGTAGGGGGCCGGAGCATAGCAAGGGGCAGGGTGGGGAATCGGTGACTAGCCCTGGATGACTCATACAGTGTTATTGATAATTTGTTCGCATGAAATCACGACAAAGAAGAACTAACAGTACATGCATGCGTTTATACATGCGTAAGCATGTTTTCACAGATGCACGAAGTAATGCACAACAATGCACATGTACCCAGAGAGAGAGAGAGAGAGAGAGAGAGAGGGAACTGGGCCACTGGGGCTTGAAAGCAATAGCTGGCAACACCCGGAGATCAAATTCAGACAATGCAATTTTTCATGGTTTCAGGCTCTTTGGAAACCTCTGTGTCTCGGAAGATTTCATCGCTTCCGGTGAGAAAGGGGAATCTCACCGAATGTCGGCCCAAATTTCATGAACCTATTCAATCATCATGGCAGTGTTCTCAGTGCCAGAGTATTAGTTGAGCCCTTTTCAACGTACTTGCGGCTGGCACGCGGCTGAAGAAAAGATGAGACGCAGAAGAAGTGTTCAGATATGTCTGTGCTTTGCCAGCAGGTGTTCTCCGAGCTGTTTCCCGAGTACGTGAGACTCGGCGGGTGCGTCGCCGAAGCCTGATCCGGAGTTTTAGCTGTGGCAATGCTTGGACACGACACGTCTGAACTCGTTTGAACTTATCCTTGGGAATGCCAAACTGCATCTTGATTTGCAGACGTGCCGAGCATGTGCATTGCTTGCAGCCCATGGCCTATTGCTTCTCTCTCTACTTGCGCATGGAAAAAGGACAGTGGGCGGTTTCTCTTCCGAGGAAGCGTAAGCACGGAGCTACCCGAAGCTTGCAATCGCAGTTCTTCAGAGTTCCAACCCATCTAAACCCTTCGAATCGTCAGGGTTTTGTGGGCAGACACACACACACACACACACACACTTGCACACGCGCACGCACATGCATCCCTGACACTTCATCCCTAAGAACCCACCCTCTATGTAATATTTGAACCTTGAGGCCCATTATGAGAGTTTTTCGGGGGTTCTTAGAAGCGGATGCTATCGGTTAGGGTACATGTTGGGGTCTCTGATTGTCTGAACCTCTCTTGAGAGCTCAGGAGAGGAACCTGGGTAATGGGCTTCAGCACATTTCGGGTTCTGGTGCCTAGGGCTTTTGGGCCGTTAGTCTGTCAGGTGTCGCATTCACGCACGGCCGATCCGATTAAACACCCCGCCACCACACTGGCGCGTTCGGGAACGCGGGGGGGTCCTGATTTTTCCTGTATGCGGCAGCTTACAGTAGACGACATGTACGGCGCAGCATAGCCACAGGACCTAGAACCAGGCCTCAAGATTTGGGTACGCTGGTATACAAGGTCCAGGAATCTTGCAACAACTAGGTTGTAGTGAAGTTGATGTGCACACGAGCACACAGACCTCGTCTGGCGCGTCGGAGTTGCGAGAGCATAGCAACAGCCAACAGTGGGTTTTTGGGGTACCTTGAACAAAGTCTGAGTCTACCCCGCAGAAACCAGTTCGTTGCCTGGGCAGCCTTTGCCTTCGGTTTCCTTCGTTGGCGTGTTCATCAAATCGCCGATGCGGGGATTATGATTGCATCAGATAGCCCGACACGATATTCTCAATAATGCACATGTGGTATTCGCATTCTCACAGGGATCGCCCGGCTCAGAAGCTCTTGACGGTTTCTGACATTGGCTAAAGCGGCGAAACCTTTCCGAGGATCTCGACGGTTGTTAAGGCCAGACTCCAAATCACCACCCCAAACCTCAAAGACCTAGACGGGCCCCAAGCCCACCGCTTCACCCCCAAAACGAAAGCCCTCATCCACATCAACAAAACGAGCCACAAACAACCCTAGACTCTTGAACCTTAACCCATAAGCCCCAAGCTCTTTCCAGCACAAGAATAAAGCCCTAAACCCTTGAACTTCAACCTGAACCCTAAACCCCTAGAGGCCCTAGTGACCTCTCATCCCTCGCAAAGCCATGTCGGATCCAGCCGTTTGCTGCACAGAGCTCGAGCTTCGGAAAGCTCTGGAGGCCGGCGGAACCGTTAGAGTCGTCCATGTACCTTCAGAGTACTTACTTGTGCCTGAGAGGATTCCTTTTGTAGGTGCTTTAAGGTCAGATTGTCTTCTTTATGAGCACACGGACAAGCAGAGGAATTTACTACAGCTTACGCTCCTGTGGAGCTCATGCGATTGTTTATGTGCGATCGGGCTTAGAGAGACCAATCACCTTCAGGGCGAATGCCGTTAAAAGGTTTAGGCATGTTGTGACTGGCAAACGCTGCGTCCTGCTCGCGTCTGCAAACCATGAAATGCTCCTGCACAAGGCAGTCCCATGCAGTCTCGTTTGATCTCATATAAAGGTCCGAGCGGTTAGTACCCTTTATCATCTATTCATACGTTATTATACAAATTAAGTTTACCCCCAAAGCAACCTTTCACAAATGTGTAAAACCCTATGTTAGTTTTCATCACAGTCTGTTTCTGGCCTAGGTCACCCTAGATGCTTCAATCCAGGGGAAGATTGGTGCAGTGACCCATCATCCCTCCTTCGCAGGACGAGGGATGTCCGAAGCTTATCTTGAAGGGTGCAAAGCTTGCAGCTGAAGCTGCGGAGGACAGCCGTTTCGGTGATCTGGGGGGGCGGGGGAGGGGGGCTCTTGGAGCAAATCGACTACTCGCTGCAAGCCATGCTCAGTGCTTTCGTGAACCGGTGATTCAATATTCTGCATGATAGGCCGCAGGATCTTTCAGTTCCATGTCGCGAGCATTGAATATAAGTAACCTATGTATATGCATGTTCATATATGAGTTACAGATTCTACGCCACATCAGGCTTGCATCGCCCTCTTCAGCTTGCAGCGCATGAGCCACCTGACGGACCTCGTCCTGGAGGAAGATGGTTTCCCTCTCGGGTTTAGAGCTTTCGGTTTAAGCTTCTGTGTTTTGGGTTATTCGTTTATGGTTGCGCAAGGACCTGTTGCCGGCAAAACCCCACGGTGCGTTGCGAGTGTGCAAGTCGAAACCTTCTGCGGAAAGTTGGCTAAGCCATGCTAAGCCTTGCAGCACAAAGCCCTACAACTTTTAAGCGTCATGTCTCTGTAGAGCACGACAACTATGAATCCTCTAAACCCTAAGCTTGATAGCCACGACTCGAAGCTGTAAACTGAACAGCCCTGAAGCTGGCACCATGGTATGCAGATAAACCCGATATAAGACGGCCTTGTACGTCCCATCAACCCTAGAAGCCCTCAAGCCCTCAAGCGCGAAAGCGCACATGGACGAAACCTTCAATCCTGAAACCAAAAACCGAACACGTCCCTAAACCCTAAAACCTTGATCGAAATACTATAGTGGCCAAAATAAATACAAATACTATTTTGGGGTTCGTTATCATAAATAGTATAATGGGCCCTAGTCGCCCCTGCAAGGATCTCCCTCTTCAGCCCAGCAGCCTCGAACACTTGGCGCAGGCTGCAGCTTGTTTGTAAGGCGGTTGGAGCCTCCAGCAGTTGGTTGGCAGGTCGTTAGTTACTATAGGGACCTCAAAAAACTACCAATGCTATTTTGGTGGGTTCCTCATTATATTTGTAGTATAACGAGCCCCTAGACCCTATTCTAATTATTATACCCCTATATTAGGGTTGGAGCTTCAGGCGTTGAAGTTCGAGGTAACGGCCAGGAGACCTGAGGATCTGCTGCTTGGTTCAATGTTCTGTCAGGAAGCCTCCGTCCCTACCGGGACTTTAAAAGAACCGATTTCCTTCAGATGCTGTGCAGTCAGCACAGAGGTCGAGTTGGCAAAAGATGGCGAAACCTTAAAACCAAGGAGTTGCGTAGGGCCAGGGCCTGTTGCCAGCTCAGGTAAGTGTCCCTGGCCAGATGGCCAGGACATCAGGAGCCCATGAGGTCGAGGCAGAGGAGGAGATGGATCTGGACTTGTGATTTGGCTGAAAGCTGCTACCATTACTACACGGTTTTGCACCTCTTCTTCTTGGTCGTTGCCTCGTTGCTTCGCACTGATGAGTGTGGCGATTGTCGTCAATGTCCTTGCTGCTATTTGTCCTCTCCGGCTCGCTGGATGGTGTCATTTGGGCTCGAACGAGTTCTGCCGGGTGTCGTGTGGCATCGGTAAGAGCGCGGTCTAGCTGAAGGCTGCGGGAAGCTGTTTTTCTTTTGTGGCTGGCGTGAGAAGTGGCGTTCTGAATTTGGTGTCATGGTACACCCTGCCGATAGCAGTACAGGGATATGTTGCACTGAATGTGATCGTGGGGATGACTAGTCGTGGGTCATCCAAACAATGAACACAGGCAGCCGCTAAACGTTCCGGCTGTCTCCCACCGAAGCCACAGATTCCCAGTAGAAGGCTGCCCGAAATTCCTGATGCATAGTGTCCAAGATTCCAGTAACTCACATCCGATTCTGCGCAGCGGGAGAGTAGTGAGCCTGCTCGCAGCCTAGTGCAACGCAAGCTCAGGCCTCCTGAACCCTCGCAGCCCTCGTCCCTGGACACCCTACTTTGCACAAAATACCCCAAAGCCCGACACAAGGTTTGGCGACAGTGTCGAGGATTTGGAGGCCTCTTTGCTCCCCAGCCACGGCTCGGAAAGAATTTTAGGGCTCTGTTAGTCAGGGTTTTAACCCCATAGACCCTGAAGCTTTAGGGCGTCCATGTTCACAGAGGTTCAGATGCAGCACAGGGTTTTTGGAAGGGTGTGGAGGTTTGCTCTGAAGTTCTAGGAACTCTTCTCCCACACATAAGTTCTCGTTTACATAATTCGCAGGTACGTACATGCATACATGCTCTCGCGTCCCGGGCCGCCACCCCTCCCCCGCGCATGGTATCCCCCCCACCCCTCATGCCCGCCCCGGCCCCGCACCTGCCCGCCCCTCACCTGGTGCGCGGATCTGGGGTGTCGCGCTATGCCCTGCCGTGTGCGGAAAGCAGCAATTGGCGCAGTAGTTTCCAGCATCTGACATGAATTGCAATGCTGAAACATGAGGGTTGTACGGCGATAGTAATGGTGGCAGATATTCTTTTCGTAGTATTAATGATAAAGATGACGACGACAAGGATGATGTTGAGCATGGGTTGATTGTGGACCCATGTCCCGGTCTAGAGCAGCAGAACATCATGAGCAGTATCACCGGTGCCACAGCAAGAGGGAAGACAAGGAGTAACACATAAGAACGTCGCGGCAAAAAGGGTACAAAGACAGGCCCCACACCACAGGGGGAGCGGGGGGAAGGGGGGCGGGTGGGGGGGAGGTGGGCGTGGCAGCCCAGCATCATACATGCATACGCACCTACATACAAGCATACATACATACATACAGTCACAATGCAGGCAGACAGACCGACCTACTTACCTGTCGACGGATCGGGCAGCCGACCGACCGACCTACTCACCTACATACCTACCTGCCTAATTACGTACATATATATATATATACACATATATCTATTTATCTATCTATCTATCTAGACATGTATACATGTATACATTCTTCATACCTGCCTTTCTTCACAGACTTATCCTCAAGCCCGGATAAATGAACTGCCGATCAGAAACGGGTGGATTTGAGCGCCCGCGAGTTTCGGGAGGTTTCCCACGCTGCTGTCCCCGCGGAGCAGAGCGTGCCAGAGCCTGCAACATGCGATGCTCAGGCGAGTTTAAAGTCTAGGGTAGGGGGTCGGGATTGGGAGTTTGAGGTTCAGGGTTCGGGCGTGTGTAATTGTAGGGTAGGAGCCTGACGAATAAACGGAGGCACAACGTCAGAGGAGGTTGGCCTTCAAAGACGGCTTCCAATGGCTCATCTAAAGGCTTACAGCAATGCACCCGAGACTCGTTGGAAGCCCACACATGCTCAACCCACTTGTAGATCTATGGCTTCCGACTTCCGGCCAGCATAAATATCTTGCAAGCCCAGCTATGTAACATCTAGAACGGACTTGCGGGTGCTGAGACTTCCTTGCGGGAGCATGGCCGTCTTTCTTTGTCGCTGCGTTTGCTCTGCTTCCGAGGGCTTCTCACCGACGGGCTTCTGGAGCCAACCACTAGTTGGTCCTCATATTTGCACGCCTCGCGAAGCCGGAAGGAAGGTTGGAGGGTGAGGACTCCTAAGGCCTAAGGCTTCTTTGCCTTGTTTTCAACCTTCAATTCCCGACCGTAAACCCTGAATCCTGGCTTATGACTGAGACCCATCCATGTCCCAAGGAAGGCCCGGGGCTTCGGAGTTTAACGCTCTCCTACTGCCCCTGCACCTTGGACTGTAGGGGGTCTTCCTGGGTTTGGGATTCTGAATGCGGCCTTCAAGTGGAACACCCGCAGGCCGGGCGGCGAACCGGGTTTTCCTACAGAGGGCTTCAGGGTGATACGACAGTCACACCCTTCCCACACAGAAAGCCTACGCAGAACTATGATTTGAAGGATCTTGTGCTCCCGGTTGATGTCACACATTGCCTTACCAGTAAGGGCTTGGGGCAAGTAATTACCTATCAAGTTTGAGCGCTTACTGTTGGTCATGAGAAGCAGTGTAGCCGGTGCTTGCTATTGGATGGGCTTTGTCGAACTATCCGAGATCTAATGCACACACCAAATCACACTTACAACATGCTCAATGTACCCTCCGACAGGGCAACTTCAGAGAGGTACCATGTGGGCTTAAAATAGGGACCCGTGAGCCTCCAGTTAGGTCCTTTGAGCCTGGCAACAGGGTCTCGCAAGTCTCATGCATAAACGAACAACACCTTGTGACACTCACCTTGTGACACTCTTCGACCGAGTTGGTTTTTTGGCAGGTTGAGTTTTTGGATGTTAACGTTTAGGCTTCTGGACCTGTGCCTGGCTCGGCCCAGCGTTTCAAGCTGATCTCCTCGGACGTGAGATGCAGTAGTACAGCCGTGTTAGGCGTAGATGCTCCTATAAGAGTATGCCAATACCAGAACACTGTCCTCATTTGGCTTAGACCAAAAGCATTCAAAAAGTCACGCGTCAAGTAGTTCATGCGACTTGACAGCAGCCCCTGAACCCGAAGCCCGAAAAAGATGCTAGGTTCGCCTAGCGATGCTTGGTCCCCTCTTTGGCGCAGCCTCCCGCCCAGCCTCACGGACACTTGGAAGTGTCTATACGGCTTCAGGGTTGAATGAGTCAGGGTTTCGGGAGGCTGTGCGGGCTGTGCTTGACTGAGACGGTCGAGCGTTAAGCGCATCAGACAGTGTATGCATGCATGTAGGTATGTAACGTAGTGTAATAGAATGTAATGTCAAGTAGCGTATGTATATATGTATGTATGTATGTATGTGAGTATAAATGTAAGTATGTGTGTAATTATGTGTGTATGCATAGTGGTTTTACTATGTATTACTATTGTGTGCACATAAGCTCTCATAGTACTATATTTGATTCGGCTGCAATCTCCTATCTTGACAAAGTTCTGCATCAAATCAAGTGATGAGCCAACGACTTCACCATAGCGAGGAGCTGGACTTGTCCGGCAATGCGCTGAGCGACCATGCAGCTTGTCAGTCTTCAGCATGGCAGAAATCCGCAGCTTCGGATTCTGGAAACCCGAAATCTTACTGAGAGTCCGGTGGAGCTTGGGTGGTGCATGGGTGGTGTCGGCAAATCATGTTTGCAGTGACGGAGAAGTATCTACCGTTAAACCGGGGGGAAGTCATGCTGAGAGCTGAGTAGCGTCTCTCCTTCCACAAGGCCCCACGCCGGGAAGAAGCCATGTTCATGTTTACCCTAAACCCGAAACCGTGAACTCTGACATAGAAGCCAGAATAATCGGCAAATGACTCTCAGGGCATCGTGGGGCATAACGGCGCCGAGGTTCCTAGGAAACGAAGCCGTTTCAGGTGTGCTTTCTTATGGTGGTGTTGAAAACAGAGGTCTAAGTAAACCTGCTACTAATTGAAAGTGTTTTCTTGTGGAGGCCATTGCGGCACTCAGCGGGGCGCTCCGCGGCCGTGCCGGCCTGCGCTGCACGGCGGAAACCCGTAGGTTTAGGATTGCTGTGGCATACAGTGGCGGCTGGAATAACAGAAGGACTTGAATATAATATAGCAGTGAGAACAGTGCTAAACAAATAGTCATCCCAACATAGCATTATTCTTGCTTTTAGTGCTGACGGCAGTGTTGGGAAGGGAGAAGGCCGCTGGTTGCGACCAGCATTTTGCTAGTCTTGCCTAGGGTGCTGAGCTTGAAAGTCTTGCACCACTTGGTGCAGGGCAAGATTGGCAATGTTAGCGAGGATGGGACCTCTTATCCCAAGCCGTAGTGTAGTAGTAGTAGTAGTAGTAGTAGTAGTAGTAGTAGTAGTAGTAGTAGTAGTAGTAGTAGTAGTACTAGTACTAGTAGTAGTACTAGTAGTAGTAGTAGTAGTAGTAGTAGTAGTAGTAGTAGTAGTAGTAGTAGTAGTAGTAGTAGTAGTAGTAGTAGTAGTGTAGTAGTAGTAGTAGTAGTGGTGGTGGTAGGTAGTAGTAGTAGTAGTAGTAGTAGTAGTAGTAGTAGTAGTAGTAGTAGTAGTAGTAGTAGTAGTAGTAGTAGTAGTAGTAGTAGTAGTAGTAGTAGTAGTAGTAGTAGTAGTAGTAGTAGTAGTAGTAGTAGTAGTAGTAGTAGTAGTAGTAGTAGTAGTAGTAGTAGTAGTAGTAGTAGTAGTAGTAGTAGTAGTAGTAGTAGTAGGCAGCAGTAGCAGTAGTAGTAGCAGTAGCACTAGCACTAGCACTAGCAGTAGCAGTAGCAGTAGGAGTAGGAGTAGTAGTAATAGTAGTAGCAGTAGCAGTAGGCGTAGGCGTAGGCGCACTAGCACTAGCACTAGCAGCAGCAGCAGGAGCAGGAGTAGTAGTAATAGTAGTAGCAGTAGCCGTAGGCGTATAGGCGTATAGGCGTATAGGCGTATATAGGCGTATATAGGCGTACATAGGCGTACATAGGCGTATATAGGCGTATATAGGCGTATATAGGCGTATATAGGCGTATATAGGCGTATAGGCGTAGGAGTAGGAGTAGGAGCAGTAGAAGTAGTAATAAGTAGTAGTAATAGTAGTCGTCGTTGTCGTCGTAGTAGTAGTGGTGGTACTAGGAGGAGGAGGAGTAGCAGCAGTTTGTTTGATGGCCTTTGTACTTACCGTGCTCCATTATCGAAGATTGTGTTTTTGAGAGCTTTCTGAGCTGATCTGTGGCCTCAATTGACCCCCTGCGTGCATTTCCCACGGAAGTGGGGGAGAGTTCCCGTGTCCGTGGTAGGGGTTGACCGTTTAACCCCTTCTCCGCTTGGAGTGTATGCCGGCACCCAATGAGCTCGAGAGCAGAGCCTTCGCTTCCTCCAAAACCTTCTCTGCAGTCAGACCCACCGTGATTCACCTAGCTTTCCGCCCCTAGAGCCCCAAGCTTTCATGTCCAAGGCCCTGACGCATGAACGCCGGGCTTTCCAGTCCTGCATGAGAGTCTAATGGGCGGCCAGTGTTGCCTGCTTTGGAGATGTGGGAAGACCGGCAAGAGTGTCTCAGGATTAGGCCTGCGGGGCAATCGCTGCAAAGACATTGACCGCCTTTGTGATGCTGTTTCGCGCGGCTGCGTGGAGGTCTCGGCAAGGGGTTTAGGCTTCATTAAAGAGCCTTGGTTGAAAAGGTGTCAGTTTATTGAGCTGGCTTTTTTTGACGTAGGACTTGGGGTTCAGGTCTTAATCTCAAGAAGCACACCAGTGCTTTCACGGCTGGAGCTGTCGCGACCATCCTTCATACAGGTTATGTTACCTGTTTTGACCACCACGTAAGGCCTACATCCGGGAGCAGCCGACCACGTGATTGTGAACCCTACCATTCCACGATCTACGGTTCACGACCGAAGTCACAACACCGCTTTCTGTGCTTTGGGTGTCTGGATTCACAGGTTGCGAGCATGCTGCTTCCAAGGTCGAAGTAGCTTGTGAATTGTTTTTATCAAACCAATGTTTTCGGTTCTCACGGGTTTGGGTTTGCGTCTCGGACCTCGAGCCGCAACCCCGAACCCGACAGCTTGAACATACCTGATATCAAAGCGCGCAGGCCGACTGAAAGTTTAAGGCATGTGCCCATCCCTCTTGCTGACCAGAGCTATTCGTTAAATTGTCCATGATTGGGTGCGGGATATAGAAAACAAAGACCCTGGCTTGACGACACACTGGCTTTGTTGAGAAGGATCATAAGAGGCATTACTGAGCGGATTGCCAGAAGGAATACTCCTGGACTGGCCGCAGTAGCAACAGCAACAGAATTTATTAACACATGTAGTTCTGAGGAATGCATGGTAACCGTAACCTGGCTTACGTTTCATGGAGGCCCTGGACCTCTCCGAGAATCTTTTGAATGACGCCGAGCTGTCAGAGCTGTTTTGGGACGGGTCCACTTTCCTGCGGATCCCGCCGAGGAACCTGTCAGGATCCGAATACTTCATGCATCCTATGGAGACTAACCTACGGCTGCTCGTGCAGTGTGCTGTGCTCTTGTCTTGGGGACAGCAAGATCCGCATTTATGAGAGGTCTTTGTGGCTTCCTGCGTAATCTTTGCTGCAAATTATCTCACCGACAGTGCACCCAAGAACATCGCCTGGCTGAGTCCGAGTTGTGAGAGCGTAACCCCGAGCCCCAAACTATAACTCCATAAACCCTAGATCGTCGCTGTTCGCCCGTTCCCTCCCAAGGATAAAAGCATCCAGCAGCTCTGTGAAATAGTCGGAGCACCCGGCTGCCGACTCGTCGATTTGCCGCTTGCTCTCTTCTACGGCCGCATGCTGATGCGGGTGTTCGTATATATATATATATATATATATATATATATAGACAGATAGATATCTTAGACTAATAGTCTTTGTGTACATATAAATATATGTATATGTATGTATATATATATATATATATATATACACACGTATAATTGAAATTCTTATACACCCACATACATACATACATACATGTACATATATATATATATACATGTATGTATGCATGCATGCAGACAAAAGTACTTGAACGGGCACGTGCACACGTGTGCAGGTGCAACAACCTTATCTTGCATGCATGCATACATGCATGCAAGCATGCGTGCTGTGCATACAACGAATAAGCATCGGCATTTATACATACATGCATACACATACATGCACGTGCATGCATGCATACACACAAACATGCTGCGCACTTACATACGTACGCACATACATACATGATACATACACACATACACGCACGCAAACTCGCATCCTACATGCTAGCTCACATGCATGCACACACATGCACGTACACACTCACACCTGCACATGCATTGGCATAGGTTACATACATAAATACATCCATACATACATCATTACAGCTGCAATTTGCATGTTCCCAAGTGTTGATAACTAAAACCTTGCTTTCCTAGCTTCCCTCTATCACATATATATATATATATATACATGTGTGTGTGTCTATGTATCTACACACATGCATACAGACGTGCATACATACATACATGCATAAACACTTTTGTGCACACATGCATATGCACAAATATCTTGAATATTACCCGTGCGACAAACATACAGTTGTCCAGTCAGGATGCGTGTCGCTACCGACTACCGACGAGCTCCCACTACTGTTGTTTAGTGTTCTGAGGTGTTTGGAGTCTGCGGTTTTCATACATGCATACATACAAACATGTATACATGCGTACATACGTATATCAACACATACAGACGAACAGACATGCATGCACACATGCATGAACCGTCATATTATATGCTGAAATTGCGCCGTCACGTGCTTACATGCGCGTATACTTATAGCACACGTACGTGTACCTACAAATACACATACTGATGCACATACATCCAGAGGGAGAGGGAGGGAGAAGGCGGATGCTCAGACCTACTCTCAGGAACCTTTCTGGCAACAGTCGGCTCACCTCGTCCGCACTGGCAAGTCTCTTTGCCAAACTTGCAAGGCCGGGCTCGATGGTCAGGCTTCGTGTTTTGGGGCTCAGGGTTCGGGAGGATTCGGTTGTGAGGTTCAAGGTGTTGGGTTTGAGCGACGTGAATATGGGACTTTGTGGCCCAGTTGTGCTCTCGAAACTAACCCTCCAAGCCCAACCCGCGATGAGCGTACGAAGCCTTGCCTTCCATGAGCGCACTACAAGTACTTCTGCACCAGCAGGCAACTATAGAGAGCAATGCCAAAGTAGAGTCAAAGTGGCCTTTGCCGAATGCTTCGCGGATGTCACGATGCTACAGTATCGGGTGTTCTACATGAGGGGCAAGATCAAGGGCTTGTTGAATAAGCTGGTTTTGGCTGGGGGCGGGATGGGGTCAGCACCCAGTATCACATGATCCCCGTTCTCGGTTCCCAAACCCCCCGCCTCACCCTGCACGCCCAGTTCCACGCATGCCGAATCCCTGCGACTGTGCGCTCTCCATGCTCTCCACATGGCGGCTTCACAACCGCCAACTGTCACGAGGATCTCGTCCCAAACACCGCTTCTTGTGACAGCGGACACTTTCAAGCCACGACTTCGGCACGAGGGTGTCAAAATATTCAACTGTCACGAGGATCGCAGTCCTGACAGGCCCGGTTCCTGTGACAGATGACGCAAGGAAGGAACAATACTGATGATGATGATGATAACGATGATGGGGATCATGATGATGTTCGTCATGGTCATGACACCAACCCTTCCAAGCAGGCGCATAGCGCGAATTACACCACACTGCAGCCCGGGCAGACCCAAACCCGAAGCACATCACACCACAGCAAACCCTGAACCCCGCCACACCACAGGGCGGGGCAGGAGGCACCCCCAGCCAACCCCAAACCCCGAAAGACTGATGATGATGCTGATGCTGATGATGCCAAGCGCCCCACCTGAGCGGGGGGAGGCGGGGAGCGGGGCGGGGGCGAGTGGGTACCAACCATAGGCAGGGAGGGGGAGGGGGGGTGGGGGGGAGGGGTGCCGGGCCACATATTGGTGAATTTATTCCGCAATCTCAAATCAAAGCCTTGTTTAGAGCTTCAGCGCAGCACTCTGGCAGATGCCCGATTCGCCGACTGACGCTGCGCCGAACATCGCTTTGCGACAAGGGTGCTGCTTGGCAGCGGAAGCCCATGCAGAAGGTGGCAAATTGGACTCGAAATCCTTGTTCTTCCACGGCGAAACCAGACAGAGCACACCAGCAAGAAGCATCCATAGTGATGTTCATCATGCAAAACTCCTGTATCAAACTCTTCACAAGCTCAGGGCTGGCTAAGCGTTGCTGGGCCCTCATCCATAATGAGTCTCAGGTCCTTTTCCTTTCCGGCGTGCTGTCGGAACTAGTGCTAGAACTTCTGGACCTGGCTTCCTGGCTTCCACTTTTGGCGATGTGAGGGTTTTGGGGGAGTTCTTGAGTTTAGAGCTCAGGGATTCGGGCTTTAAGGTGTGGCTGCAGGGAAAGTGCATGGATTTATGTATTGTGAACAGTTTGAGGGTACAGAGGTGGGATTGGAAAATGTGGGCTGGTATTCCAACGGCAGGAGCCTTCCCCAAATGGATGAAGCCTTCCAACTAAGCCTGTGTGATTGCATCCTGGTCGTGTCTGTCTCATGTTACGAAGATCGTGGCAGAGGCCACAGCTCAGCTTACCGCTTCGATCCATGCAAGCGACAGCCAGTGCACCTTGCTCAGGCGTGCTGCACCATCTCGCCTCCGCTCGTTTCGGACCTCCCTGCTTCATAGGATCAGTTGCTATAATCAGTTGGGTGTTGTTCAAGTTCGCCATGGCAGAGGCTGGGCTTAACAGCTCGTGAGTTACCAAGTCAGCAGTTTACTGGTTCCCACTTCATGACAATAGAACTCCTGATTTTGAGAAGCTCTTCCTATCTGTATCGATGTATATAGTTGTACGGACATATAATACAAGTTTATTTATTTGTTTGTTGGTTCAGTTTCAGATAGGCAGACACCTGTATGCGCGCACACATACATGCACACAGATACATACATCCAGATCTGCATGTATGGCAACCTTGCGAAGTGGCCTGCCATCGTCATTGCTCCCATTTTGATAGGCTTTCATCAAATCAACACCTGGACTGCGATTCCATATTCATCTGCACAGCCAAATCCATGCTTCGACAACAACGTAGCGCAGCAATCTCATGTAATCTAATCTAAAGCCCGTCGATTCAAACAGTCCTGTTTCCAGGAGCTTATGAGCAACCTAATTTTGATACAGCCCTGTGTTGATGATCACCTCCTTCTTTGTGCATGATCAGTATAAGTGCAACGTTGTCAATAAATCCTGACGACGCAGGGCCCGGGATCTCTGGAAGCCGATGCTGTTCATGTGCCCGTTTCCTCGTCGGACGAAAACGCACAATCACTTTGCATCGATGAAGTCAGCATGAGAAGAAAAAGTACTACATAGCTCAGCATAGGAATTGTGTCCGAAAATCTGTCATGCCAAATTTGTTTCCAGGAACATAGAGAACGTTTTCATATGCTGTTACGCAGTAGTTATGGCACGTTTTCTTATTCAGCTTTGTGCGTTGCCTGCTAGTGGTGTCAATACTAGTACGAAACATGATGGGGATGCAAAGATGGCAAAGCCTGCACGCATCGCAAGCCAGGGGTGCTCTCCTGCAAGATTAATGACCTAGTTTGTTGTACACTGGCCCCGGTTATGATATTGAAGGCCATACCACTTACCAGTTTACAAGACTTTCGCTTATTCGCACCTTCTTCTATGCAGACCTTTGATTTAGTTGGTGCGTCTGGGACTACAAGCATTGAGAGCGACTTGACAAGGGCATGCTAATCGTGAGCGGCAAACGACAGCTTCGATTGCTGCAGCATCATGCGGGCTATTGATGTTGGTTGGTAATGAATTGAAAACCAAGAAGACCGGCCGTATAAACAGACATGTATGTTGTGTGTGTACTTACTTGCACAACTGCAATCACATCCATGTAGTCAGCGACAAGGTATCGCATTGCAGGACGCTTCGTGCAAATTCTGGACGTGAGTATTTTGGTCTGACAGACTCTGTTCCAGTTCTGGTACTGTGTTTAATTTGTGGCTTTCGCAGGACCTGCTAGCAGCGGCGCAAGCAGCACCGGGAGTCCGTTGCCCCTTGGTTGCATTTTTTGGAAGGTTTCCAGGTATTGAAGTTTTGGCAAGAGTTTCATCCCGCAGGGAAAATGAGCTCGAGTGTTCAGAGCTGGTGCAATGGAGGCATTGTGGTGGATGACGATGGGCAACGGCTTCGCTGGAACCATTGCGACAGCTTGGAGAGTCTATTTCGACCCGGTGCGAAGGTGGACGCAGGAGGTGGCTAAAAACCGGTAGTTGTGCTTTAAACAGGAAGAGGATACGGTTACTACGGTCGTTCCCTTCTGGTGCATGGGTTTGTCCCTTGCTGCTGTTTGTCGAATCAGATACCGGATACCGCAGAGATGTCCTGGTGGTGGTGATAGTGATGATGGAGATAATGATGGTAGTGGTGGCAGTGATGGTGTTGGTACTCGTGCTGGTGTTGGTGTTGACATTTTAGGTGCTGGTGCTGGTATTCACGCTTCTTTCTGCTTTATGACATGGTTGTCATTGCGTGATGGCAACTATACATGTAACACTTATACCACCGTTTTTATCTGTAGATGTGCAGGGGGGGTGCTTCACCGTGACTCCTTGCAAATTCCTTTTGCTGAATGCTGTCTGCCGGGGCCTGCGACGATGCGTCTTCCCGTATGTCAAAAGCACGTTTGCCAGGCATGCGTGCTGCAAGAGCATTTGCAGCATTGTTGTGGTCCTTGTTAATTTCTGCCTGCACATGTTCATTTAGCACTGTTTGCTCCACGTTGCTTCCGCCAACGGCTCCATGGCCAAACGAGCATAAGTCGCGTGTGGTACCGGCAAGGATGCAATCCTGGAGCTGAAGAATATAGGGAACAATGTGATTGCCACACAAAACTTAATACCTAAGGTCTGAGATGTCTTAGTTTTACACCTTCGATGGACTCGTCTTAGTTTCCGGTCTCATCTAGAAATCCCTGGTTTTAGAAAACCACTCTGGTAGAAATACTTGTGCGCACATGTTTTGCTTAAACACGGGTGACTGTATAGGCACACGACGACATACACGCGTGGCATGTGCACGTGCATTTCTTGGGTATAAGACTCGTCCACATTCGGGTATGTGTGCATGCAGGTGCACGCGTGACAGCTTCGGACACGTTGATTTAGTCTGCATGCGATGTACTGTGACCGGTCGGGCGGGCCAAGCCCTGAGCCATAAACCCTCACGGCCTACATAGTCCAGTGTTGTACACCTTGGCTCGGAGCTTGCGGTGGCCCTGTTTCTGGGGCGGCTGCGGACGGGGCCGCGGCGCGGTTGATCTCAGCTTCCAGGAGCGGCAGGGGGTAGTAATGACGCACTCCATCATAAACCGATTTTGTGTTAGCGTTCCGAGCATACTCGTTCCAGTAGTGCCATGCCAGCTCCACGATTTTTGCGCGTTGCATCTTGCAGGATTTGTGCTTTAAGGCTTGTGCTTCGCGGCACTTGGCTTTAGAAACATTGAATTGGCTCGGAGGCTTTCGTTAGATGAGATGTGGAGAGCGAACATCTCGTCAACAATCAGAGGGAATCTGAAAGTGCTTTCTATGTCTGCATGGTGTTTTCCCAAAACCTGCACACTAAAGCCCTGGAGGCATAATCTAAGTCATCAGGACGACCAAGATGCCAGACAAGAAGGAGGCTCTGGTTGTACATCGCAGTGAAGCTAGCGGGACCACATTTCAGCTGTGAAGGTATATTTTGTGTTGGGGTTCGAGGAGGTGTGCATGATGAACTGATTTGCTCTCGGAAACAGGTGCTGGGTTTTGCTGTGCTCTAATATACTTGTTGGTAAGGGCTCCTTGTTACACTTGTGGTATAATATACCTCAAAGCCTTGTTTTACCTGTATAAGGCGCCTAGATTAGCTGTGCAGCTGGGATCACTGCCGAGATGAGCGACTCAGGGCCGGCCCCTTGATCTGCGGGGCACCCCCTCAGTTCACAGACTCCGCAGTACTGGGTATTTCGCTTGTACACCATCCTTGCGCCAGTCTAAATCCTGGATCGGGTTCCTATATGTCACCGTACTTTTGGTTCCGCCCCCCCCTTGCCCCCCCCGCACCCCCCCAGCGCGCAACCTCGTACTTCGCTGCTTTAGAGGACAAGAAGTCGCGCATCCGGATCGCTAGTCGTGGACACTACTTCTCTTGTGTTCATTATCATGGGCAACAGCTACACTGGAAAGAAGACATTCATCTGCATGTTTTTCTCAGCGCTCCTCTTGTCCGGACATTTTACATATGAGTATGCTGATGATGATGATGATGAATACGACCATACGGATGCGATAGTGACCCGCTTCAAATGTGGTTCGAGTGGTCTTCTGCATGACCTCTAGAACTTGGATCGCGTGGCTTTCTCCAAAACCTTGCCTAGATGGGGAAAGAGTGTGAGACGGTTCAAGATGTCGTGATGTGCAATGAAAGGGGATTTCCTGATGCGTGAGATCACAGCTTCGACTGAGTGAAGGTCTTGCTCGCCCTTGGACTGCTAGAGGAGATGTCATTTCTTTTTATGTGCTTCTTTGGGAGTAGAAGGAATGTCAGTCTAACGCCCAACAGTTTCACGCGTTCTCCCTGGAGACGCCAGCCCGCATGTTCTGATGTCTTTCTGTCACCTCATGTTTGAGGGTTACCGTCTGTACGACTGTACGAAGCTGCTGACCAGTAGCCAGTGTGCTGCCCTTTCGACCCGAACAAGCCTCGCCTGCAGCGTCCGAGTTGCGAGAGTCCAGTCGAAGCCCTGATGAGCACGAAGAGCGCAAATCTGCAGAGTCCGAGTTTCCAGAGATCAAGCCCCGGGTTGACTGGAAAGGCGGCCTCCTTGCTGACAGCTGCGGAGAAACATCTGAAGGCCGGGCTTGAAGGGCTTAGACCATCATAGGGCTGCTGCGACAAGGGGGCCTCATAGGGTTTAGAATAGGGCTTTGAAGTGGGTGCACAAGGGTTTATCCGGGCTTTCACACGGATCTTGTGAGCCTTTGCAGGGTTGCCTGAAGCCCACCAGCAACGGATCCTTATGTCGATTTCCGGGTTTGCGTAAAGTGGCAGGTGTTTATGAAGGAACTCTAGGGCCACTTGGGGTTAGGGGTTTATACTGTCTAGGGCCTAATGGCGAGTCTCGTGACTTGCAGGTGTGCCGACTAGAGAAGGGTTAGTCGCAGTATTCCTGTCTCAGCTATAGGCATTACCGTTCAGTGGGCGATCTGTCTGTGATGCGAGCAAGTTCAACCGTTTGGTGCTGACCTTGCCGTAGGTAGGCTTGCAATGTCCAGATGGCACCTGCCAGCCTGACCATACGCACACACACACACACACACACTATCGTGACTTTAGAAGAGTGCAGACTCTCATCAACCTCAAATAACCTAGTAGCCCGTCCAACAGAAAGCTTGCAAAACGTGTGGATACCAGAGAAGTGCCAAGAAACGTGTTTTTGGCGAGCTGGGCTGCTTGAGTCCTTACTGCGACCTGGTGTTACCGCGAAGCTGCGGGCCAAGTTCGCGTGAAGAACGCAAGAATCATGAATGCGCTGGGCTTGAGCCAGCACCGGCATCTCTGCCACCGGTACCACCACCATCATCACGATGTGGTTGTCATCGTCGTTAACTCTCCATGTGTTCTTTGCTCGCTGTGTTGCCGGATCTGTGCAGCAGGTCGGGAGCGCCCAGCAGAGCGTGCAGGCAGCATCATCTTACCTTTGGTTAGTATAGGGAATGGAAGAATGATAGTAATAGTAGTTATAAGTGTACCCCATTCCTCCATTCCCTACTCACCAAAGGTAAGTCTTGGGTACCGGTTTTGAGCAATGCGATGGGTGTCACGAGGGCCGCCAGCCATAACAGTAGAGTCAGTAGAGTGAAGAGTCCTATTATCTGTGCCGGCGATCTTTTTTTTGTTAGGGCTCGGGTCGGGGAGTTGCACACATATTTCGGCAAAGGGTAGTTCGGCTGTCAAAAAGATCCCTTCAGAAACTGCACATGCTTCTTGATACAAGGCTGGAATGGAACCCAAAGCGGATGTAGCTTGAAGGTATGGGTCGGAGATATGACCATGTATCACTGCAGCTCCGTCGGTCTGTTGCGCCAATGTAGCAGAATGATGGTGGTTGCTAGTTGAGGTCCCGGAAAGGACGGGTCATCCGGAAGGTCTTGCTTCATGGCTTGGTGTGGACTCTTTGCCAAGGTGTCTGTCGAAAGCTTGACTACAAGTAGCCCGTGTTTTCTTGCTGGGCCTTCCAGCCGAAGTCGTGGCCCTGCGCGTCCAAACTCCTTGTGGTCTGAAGGATGCGAGTGGAAATGAGAAGATACGAGTGATTGCGAGTCTCGAGGGTCGTGAGGACGTTTGCAGATTGCACCTGCAAAAGGTTTCAGGTTTGCCAGGAGGTTTGAAAACCATTCTCGCTGCAACCCTAGTTCTGCGGCATGGTCGAACGTGACCCTAAGCCCTGTTCCAGCCAGTCGGACCTCGGGTGGTTTGGTCCTCACCTCTCCGAAGCCCGATCGTGCGCCTGCATCGCATGATGTCGCACGCAGGCAGCCACCTCCGCAAGGGGCCCAGAAGACGAAGGGCTCAGACTCTCAGACGCGAGACGAAACACACGTAGCATCGCTTTCTTAGGCATATTCTATTTTTGAGAGCGTAAATTATAGGGTGAATCAGAACCCATGACCCATGGCCTACGAGTAGACGCGAGGACGAAAAGACAGAGAGGTTTAAGCAAGTTGGAGGACCCTCAGCACCGCTACCTTAACCCATAACTCATAGCCGTAAGTTGAAGCGCTTAGTCTCGATTGCTAGCTAGGTTGTTCTCGTTATGGATCGTGTTGTTAGCTGGGCCTCCGCAGCTTCACGGTTGCACTCGGAAGACATTCAGCATATGTAGCCTCAGTCAGAGGAGTGTCCGAGTGTGAGAGTACCACCGTCTAAGCCCGGAAGCCGAAACTTAGTCTAACAACCCTCAACCAAGCTTCTGAATTTGGGAGTTTCCGGAAATAGGGGTACCTTTTTTGGGGGTCCTTATAATAAGGATCCTAGTATTTAGGGTACCATATTAGGGTCCCCTATTCTCGGAAAGTCCTACCCTGAAGCCTCAAGAACCCTCGAGCTGAGGCCTCGGAGATCTTCCGTGAGCTGGGTAAAGATGGTGAGCCGAACACTCGGTCAAAACTCACCGTTAGCGAGGTAGGGAATGGAGGAATGGGGTACAATTAGAGTTACTATTACTACAAGTCTTCCATTCCCTATTAACCAATGGTAACAAAAACGTCAAAAGGGGACCAGGACGCTCCTTGTACCCTCAAATAGGGGCATATGGTCCCAAATAAGGGGCATTTAGGCTCTAATAGAGGGTAGATGGAGGGTCTAGGGATGTTCGTCGGTTTACGGCTCCAGGGGTTGTTGAATAAAGACCTTGAGAGCCCAGCTTGCCGGCATACAACCAAAGCCCGTGCTCAAAAAAAGGTGGTTTTCAAGAAACAATGGCCTGTTTGAGGCAAGGGCTTTGAAACAGAGACTCGGACACCTACCCGGTTTCCCCCTCTCCTAGAATGATAGGGTTCAGGGATGTTTAGGGTTTATGATGTGCTGCTCGAGGCACTTCAGGTTGACCTCGTTCAGATATGTCCAAGAAAGGGCAATATGATATGATAGGGCATGGTAAAAAGGTCAGGGATCCCAAGAAGTATTCTAGAGGAAGAACTAGCAGCATTATGCCCCACGGTCCCTCAAACATATAGTCTACCCAAACCTTACTCTAATTGAATCTAATTGTGTAGGCCCCTTGTATTCTAGTTACTACTGTAGTACAGGCTTCAAAAACATCTAGGTTGCAGGCTCTCTTGGAGAGCCCACGCAGACCTTAATATCAGCGACAGAACTTTAAGACTGTTTGCGAGCCACCCAGAATTGAGGGAACATTTTCCTCATTTTCAGGGGTACTGAGCTTTCCGCGGCTTTCTGCACACGGTTGCGCATGACGTGAGGGCAGAGCTGCGTTGCCTCCAGAGCTTTGGAGCGGCATAGCTTCATGGTAGGTCTTATTGGACGGCATCAAAGCACCCAGAACCCTGAATCCTAATGGTCCTAACACACCTTGTCAGCTGGGCGGCTGACGCCCTGCTTTGCTTTGCCGAGGGGAGCCCTGCCGGATGTGCTGCGCCTCGTGATCGACGGGAAGCGCATGCTGGCCATTCAACAGCAAGAGGCCTGAAGCAACTTGCATGCCCTCCGGCAAAAAGGGGCTTTGTTTTTGTTTTTTCAAGGTTCTTGGTTCATTTTTGCATGCTGGATTGTCAGGAAGCCTTTCCCTGGGTGTCGATTTTAGGCCTTGCCTGTGCTGCCGGAGGACTTGGCGCCTGTGCGACAATTTGCGGAAGATGCGAAGTCAAACTTCGCGAAGGCGCAAAGTTGCGGCAAAAGAGGGTTTACAGAGGGATCCGAATCGTGGCCCGAAGACGTGTCCACAAATTCAGCAAATGCCGCAGCTGCCTGCAGAGGGAGAGCCGCAAACCTCTCGCAGCTTCTTTTTGCTTCCGTCTCATGAGTGCATACTTGGAGCCAGGCCGGGAACGCGAGAGGAGAGGCTGCCATGATGTGGGACTCTCAGAGTTGGCCCTGCCCAGCACCTGAGGTGTTGCGACTTTGTGCCATGTTGACCTTCGGTTGCATGGCATTGCTGGTGATGCGAGGGCGACTGAGATTTCTAATCCCATGGTATTGGCGTTGCTGCGTCGCTCCTCCTGCTTGTGTTGCTGTTCCATTCGCCCTCCTTCCTTCCACTTCCAGCCTGAACCCAGCACCACCCCCGGCGACTACCAAGACGATGGCCGCGACGACACAAACACACAGTTGCAATCGTAGCGTAGCGCAATGCAATTTTGGCCGAAAATGTCTTAAGAAGACTTCAGCAACAGCTGGTTTCCCCTGGGCCACCCTACCGAGCCAAAGCCTTTGTGGTCTTGTCTGAAGGATCTCGATGGCAGAGATCACACTCAGCGAGCGGACCCGGCGAGGGCTCCCGGCTTGCGGGGGTGGCCCTTCGGGGCTTAGCCGTAGATTCCCGAACACCTTGTTCCAGTCATCTAGACCTCTGCCACCAGGATTCAGCGATGTTAGCGAAAGAGCCCAACTGGAGAGTTACCCGCAAGTAGGTTCGACATTGTGTAGATACGTTTCGGGAGCCAGTTTCGGGTTACTTCATGGCTTGGGATCAGGTAGGCGGGCTCCACGTTGAGGTCCCGTGGTTGTGAACTCGAGTTTTTCCGAGCCATACAGCTATGGATGCGGGATCCTCATATCAAGGCCCTCATAGAGCGGGGGTTTGGTCATCAGTGGTCTATAGACCACTGATGACCAAAACGATGAAGGTCCGTCATACTGTTGGCTTACATGTGTATCATGTAGCCTTCAAAACGCTGGGCGGCTGGTCGCCCAAAGGGCATGCAGGGATGCAGAGGTTGTTGGCTGACCCATAACGGGCTACAAACGTGAAGGGAATCCCGTAATCCGTCTCATGCTCAGCTCCCACTGAAACAAATCAGCTACGACGTGTAAAAGGGTCCTGAACCCTACGCCCCCCTGCCATGCGGGCATGTCCTTGCGAAGCAGGAGGCGAAAACAACCCGAGCCCGAAAGCCTCATGAGTGAGCCTAAACCCGGGCCATGATCTTAGTACGACACTTCCTTATAGAATCCGACGACGAGGGCAAAGCTTCAGGATCCGACCCAGGTGCAAGCGTTACAAATTAGAACTTTTATATTTGAAGGGCGCTTACATAGAGGTCTTCTCGGTGGCTAGTGCGGGCTTAGGTTTTCTACAAGCTCTGGGTGCAGGGTTCGAATTCCGTTTCAATCAGTGCCCCAGCTGGAGCTATGCCTTCTCTTGAGGCTCGATCTTGAAGGAGCCTTGGAGATGTCACCTTGCTTTCCTGCAGGTCTTTAGCCCCAAGGTTTGCGGTTGAAGTTGAGGTTTTGGGGCTTGGTTTAATCCTGGCTGAGGGTTGAAGGCGTAAGTTTGGGGTTCAGTGTTTAGTTTGGGGGCCAGGGTGACAAAGAGGCCTCTTTCCAAAGCTCCGCTGCCGTCGATCCAGCTCGTAGATCAGGCGCTGTGCGTTCCATCTGGGGTGTCTAGGGTTCGGGTGTGAATTGCATTTCATGTTATCCCCTTATCGTCCCAAAACATTTGTATCACAGCAGACCTCGGAACCCTAGTCCGTTTGGCAAGGCCATTTTATTAGGGTCAAGGGGTAGGGGTCAGGCCTGTGTGCAAGGTACTGATGATGCAAGCTGACGGGAGATGTGATTTGAGTTCTCAGACCCTGAGCTCGCTGTTAGGGTCGTGGGCGACTTTGAATGAGGATTTCGGCTTAGAGGTTCCAGCAGGCAGCAGTCGCTTGCCAAGCCATGTTTGGGGATGATACAAGGTTTCCACAGAATGGACTGCCGCGGCATGTCGCGAGAATCCTTGCTCTGCATGCGTGGCCAACGTCCTGCACACGAGTCTGATGACCGCATGTAGCCCCGAAAACCCAAAACTCAACAACCCACAGACTCTGCCTTCGGTGTGCCCGAAGGTCTGCACCTGACAGCCATGCCTCCGAGACAAAGGGCCTCCTCAAAACCGGGACACTGTTGAAGGACCATCGTGACCATCGTGCCATGGATTCTGGCATGAACCACGTAGCAGCTAACCTTCTTGTGCTTCGCAGGAGTTGTGGTTCAAGGCAACAGCAGTAGTCGCAAAGAGGGGGCAGTCGTTAGTTGTTGGAGCGGGCTGCAGCAGTCCCCGGCGGCCACGAGAGCTGTGCTAGTGTTGCGGGGCCCGGTGCCATATGCGGCAGGGCACCCAAGCGGTTGCCAACCCTAGAGCATCCGAGCTGAACACTAGAATCGAGGTCACCAGGTTGCTCGGCGATTCTGCCCTTTTTCGTGTTTTCTGTTTGTAGATGTCATGCGGATCTGGCATGCGCTGCTTATGAACTCTGGCGACGACATCGCACTTGAAGCTGAGTTTCCGGTGCTTACATTGCACGGATTATCGCGGCAACAAGCGGCAACACAAGAGTCGCACCAGAGTTCTCATGATGTATCAATAGGAACAGTCGGCAGGAATTTTCGTGGTTTGGCACAGTCGCAGCTACAGCTACACCTTCAGCTCAAAAAGCTAGGTCGCTTGTGGCACATATCTCAATGACCTGTGCAGGATTGACCAGTGGCGGCACTCATCGGTTTTTGCTAGCCAGTGACAGTGGTAGTCAACACAATAACTCATGTTCTAGCAAACTTATGTCGGGTAGATGTAGTAGAAGTAGCACCGGGTGATCAACGCGATGTAGCTGGTTCCTGCAACATACATCTGCAGCAGTCGCATGCCTGCTGTGGTAGTTGTATCTTGTTGCATGAGGTCCAGAATGCGGAAACTGATTCAGCATGTTGCACAGTTGCACTCTCGGCAGCTGGTTGACTCCGGAATTCTTTAATAAGCGAAAGCGCGAGAGCAACCCACTATGCCACAATGTATAATATACTGCAGCGCAGCAAGCAAGCATGACAAGTTGCAAGCATGTTAAAAGCATGATTTGTTTCTCGTTGAGAACGACAGTCGAGCGTGCCTCAGAGGCCGGCTACTTGCACGGCTTCTAATCTGCAGGAGTACGCAACACTGCCTCACTGACACTATGTAGATCACAGTTGGATCCTGGACTCAGGTATTCTTCATTCGGAAAGGTTCCGACAAGATCATGGTTGCGAAGCCAATGGGTCACAGTCGACAGCGGTCCGTGGATCTGAACGGCGTACCTGGGATGCAACACGTGCCTCTCACAAGGCTGCTGTGCATCGGAACCTTCATGGGAAAGAGGCGCATGCAGAACATTAGGAGACTGCACTTTGAAAACACTTGGCGACTGAAATCCGTCCAGGTATTTCAGGACAGCCTGCATCCGAGCTTATAGGTCCAGGGGTTTCATCGCGGGATTCGGGCAGGCACACATGACATAATTGCTTACACCCTGGCTTCTGTTAAAAGGACAAGACTCCCGAAGTATTTGGATGCGAACCTCAATCCTTCCCTCATCTGAAGCACGCTGTCGTGGCTTCGATGACGTGGCCCTTCCTGCACGCACAGTAGCCAGATCGTCCTCCGCCTCTGAAGTTCAAGTTTGGACTTCTGGACCGGTGAACGCTTCCCAGCAGTCAAGCAAAGCTTCAGCCCATCGTCAAACCCTACACAGACCTCCTCACAACCCAGTTTACCCGAGGTAAGAGGCGCTGCACAAGGGCAGGGCAGTATGTCGACTTCCACACAGAATTCGACCGCACTGGCCCCTGGGACGCAAGCCGTGCCACCACAACCACCCTTAAAGTTAAACAACACAAAGCTCGGTGAGGTCCCAGCTGCTGAAGCCATCTTCGACTTCGAAAGCAAGGAAGCGGCCGAAAGAGAGCTGCTACTGCTGAGAAACGCAGCTATTCCGCCCTCAGGAGGAGCTTGGGGGGAAGTCTGGAGGCTTCTTGTTGAATCTGCGGGGCTTGTCCTGTCACTTTCGCAAGGCCGTGAGCATGATCAGGGATCTTCCTTTCGTTAGTGTATCCTGCTTCGCCGCCTTTGGTTGTTGAGGGGTCGATGGGTTCCATGTCGAGATTTGGCTGTTTAGATTGACTCCTTGGAATGATATTGAACAAGGATGTTTTGGTACACAACATGAGTGATAAGAATGATAGTAATAGTACGAGTAATAACGAGCAATAGTAATGCTGGCAATCATCTGAACCGTGGCTTACGGACTCAGGGCTCGAGGGCTAAGGACTTAGAGTTTTGAGGTTCAATGTGAAGTGTTGCACTTCTTAACTGGCCAGGTGAGTCCAAAGCATATGGCTGAGCCCCGAAAAGCCTGAGCTCCAGTCCTAGGGGTCAGGGGGAAAAGGCAAAAAGAAGCCCAAACTCCAGAGAATCTCAACACCCAAATGCAAGCTTAAGGACCCTAAACTATGTTCCTTATTATGGGTTATGCAGGATTTATATCATCAACCGTATGTCCACCTAACCCGAGGGCAGCGAGGAGAAAATCCCGAAACTTGAAAGCTCCTTGCCCTCGCCGCCAGGCCAGATAGGCCTCAAACGGCCGACCCAAGCATAGACAGATGGAAAGGGTCGGGTGATAGAGTTTAGGGTCTAGGGTCTCAAGCTTACAGCTCTAGCATTGTGCTAAGTCCTAATGGAACCCGGTACAAGCAACTGGCGTTCCTACGTTTCCCATGGGGCTTCGGAGCAAACAGCCCAGGTGGCGGTCAAGAAGGACGAAGAATCGGCCAAATTGATGCTGGAGGTTTACCGGCACCGGGCCATCCGAAAGGACGGTATTCACAGATTCGACGATGGCTTTAGGGCTTGGGCTCCATTGGGGACCATTGCGGTTTGGCCCTGGGGTCTCGAATGCAGTAGTTGCAGATTTGGCAGGGGTTGAATCTGCAGTTTCGGGTGTCTTCGAGTTTAGGGCTTAGGGTCTCGGTCAACCACGGACGGAAGTTTCGAATGAGTTGCGAACTTGCGAGCTTCAGAACTGAGAGCCCATAGAGGAACATGCGTGCTCCCAAACTAAGATGCTTGAGCTACGAGTGAGGCAGGCGATTGGTTCAAACGTAACACTTTCATGGTGGGGTTTAGCATGTCCGTATACAAGCCGACGAGTAAACCCGGTACTCCCACCCTAAGCCCTCAAGCTAGGAAGAGAGCTAGGGTTTTTGTGCGTGCGGCTTAAGGATTTTGCGAAGACACTGAGTGGACTACGCCCGGGCGACCCCACAAGCCCAAGGTCCAGTCCGGACTTCATGCCTGTACTAAGCTTTAGATACCAGGGTCAGCTGTGCTTCTTAAGCTATCGAATTTCGATGTGTTGTCTTCGACTCAAGACACCCTCCTGGATGTGGTTAGTTTTCAGCGCCGGAGGCACTCTGTGCCTGTCGCGGTACCAGTCGTACCTGGGCTCACCTCCCCAGCGCACTCAAGATCGTTTGCGCCGTGCTTATGCGACGACACAACCGTTTCTGCCAGCTTGCTGTCAGTACCGCAGGACAGCTGCAAGATCAACGAAGAGATTGAGACGGCACGGACAGAGCTTCACAAGGAAAGACGGGAGGGAGTTTGAGGATTGAATTTCGGGCTTGCGGTCACTTTCGTCCAAAGCTGTCTCGAGGGAGAGTGGGCGAGGAGTTTGTGAGTTTGTCGTGTCCTTCACATGCTTCGGGGTTAGCCCTGCTGTCACTCCCAGGAAAGCATCAGCTCGGGACTTGCACTCCAAAGTCACTGTGCCAACGTCGTGTCTTCCGTTTGTTGGAGGCTTCTAAGGTTCTGCAGCCGCTCAGTCCGAGCTCGTCGACGCGGTCGTAGTCGTGGTCGCCCTTGTAAACAGTGGTAGTTGTCGTCGTCAGTAGTAGTAGTAGTAGTAGTAGTAGTAGCAGCAATAGTTCGTAGCAGTAGTCGTAGTGGTATATAGCACTAGTAGGAAAGTCGTCGTCGTCGTGGTCTTGGTCGTGGTAGTGATGGTGGCGGTGGTGGTGATAGTGGTAGTGGTGGCAGTAGTGGCAGTAGTGGCAGTAGTAGTAGTAGTAGTAGTAGTAGCAGCAGTAGTAGCAGCAGCAGCAGAAGCAGCAGAAGCAGCAGAAGCAGCAGCAGAACTAAAATGTAATTAGTTGCAGCGGTATAGGAGTACAACAGAAGAGCACGAGAAACTGTAGCGCGAGCAGCTGCCGGCGTGTTCGTGCCAAACCCTGAACCTACACCATTTAGGGCAATAACTGGTAGCAGCAAATTATCTCTTCAATATCTACATCTTTGTGTGGGACTGTCGTTTCTAGCTTGCGCGCGCCTGCAGGCCCCACATGCGCACGCTCCGCCGACCCTCCCGTGTCGCCTCGTACCGCACGCAGACACACAGACACGGAGACACACCACACACACAGACACACACACACACACACACACACACACACACCCACCCACACCCACACCCACACCCACACCCACACCCACACCCACACCCACACCCACACCCACACCCACACCCACACCCACACCCACCCCACACCCACAGCGCACACAAGCGCACGCGTGCACGCGCGCACATGCACGCGCACGCGCACACGCACACGCACACGCAGACAGAAAAACAGAGCAACACAGATAACGTCCCTTCAGCAGGAGCTTCCAGAAGGGCTTGGTGGTGCCCCCTTCCCTTCCATGGGAGCTTCTAAAAGGGCTTAGGTGGCCGCACACGCTTGTTCCACACACGCACAGCCTCCCACGCGCACACCCACCCACCCAAGCCGACCCACAAACTACAAACCCTCAAACTTCAATCCCTTGCGCTCCAGTTATTAATCTGGGGCCCGATTTCCGCTCAGCACACAAACCCTTGGACCTCAAACCTTGAATCCCAAAGCCCCGGACCCTTTCAGCCTTTCGGAAGGAGCAGGTAAGGGCTGAAGAGGCCCACGCCTCGGCTGAGCAGTGGAAGGCCCAGATGGAGCAGTACAGGCCAGGGCAGTGTCGGGAGTGTGGGTTGCTGAAGGCTGGGGTTTGGGGACTCAGGTCTGTTGAGGTGTCCGAACTTCCTGAACTTAGAGGGTTTAGGGGAGTCACCTCGGTTTTTGAATCGGGGCTTTCCGGTTGTAGCCGGGGCCTTAGCCTGGCATTCCTTTTATGTTTAGGCTTTAGAGTGGGTTCGGCAATCGATGCTGTTAAAAGGATGTCCTCCTTTTCAAACTTCTGCTTCAGGTTTGCACTTTCAGGCGTCTCATTCGGCATTTCAGCGCGGTTTGCTGCGTGGCGAAACGACGAGATGATGTGATTTGCAATGGTTTTGAGCTTGCCGCAGGGATGGGGGCTGTAGTCGATGTTGTCCATGTCTTTCTCGAGCTTTCCAGTGCTACTTCTGTCCGGCCGGCCCCAATCACAACATAGAAACTTCCGGAGTCAAGACCGGGGACTCTGAAATTGTTGTGCAGGAGTCCTGCCCGTTTTTGCTGATGGGAGGCGCGAAATGGAGCACTTGCGTGCATCTGCTGACCAAGTCCCCGGCCTGACAAAAGAGCTGAGTCTTGGCAGTCATCTTGGGTTTATGCTCAGGTGCATGGAGTGGCTGTGTATGGCTGTAGGTTTCGGAATGCGCAATCATGTGAAGACGCGAGCTTGAACTCACAAGCCAGTCCTGGGCTGAGGAAAGAGGCCAAGGCCCATCAAGCTGCTCTGGAGGCGATTGCACAGCTGCGGGCCACTCTGTGAAGTGCCTGACTTCCATGCTTCCAGTTTCCTCAAAGTAACTAAGTGGGGCGTGCATCAGTGCGAACCTTCGCAGCGCCTTAGATCTGGGTTGGAAAAGTCATGAGCACCGCGTTGGAAAAGGGCCAGAAGCGGTCCCAGCGGAGGTGTTCCAATGTAGGAGTCTGAAACAGCAGGCGTTTGTGTTTTCCAGATTCCCCTAGTTGTAGAATTATCGCCCAAGCGGCACAGAACAGCGAAAGAGAACCTAGCAGCCGAAGCCCGAGAACATGCACAGCACGGCGTCGGGAGCGCTTGGGAGGCGGAAACGACCGGACTGTTCCAGGAAGACGAGCCGCACCCAAAAGCACGGAAATGCACAATGCCTTAATAACCATGCTAAAGTTTTGCCGCACTATGGCCCATGCGTGCTGCCCACAAGCTCACAGATCTTATCGGACGTACACAGATTCAGCCCAGCGACGAGTACTGACGATTGGGGCGGAGGGGAGCTCGGCACGGACTGTTTGGGTTTAGGGGATAGTGTATTGTTCAATGGGTCTGGAAGTTTGGGTGTTTGGGGTTCAGAGGTTGACGGCTGGAGGGTTTTTCCAGCTCGAAAGTTTGAAAGAGCAGGCCTACTGATACTTTGGAGCTTCGGAGTGTAGAGATAAAGCCCACAGGCGGAGATGCAGCAATGGCGCAAAGAGGCCGAAGAGCTTCGTGCGAAACTGGAGGCCTCAGGGTAAAATCAGAGTCGCTCCTTAGAATGCCAGAAGTCATAACAAGTGCTTTTGCCTGCTTGCCATTTTCACGTGTCATTTCTGCGTCTTGTTACTGGATCTGTTATTGTGACCGTTGGTTATACTCTTCGTGGTGTTTCTGCAAATTAAATGAAGCTTTGTGGCAGTCCACCAAAAAGCCGAGCTGCTGCTGCATCATCGCCGGAACCAATGCACGGCGATTAGTAATGAGTGTTGCGATTGATGCTTCCGTCGTCGTTCCTGTTTCTTGTGCATGGCACATCCATGGACAAGACTCTTGGAGAAGTATGACGCCGTACCTTGGCTTTTGTTGAGCCGTCGCTGCTAGCAGTACTTTTTCTCGCATCGCTGCGTAGTACTCCTGGCGCTGCTTACTTTTGGTTAGTAGGGAATGGAAGAATGGTAGTAATAGTAGTTACAATGGTACCCCATTCCTCCATTCCCTACTAGCCAAAGGTAAGTATTGGGTATCATAATATACCATAATATACCATAATATACTAGAACATACTAGAATATAGCCTGCCATTGCTGCCCTTGTGTTTGTCGGTCTCTCGAGGCTGCTCACGTGTCGCTGGTGTTGCCGGTCTTGTGCAGCGGGTGCTGTCGCTGGTACTTGCTGCCGTCGATATGATTAGAAAAGGGTTTCTTTAAAGGGCCCTGTTAAGGATTACTATAAGGGATCTGTAAGGGTACTATATTAATTGTGTTCGCCTCGTAACTTTCTTTTGTTGCACGTTGGTGATTGTTGTTGTTATGAGTTCGAGGTTGAGGGCGGAGCTTAGCCAACGAAGCGGACCTAGCCTGTTTGCCAGTTGTACCCAAGCCACCCCGAAGGTAGATTTGCAATCTTGGCACGAATGGTGCCTGCCTTCTGAAAGCTACGCAGTTCCGGGCAGTGCAGGCTGTGGAGAAGGAGAGAGAAGCCGATCTGCACTTGCACGCAGAGCAGGTGCCAGTTGATGGTTTCAGACAAGAGTCCAGGGAGATGAGGCATGCTCTCGTGTTCGTTCTCTTTCTCTCTCTCCCTGTCTCTCTCTCTCTCTCTCTCTCCCCCTCTCTGTCTCTCTCTAATGTGCTTGATCTATGTGTTTTCTGTTGTGATACCCCGGGCCTTCATGGGAACATCGGCAGCTGGGCGGGTGTCTTTACAGAACTGGGAAGAGAATGCGCAGTATATCCGTACATGGATGGCCTCGCCTGGAGTCCGAGTTGCAGACCCGAATCCCTGCCAAGTTTGAACCCCGTAGACATATGTTTTGACCCTGGGTGATTCAACCTGCTCCCTAAATGGTCCTAAACCCTAAACTCCACACTTGAAGCGAATGCAACCCCAAACGATCTTAAAACCTCGCCTTAGGACTGCTAATTCCAAACTCCAGGCGCAGAGCCAGCTGAGCCCAAGCCACGTGCCGGCGCAGACGTCGCTCAATGGCCACACCCCGAAGGTCGGACGCCTTGGCTTTGCAGGAAAAGGGTTTGGGGGCCTTGGGGTTTAGGGTGTTAGACTCATGGCAGGAGAAGCTAACGACCTTACAACATCTTTAGACGTCAGACTGTCTTTAGTGTTCCGCGCGTTGGAACTTTTGGGAGTGGGACAAGCCTTCCGTGAGGCGGGAAGTCAGACTTTGTTATGTCTTGCAGCACTTGCCTTGACAACCTCGGGACTTGGCGCTGGCTCCACCGTATTCTTCAACCCTAGCCCGAGCTCCGGGCTGCAGGACCTATAGGTTAGAAGGGGCCCCCGCCCTGTAATAGTGACTATAAGGGTCATATTCGGGATATATTATGGTCCCATTATACCACTATTACAGGGTGGGTGCCCCTTCTAACCTATTGGGTTTAGGTCCCCGGGTTTTTCGAAGGCCAGATCCTCCGAGAGCTTCCACGAGAGATCGGCCAAAGCGGGGCGGCCGCGGAAGACTCTCGGGTTACAGACTTGGCGAGTTTTTCAGCTAGTCGAGGTTTTGCGGATTTTGGGTTTTGGGCGGGGTAGTGTTAATGAGGTTTTTGGGTTGTGGAGCTCGGAGATTACAGATGGTTGGGGTTGATGGTTGTGACGTGGGAAAAGGACTGTAGGGTCAAGGGTTTAAGGCTACCCGGCGAAGGCTGTTGGGCTCTCATCCATGGAGACCGGATGCTTAAAAGGTTTACGGCTTGTTCAACCTTTGGGATCACGACATGTCGTACATGTCAAACATCGCTCAGGGTTTGGTTGGGGGTGGAAAGACGCAGGGCAGGCTGCTAGGAGGTATTGACAGCGATGTTGTCGAATGGTGTTTTGAGGGGTCATGACGGGTCTTGCCCCCATATCATATCAGCCGACTCTTTCGCACGATGTGATTATGGTTTTTGCTGACCCTCGGACTCGGAGGAACCAGGGGCTGGGATGCTGCTGGGCCCTTTTTTTTCCACACTGTCCAGGAAATACACCGGCACCTGTAGAGATGGGAGGGCTTACGTTGATGGCACGACCAGAGTCCTGAAACACAGGGCGATGTTTAAGATGCGTTTCTGCATCTTCCTCACGGAACCAGCCTCCCGAAAGCTCCCCCAGCTGGTTTCAGCAACGCCTGCATCTCAGTAAATGCGCGGCTGCTGATGACAGCTTTTCGTGGCACAACGGGTGCGACACACATCTACTTCGTTCTTTCTTCTTCTTTGTTCTAGGAGTCATCATCTTAGCCACAGTTGTATGAAACCCTATTAATCTGATTACGGCTTGATTTCTTCGGGATTTTTTTTTGGGATCAAGCCTATTAAGCCCAGTTCCGCTTCAGGAACATTTGCATGGTGCCGACAAGTGGCAGCCAAGAGCTGACCCCCGGCAGTGTGACGAGGCTGTTTGGGGTACTGTAGGGTAGAAGTGGGAGTTTCCGAAAATGGGGGGGGTGCATTATCATGGGGTCCTAATAATAAGGATCTTACTATTTAGGGTACTATATCAGGGTCCCCCATTTTCGGAAACTCCCAAGTATACGAACCTAGCCTATAACGACACGGATTAGATGGGATATGCAGCACTTCTCGCAGCCTTTGGTTGTGTTGTGTTTGTCGTGTCGGCTTTGTTTGAGTTGCCGTCGTTGTTCAATCGGGTTGTGTGTGCGTGCGTATGAGAGCGGAAACTCCTCCCCTCGAGAGGCAACCGCGGGCTGGGCGACACCCCAAACTCAACCGTTCTTCTCCCCATCGCTCTCCCTCTCGCTCTGCCTGCCGTCTCTGCCAAACTCGCCTTCGGTGACAGAAAACGCCAAAGTGCTGAAATGCACGAGACATGTACTTTCGAGTTTGAAGCCGTGGCAAGAGCAATCAGAATTCGCTGTTGGAGCTTCTGAGTCACGAGAACACCCCAAGTCTCAATCCACGTAATCCCAGAACCCGAATGCCAAAGCCTCGGCACCAAAGCTTGTGCAGGTTTAGCGATGCCCCCAGTTCCGGCGCCGCACCGTCGCATTCAAAGAGCCGGGAACCAGAATCACCGAAAGGCCGGCTTGGGGTTGTCAAGGCTTCAAGGAGGGCTTCGTGTACTGTGGTCTAGGTTTGAGGGTTTCATGAAGAGTTCGGGGCTGTTTGAGTTTGGGCGAAGCTCTCGAGCCAGGCGGGCGACGGAAGCCTGTCGTCTATGCAGCCATCAAGAAGGACGTTTGGGCTTGGGGTTTAGGATTCTGAACAGCCGTCAAGAGCAACGGGAATCCACCACCGCAGCAAGGGACGCGGAGGTGTATCGAAGGATGATAGTTCCCCAACGTGTATGTTTGGTTCAGACCAAAACGGGACAATGTCGAGCTTACAGCGCGGAAAACTCTGCTCATGACATTCGTAGGAACATGGTTAACGAGGATGGCAAAGGCTCCAAGCGTGTAATCGTGATGTCAAGGTTGGTAATTGGTGTGCTTTTGGGTGGTCATATCAATGCATTTGGCAGTAGTGCTGTGGCATTAATTTGATACATGCCGGTTTCGTAATGATGCGCACATTGGCATTATGACCAGCAGTTCTGGTGAAGATGCTCGTTCCCAAGTGCTAGGTTTGAACATGTTGGATGGTGGTATAGGGAAGCTGCGAACATCGGCCGTCGTTTCCATGTACTGTCAACCATTCACACTTTCTGTTCGTGCACGCAGACCTTTGCAGCCTTTGTTGTGTGATACTGCGCCGTCCCATCCTGTCTTGTGACTTTGACGCTCCCCGCCCCCGTGGTTTCGTTTTCTTACACCCTGCGCGATCCCGCATGAAGAGGACTGCTCTTGTTCGTATCTCGTGTAGAGCTAAGACGAGTGGTAGTCCGGGTAGTTGACCGGGTTCGAGAGCACGAGTCCCTCGCTGAAAGGATCCAAACGCACAAGTGGACGTGCTTTCGCAGGCTGCCGAAGTTTCATGTGAGCCCTGGAATCCGTTTATCGCTCTGCAATCCGACACGCAGAGCTGCCAGCATACCATCTGCAGCTTGCGCATCACTCCAACCCTCAAGTACTTCGTTAGCCTTGCGGACTTTGTCTTGGCATTAGATTGGAATAGCAAGATGCCACTGCGGGTGCAGGGTCTGATCCGCAGTCTATGCTGCTGATCACATGACGGCCTCATGTTACTGCAGATCCCTGCCACTACTGGAGACAACCAATACAATCACACAGGCACGACCTGCAGCACTGTCAGCCTTGAGCTTTGACCAAGACTTGACTTTAAGTTGGTGCCTCTTGCAGAATTCGACATCATGCCGCGATGCTCGAAGTCAGCATCGCTACTAAAGTGACCGATAGCCCCCCGAGCAGCAGCTCACCAAGCAACCCAAAATTTGGCAGGTTCAGATTCCCGGGATGGGCACCGCCCCGGATTCCGGTACTCTCGCGCGGTTGCTTCTCCAGAGAACGAACAGCTCCATGTACGGAGCGTATGGCGCAGAGGCCGACCAATGTATAGAGCATCTGATGTCGGTAGGACGTACGGAATGCATCATGCATCACGCAGAGATTCTGTCTACAGCTCAAACATTCATGAGGCATGAGAGTCCAATACGAACGCGCCTATAGCAAATATATGTTCGTGAATTCAGACGGCATGCACGCGGCTTTGTGCCACCACAAGGCTGGTTTTCCTTCGAGGCCATCCAGCCAAAGCAGAATGCAAGCTCAAACAAAGCCCACTTGTCTTCCAGAAGCCCTTCAGCTTAGCCCCCCCGTGGTGATCTTGAACAGAGCTGCTCCAAGTCTCAGGACCTTGTGTTGCATTCAGGCCGACTCATCACTATAACAGCCTGGAGCATTGTTCCTTATCACTGTTTGTGTGGCTGCACGTGGGAGGCCCGTCGCCAGCAGCAACAGCAGCAGCAGCAGCAATACCAACAAATGGGCGTCTTGTTTGCAAAAAGTGCTGCAAAAGCTGATAGCTTTGCCTTGCCTGGCCATATATTAATTCATGTGATTACTGAATGCCCGACTTCAGAATTTCATTGGCTCGTAGGTATCGCCAAAATTGTTCTTTCTCTTGTCCGGCGGATGGTATTGCATGGAGGTTTCTGAAACAATTTATAAGAGCCCTTTATATGGGTGGTTGTCAAAATTATGGTACCCTAAGTATAAGGTGCCGTATTATGTTAAGGACCCAAAAAGAGACCCTAATTTTGACAACCGCCCATATGGAAGCTGGCTTGCAAGAGCGGCATCCCATGTCGCGGTGAACGTGATCGGTTTCGCGTGCCTAGGGCCTGTGATGGAAGGAGCCGGTTCAGTCTTCTGTGTTTCAGGCAGCAAGCAACTTCAGAAGGTTTGGGCTCCAGATTTCTCAAAGAGGGGCATGGCCGTAAAACCTGAGGCCAACTTACCTTGTTTCCTCCGTTCCCCTCGATGCAGCACGTAGGCATAGCAGTATTTAAAGATATCCGCTGCGCTGTTTTCATCTGTTGAAGACCAGCATGTCCAAAACCATGTCGCACCTGGTTGCTGCCGAAGAGCAGATCTTGCATCGTCAGCCGCAGTTTTATCCTTCAGTTCTCGCAATGTCAGCCGCAGTACTTCATATAGACCTCATACCCTGGTGCACTATACTATGTACTGTGCTATATCTGCCATTTACCATATGCTGCGCCAAGCCCTGCTTTCATGCCCTGAACTTAGGCATGCTGCTGCCCCAGGGCGGCATGCAGCCGATGGCTATGCCCATGCATCAGCTGCTCGGCTTTTCGATTCGGGGACCAAAATCATGGTAGTACTAATGGTACGAATAGCTACTAATCATGAAACAATACGAACAATGTTGACACGAACAGCAACAACAACACCAAAAGTTCATTTAGAAAGGTTGATAGTAGCAATGAGAATGTTGAACATGCTATCCTCATGTAGGTTTGCCTGTGACATTGCGTCAAGCTTGGTGGCTCTGGACCTCGGTTGCAGAGCTGCCATAGACGAAAAGGCATCGTGGGCTTATCCGCTAGAATTTTGCCTTTCGGCAAGTACGAAACATGTTCATGGCGTGCAGGTTTTAGTGCTGCTGGTGCTGGTGCTGGTGCTGCTGGTTGTGCTGGTGGTGGTGGTGGTGGTGGTGGTGGTGGTGGTGGTGGTGGTGGTGATGGTGGGTATAGTAGTGGTGGGGCTCGCGGGGGCAGGTGCTGGTTCTGGTTCCGGTTCCGTGCTGGTGCTGGTTTGCTGTTGCTGATGATGGTTGTTGTTCGTTGTGGTTGTGCCTGTTGTGGTCATTGCGGTTCTGGCTTTTGCTGATGATGGTGAGGGGGGGGGGGGGGGGGGGGTGTTGGCGGTGCTATTTGCTGTTGTTGGGGTGTTCTTCGACCTCTTTCCCCCTCAAAACTGCAGGGCCCTCCAAGCCTTGCATCTCAGGATGGCTGTTCAAGCGCACATGCCGATTCATGGCTTGCACTCGGGCCCGTGACGTGGGAGTGGACAAAAAAATCAAAGCCAAACTAGCTGCATCGTCAGCGATACGTGTCCATTCACGGCATTCAACCATCCTAGTCACATTAGCCTCCTGGGCTGCTTAGAAAGGCAAGAAGATGGCCTTTTATCGCGTGATTTGGGGTATTTTGCTGTTGGTGAGCTTTACGGGTTATATATCGTTGTAGTTGTAGGGCTGAGGCCATGGGATTAGTTTTTGGGTTTAGGCTTGGATTGGGACCGGGCGGCGAAGCAAGAAGCCCGTTGGAAAAAGGCTTGGATCGCGACAACAGGACGGAGGGGTGGGAGGTCTGGCTAGAGTTGAGCCCAGTTGCAAAAAGGCTTGGCTTGTGGGTTTCAACTAGTGAATCTATTGGGCTTTGTCTTTACAGGTGTTGTCGGTTTCGTTTCGGCCAGCCCAACGCCAAGCGTAGACTGGCCCGCCCGCCGAGAACCAACTTTCTCCTGCGAAGGCCTTGCCATGAATTACGAATCTTCGAAGCAAGCAGGACCTAGGACCCAGGACCCAAGACCTAGCCAGTAGTAGAGGACTGGACCGGCTTGCATCTTTTTCTTGTCCCTCCGATTCTAGCTAATTTGGGCTGCGAGGGCTGACAAAGGTCTGCTGACAAAGTCTCAAGCGAACAAGGGGTTGTTCTCAATTGGGGTCCCTGTTGGGAGGCCAATACTTGAGAGCATGTCGAGATGACAGCCTGCCTGAGGAACCCTGATGCGGAACAACCCCTGCCTAGCGAAATGGCCGTGCCACAGTGCACTCAATCGTTACAATGCAGCGAGGCATTGCGACGAGCGAAAAAGTCACGGAAACAGTAAGCCTTTAACACCTCGTGCGGGTCTCTGAGAGCCGAAACACCTGATCTGAGCCGGCTTCTCGGAGTTGTGAGAGCGTAAATCCGACAGCCCGACCCCTGCTGTGTCCCCTGGTGTCCTCAATCCTCAACTTTCAGCCTTCCAACGGCGACTTGCTTCAAGCCCATGGAGTGGAAGCCGCAGCTCTGCTTGAAAGGCCCAGGCACCAGGCAAGAATTAGCCTTGCGCTTAGGAGTTATCCTGTTGCGACGCTTTGAATCGAATTGTGGAGGACTTATACTGAGAGAGAGAGAGGTCGTTGCATCCATGCAAGTCTCCCCCTTCCAGCATCGGGTGGACCGAAAAACTGTGCAAGTCAGAGCCCTACCAACCCTGAGCCCTAAAGCCCTCTAAGCCGCCCTAAACTCTAGGAGCCCTGGAAGCCCCGAGCCCGAAAAGCTTCCCAAAAGAGGCACTCCAGAAGGCCAAGGATGCTGGAGATCAGAAGCCCGGCCCTCAAAACCGAAAGCTTCTCATGTCATGGTCATCCCCGAATGAAAGAAGCCGCGAAGCATCTGAAGGAGCCTGGCTAGGAAGGTCTTTGAATTGGAATCTTATATAGCCATGCACCCCCTGCATAACGACGAATAGCAAAGCAGCGCGTGCAGCAGCAGCAACCGTAGTGCAGCCGCAAGATCGACTACGGCAGAACCTTCGACCCTAGATTTCGTCGGCGTAAGACATGTGCTGGCCTCCGAAAAGCTCACGGGCCTGAGCTGCAAACTTGCAGCTGCGAGGGTTCAGCGGCAACAGCTACAAGAGGTGATGTACAGGTGTGCATGTATATATATATATATATATATATATATAGATATAGATATGTATGATGCAGGGCTGCCACACCCCCCTCCCCACCCACCCCATGGTATCCTCCCCCCTTCCCCCCCTGTGGTGTGGGGCCTGTGGTGGTAATCCCTTCCCCCTAATATTAAAGGGTCGGGGCCCCCCCCCCCTTCGCCCTAAATAAAAACTCGAAAATGTTTTTATAATTAGGGGGGTGTTGTTATCTCAATTCCTAGAAAGACAGGTTCTACAAGTAATTAAATGATGAAAATGATGACGATGAAAATGATGATGACGATTACGGTGATGCTTGTTATGATGAAGATGGCGGTAGTGGTGGTGATGGTAATGATGACGATGATCATGGTCCAGGAGAAGAACATGATGATGATGAAGAACATGATGATGATGTTGTTGTTGATGATAGCAATGCTTCATGGTTGCACAAGTGCAGAAGAGCACATGTGGCAACCTGCAGGTTCAACCTCTGCAACCTGCTGCTTCAACCTCTGCAACCTGCAGGTTCAACCTCTGCAACCTCTGCAACCTGCTGCTTCAACCTCTGCAACCTGCTGCTTCAACCTCTGCAACCTGCTGTTCAGCCTCTGCAACCTGCTGGCTCAACCTCTGCAACCTGCTGCTTCAACCTCTGCAACCTGCTGCTTCAACCTCTGCAACCTGCTGGTTCAACCTCTGCAACCTGCTGGCTCAACCTCTGCAACCTGCCCCACGAAAGCCGGATGTGCACCCAGTCCCCTCTAGAGAGTCCCCAGAGAGCCCAAAGCTTCAGGCCACCCCAAAATCTCGATTCCGGGTGGGGAAAGGGCCCAAACGACGCCCCTGGGGATTGAGCCCACGACCTTTGCCAAGAAGGCTTTAGAGCCGGACACTTACCCATTAGGCCATGGCCAGATAGTTTTTGGCAAGGTTGCGCACCTTGCTAGTAGTTTTGGGAGAGGTCGCAGGCCCAATTCTTGCGGTGTCATTTTGGGCCCTTTCCCCATCCAGAATCGAAATGTTGAAATGACCAAAAGCGCCAAGAGAGCACAACCACACCCGCCCAAAACCGCGCAAACCCACCAAACCTCTGCAACCTGCTGGTTCAACCTCTGCAACCTGCTGCTTCAACCTCTGCAACCTGCTGGTTCAACCTCTGCAACCTGCTGGTTCAACCTGTGCAACCTGCTGGTTCAACCTGTGCAACCTGCTGGTTCAACCTCTGCAACCTGCTGCTTCAACCTCTGCAACCTGCAGGTTCAACCTGCTGGTTCAACCTCTGCAACCTGCTGGTTAAACCTCTGCAACTTGCTGTGGTTCAACCTCTGCAACCTGCTGGTTCAACCTGCAACCTGCAGGTTCAACCTCTGCAACCTGCTGCTTCAACCTCTGCAACCTGCTGCTTCAACCTCTGCAACCTGCAGCTTCAACCTCTGCAACCTGCAGGTTCAACCTCTGCAACCTGCTGCTTCAACCTCTGCAACCTGCAGGTTCAACCTGTGCAACCTGCTGGTTCAACCTGTGCAACCTGCTGGTTCAACCTCTGCAACCTGCTGCTTCATGCTGCTTCAACCTGTGCAACTTCAACCTCTGCAACCTGCTGCTTCAACCTCTGCAACCTGCAGCTTCAACCTCTGCAACCTGCAGGTTCAACCTCTGCAACCTGCTGCTTCAACCTCTGCAACCTGCAGGTTCAACCTGCTGGTTCAACCTGCTGGTTCAACCTCTGCAAATTGCTGGTTCAACCTCTGCAACCTGCTGGTTAAACCTCTGCAACTTGCTGTGGTTCAACCTCTGCAACCTGCTGGTTCAACCCTGCAACCTGCAGGTTCAACCTCTGCAACCTGCTGCTTCAACCTCTGCAACCTGCAGGTTCAACCTCTGCAATCTGCAGGTTCAACCTGTGCAACCTGCTGCTTCAACCTCTGCCTCTGCAACCTGCTGGTTCAACCTCTGCAACCTGCTGGTTCAACCTGTGCAACCTGCTGTGGTTCAACCTCTGCAACCTGCTGCTTCAACCTCTGCAACCTGCTGCTTCAACCTCTGCAACCTGCTGGTTCAACCTGTGCAACCTGCTGGTTCAACCTGTGCAACCTGCTGCTTCAACCTCTGCAACCTGCTGCTTCAACCTCTGCAACCTGCTGGTTCAACCTCTGCAACCTGCTGGTTCAACCTCTGCAACCTGCCCCACGAAAGCCGGATGTGCACCCAGTCCGCTCTAGAGAGTCCCCGGACAGCCCAAAGCTTCAGGCCACCCCAAAATCTCGATTCCGGGTGGGGAAAGGGCCTAAATGACGCCCCCGGGGATTGAGCCCACGAATTTTGCCAAGAAGGCTTTAGAGCCGGACACTTACCCATTAGGCCATGCCAGATAGTTTTGCGAAAGGTTGCGCACCTTGCTAGTAGTTTTGGGAGAGGTCGCAGGCCCAATTCTTGCGGTGTCATTTTGGGCCCTTTCCCCATCCAGAATCGAAATGTTGAAATGACCAAAAGCGCCAAGAGAGCACAACCACACCCGCCCAAAACCGCGCAAGCCCACCAAACCTCTGGAACATGCAGGTTCAACCTCTGCAACCTGCAGGTTCAACCTCTGCAACCTGCTGGTTCAACCTCTGCAACCTGCTGGTTCAACCTGTGCAACCTGCTGGTTCAACCTGTGCAACCTGCTGCTTCAACCTCTGCAACCTGCAGCTTCAACCTCTGCAACCTGCAGGTTCAACCTCTGCAACCTGCTGCTTCAACCTCTGCAACCTGCAGGTTCAACCTCTGCAACCTGCAGGTTCAACCTGTGCAACCTGCTGCTTCAACCTCTGCCTCTGCAACCTGCTGGTTCAACCTCTGCAACCTGCTGGTTCAACCTGTGCAACCTGCTGTGGTTCAACCTCTGCAACCTGCTGCTTCAACCTCTGCAACCTGCTGCTTCAACCTCTGCAACCTGCTGGTTCAACCTCTGCAACCTGCTGGCTCAACCTCTGTAACCTGCTGCTTCAACCTCTGCAACCTGCTGGTTCAACCTCTGCAACCTGCAGGTTCAACCTCTGCAACCTGCTGGTTCAACCTCTGCAACCTGCTGGTTCAACCTGTGCAACCTGCTGGTTCAACCTGTGCAACCTACTGCTTCAACCTCTGCAACCTGCTGCTTCAACCTCTGCAACCTGCTGGTTCAACCTCTGCCTCTGCAACCTGCTGGTTCAACCTCTGCAACCTGCTGGTTCAACCTCTGCAACCTGCTGTGGTTCAACCTCTGCAACCTGCTGCTTCAACCTCTGCAACCTGCTGCTTCAATCTCTGCAACCTGCTGGTTCAACCTCTGCAACCTGCTGGTTCAACCTCTCTGCAACCTGCTGGTTCAACCTCTGCAACCTGTTGCTTCAACCTCTGCAACCTGCAGCTTCGACCTCTGCAACCTGCTGGTTCAACCTCTGCAACCTGCTGGTTCAACCTCTGCAACCTGCTGGTTCAACCTCTGCAACCTGCTGGTTCAACCTCTGCAACCTGCTGTTGATGTTGGGAACTTGCACCGGGGAGGGTTTTGGTGGGTTTGCGCGGTTTTCGGCGGGTTTGGTTGTGCTCTTGGCGGTTTTTGGTCATTTCAAATTTCGATTCTGGATGGGGAAAGGGCCCACGGGGACACCGCCAGAATTGGGCCTGCGACCGTGCCCAAATCCCCTAGGGAGGCAGCCGCCAGCCCCCAGAACTATCTGGCCATGGCCTAATGGGTAAACGTCTACCTCCAAAGCCCTCCCCGCAAAGGCTGGGGGCTCAATCCCTGCGGACGTCATTTGGGCCCTTTCCCCACCCGGAATCGAGATTTTGGGGTGACCTGAAGCTCTGGGCTCTCTGGAGACTTAAGAAACGCTATTATAAGGGTTGCAAATCACACCAAATCCGTGCAAATGCACATTAAACCGTGCAAAGACATACGAAGTTCGTGCACATGCACACCAAGTTCGTGCTAATACACACGAAATGCGTGCAAATACACACCAAATCCATGCAAATACACACTGAATCCGTGCAAATACACGCCGAATCCATGCAAACACACACTAAATCCGTGTAAAGACACACACACTAAATCCCAATCAGCATGGTCGACGATGGGGCTTATGCGAACGGACACATACACCTGATATCATCTACGAATCTACATGCAGAAAAAAGGAACTGCAAGTCGCCCCACCCGCCGATTCAGCTCGAATAGCTTGCACAAGCCATACACTCTTTCGTGAACATTGTAGTGTTGTATACTGTATGTGTGAACATGTGTTAAGCAAAACCCGATCAGCAACTGAAGCTCATAACGACTGGCGCGTACAAATGTTCTTTGAGGCCCAAAAACGCTTCGAAGCAGGTCGGAGCTGCGACTCAGGAACACAGCAGCTGACCAGTCTTGTGGCTGGGTGGGAAAAGCGCCGCCTCCGCCCCCATGATTGCTGAGCACGCATCAATTCAATCCTGGCGTAAGTGCGCCAAAAGCAAGCCTCACAGGAGACAAGACAAGATTTGAATCCTGAGGCACATGGTACCTACCCTTAGCCTTAGCGAAACAAGATCTCTTGAATGCGTGCCTAGCTCATTTTGGCTGTACTGCTGGATGCACTCACGCAACCAAGTGTAGAACCCAGCCTAGGATTCAGAGCCACATGGTCTGCACAATGACAGATGCGAGGCTAACGGCGCTGGCCTTGCTTGTGATGAGCGAGACGTATCTCGAGCCGGGGCCTTGGAACAAGTGCAGGTTTTGATGATGGAGCTCGGGTTCATGGTTTAAGGACCTTTTTCGGGTGTAGGGTCTATAGGAGTTTGGCTCGGGGTCCCCAGGAAGCATCCAACAAGGGCAGCGAAGTCCAGACTCAGACCTTGCAAGTCGCAGTGAGCCTTTTCTGTGTTCGTCAGAGCCTATATGGTTCTTTGCGATGGCCTGCTTGTGACTTGGCGCGTTGATGGGCGGGCTCCTGGTCAGGGGGAGAGCCTCTTGTTCTCTCAGCTAGACCGAAAATCGAAAATGACGTAACTCAAAAGGGTTTGGCATGGTGCGGCTTGAAGTCTTATGCAAATGTTCGGGCAGAATCACGCTTGAGCCATGCCAGGCGGCCTGCAGTTGTCGAAGCACAGTCAGCAGCCGATGCTGCCATGAAGGTCTTTGAGGAAAGGGCTCCTTGGTGTCGGGGAGAGGTTCCGGCTGGAATGCGCTAAGGGCATAGATTTCGCGGTATTGAGTGTTGGGGCGTGTAGGCGACTCCTCAAACCACTACATGAACTCTTGAGCTCGGTGCGCTCTGCAAGCCAGCACTCGGGCTTGGGCACTAGGGCTTTTCTTGAACCACGGATGCAGTGCTTGAGCCTTAGCTCTCAGACTGGGGTCTTCTCGATCAACGAAAAGGCCTATGAACCACACGATACAAGTAGCTTCATAAATCAAGAGTGGTTTGGAGATCAACGCAGGTAGCCACAAGCTTTGAGCAACCCAACATCTACAACGTGCGTCGTGCGTCAAGGATTGGTATTCGAATTGCGAAGGTTTTTGGGAGGAAGCATGTGTAGTTTTGCAGACGGTCAGGAGAGGTTTCAGGCTAGTCGGTGGGGCATCGTCCGGGGCGGCGGGGTTTGTTACGCACGTTTACAAGGTTCGGGTACGACTGAGGCTTTCATGGTTGTTCGACATGTTTGGTCCCAGCGCTAACTCGTGTTTCTATTGCGTTTAGAATGTATGTGTGCATGGGTGCTTATGTTCTTACAGTTTTCATGAAATGCCCTGCAGAGTCTGGTGTGTCCAACTCCTGGCGCAATGTTGGAACCCTGGCCCTACTCTAAACCTAAGTCTCAGACCCAGAGCCAAGCAAGAGGGACATCTACGAGTTACCCGGCTCATGTCAGCACAGCCCGAGTCTCGTGTTGCTAGTCTACTGAGAAGGACAGGCATGTCGAAGGCGTGGTTTTGAACGCTGATTCCAGTGACATGTTCCCGGTAAATCAGGCTTTGATGGAGGTCAGCTTCTGAACTAAGCTTCAAGGGCACAGTTCAGAAGCTTGCTCAGTTAGCCTTGCTTGCCGGTTCGACGCTCAAGCGGCAGCTGTAATGACAGCTGCCAGGGCACAAATGTGCTTCCTAAAACAATGAGGCAATGTCTGCGGCGATGCGTAATGCGCGGTAGCGATGACAGTCATGATGCAGAAGCACATCAATGTTTGAGTAGGCCATGCCTAGCAGAGCAGGCCCTTAGGAAGCCGACTTTGTTGCAGCTAACCGTGTTGCTGAAGCTTGCCGGATGAGACTGTTGACATAGCATGGATGTCGCCCTAGGCCCTGTGCGGGATATGCACATCTGTATGTTACGGCTTTTCTTTACCCCATCTCGGCTAGCTGAGGCTGCGCCCAACCCTAAGCTCTAAACCCCCGACCTCCTGAACCCGAAAACATTCTACTCTTACGCCCTGAGGAATACTGAGCTTAACCCTGTCCCGGATGATCCCTGGAAGTGCATTCGCAAGAATTCTGCGAAACGATGGAAGCTAAGCGCAGAAACCGATGGCAAGTGGGGTCCCAAGCTGAAGCTGAGCCTTCACCCCGAAGCCTTCGGGGATTCGTCACCCGTCTTTGCCTGCTGCGCTTGCCAATGCAGTGGCACGGAGCTCTCATTTGCCATGGCTGCCCCTGCCGATCAATGGGTAGTGGCCATACCTACCTTCGATCGGCTGCGTGCTCTGTCAGTTTTTCAGGCTTACACGCGGATTTCAGGTCGTAGGTCAGATGCATGTACATGTCCGCCTGTTTGCTTTGACTACTTGTTTCGTGGATCCATTCATCCATTTCTTGAGATCAAATCTTCGAAGTTCCCCCTTGTCGAAGTTTTCCTAATTCGTGGTATTGGCTTGCGGGCCTGTGTTTGGAGTCGACCTCGAAGCCCGAACTTAACTCCTCGCGAAACGGGCGTTTCCTGCAAGAGGCTGTTTACGATTCTTGATGCGTCCCAGACGCAACAACACCTCATTTTTTTGAGGATGCATAGCTGCGCGATGTGAACTGTAGAAGTTTCTGTCAGGCCTTAACCTGGTAGTGCGTGAACTTCGAAAAAAAAAACCTCTAGGACTCTAGGACGGACCTGAAAACTCATCGAACTTCGCTGGCCCGTTGCAACCGACACACATACTAGCCCAAGGGAGGATAAGACCCCTGCGTTGACTATTTGGGGGTCTCCGTGCCGAAGCGTGAGTCCTGAAGCAATCGTGAGACCTGAATCCCCCTTGAAACACTCTGAACCCTCGCAGTCCGAGTTGCGAGACTCCACAGAGCCCATAGTCCTAAACTGTGTTTCTGTATCTGTACCCGAAACCCAACTCCAGGATCCTCTAAAAGTAAATAGTGCCGCATGGGACGTTGTAGTGAAGGATTCTTGTTCACCGCAAGCAACGACAAACGGAGGTTTCACCCTCAACCGACTCGTTCGACAGTGAGCGTCGAAACTGTAAGTCCGAGGAATCATCGGCTCACATACTCTGAATCTGGTGCTTTCTGCTGGCATCCCGCCCAATCGCATCTTTGTCTTCGCAGACCCGAGCCAATATCACGAGCGCCTGAGACGCGATGAGGGTTTGGCGTTCATTGGGTTTCGGGTTTGTTGCTTCTCAGCTAATCGGCAGAGTCTTGGTTCAACAAAGTTTAAGGAAAACAGGACGAGTTGAAAAACAAAAGGTTCAGAGGCTTAGGGTTGAGGGTTTGTTGTATGGTCTGACCTGTGTGGTAGATGTGCCCGTTGTTCTTTTTGTTTCAGTGTTGCTGCGCATACATAATGATTTTACCTCTCACTGCTGTGGACTTACTATTGCTCTTACCGGTCTTACAAATATTACCGCCGAAGTTTTGGTCCCATACTATTTGGACGACAAAATCATCAGTGCTGGCTTCTGCATTGCCCCGCCATTCACTGTCACTCTCATTGCAGACGTGACGACCGTCGCCCCATGTGCAAATACCGTCGCCTTGACAATCGTCCTTATTGCCACTGCCTGTGCTTGCTGACGATATGGCGAACAGATATGGTTCAGAAGCTGTCACACTTGTAAGTGGGCGCCCCCATGCCGCATCAGTTGTCGAGACGTGCTTGGCGAAAACAGTGCATGCAGGTACCAGAAGCTGCTGCAGCCTCACGGTGTCAATGTGATCGAGGGCGCCAAGGGTGTATGCCATCAGAGGCGCATGAAGACCCACCTCTCCAGTAAGCTCTAACTAAAACGAAGGCGCACACTGACTGTGGTCTCCATGCTGACAAGACTTCCAGGCCTAGGCATTTCTCACTATCGGAGCACGAGTCGTTTGAACTGTATCGACCAGGAACAAGATCATGAACTTCTTCCCAGTCGGGGCCCGCATTGTGGAGACTCGGACTCATTTCCTGTGTGTTCTTCGATCGGCACTTTCCTTGAAGCTGGTTATCATGATGGTACTCTCCTCTAAAATGAGACAAAAACTGCTCATCGTGAACGGAGTCTCTGTGTGATTGCTGCAAGCACAGGACGAGCATGTCGCGACCAATATCGCAGCACGATGTTGGAACTCCATGCATAGGTCTCTGTCATGATGAGGACGTCGACGTGGCCATAGTTAGGGAGAGCCCCTATGGCTGGACCCGCCTGCCGTACTGCAGCGTGCTGTAGCCCAGGAGATGGACGATGACATCAAAGGGCTGCTTTGCTCGACAGGACCGGTTTGCTTGGCGTTCCCTTGAACTTCACAGATATTTCAGACAAGGGGTGTTGCAATACCGAGCTGCAGAGCAAGCCTTTGCCTGGACAGCCGGTCCAAATACTCAGTCTCCAAAAGCTTCTCGAAGCCCCTTGTTCGGGTGCAGCATCAGAGGCCGTTCATGTTTGTCACTCTTCCATTGAAAAAAATTAGCGAAACTCGGCAACTTTGGACAGTTCTGTCTCAAGCTAGATTGCAACTGATCGTCAGACTTGAGCAACCGCAAGACTCTTGAAAATAGAAGGCGGTCTTTCCCCTCCACTGCTCAGGATATGAGCAGTCGCTCTGCGGTAGATAGCAAGGCTTCCGGCTCTGGATATGTCAGTAAGCCCTACATGACAGAAAGAACAGAGCAGGGTCAGCTGGTCATCATGTGCTCTACGCATGTTGATCCACAGTGCTGCCCTGTGCCACGGTCTCGCTTTTTTGAAATCAGGATGTGGAACCTGTAGGCGAGATCAGAAGCTGCTCTCAAGATTTTGATAAGGCCGCTTGTTTGCTCTTGCCCCCTTCTTCTTGATTTTTGTGGTTTTTGTGCTCTGCGACCGCCGCGCAAGCTCACTGACTCACCTGGGCTGCAGCACTCATGCTTGGCTGTGGGAATTGCTGGATGCCGGCGAGCCGACAGCCACAAATCTTCTCGGCAGCGCCTAGGAGCAAAAGGCCGTACAACAACAGAAATAGCAGCTCCCTGGCGCTTGCACACTGAAATTGTGCATTGAGACTGTAGCACGATCTCCCAGACATCCAAGCCTTTGTTATTACCCCAAGCACATCTCCCCAGGAGAGACTCTTGAGCAACCCCTCTATAACCTTTGGTTAAGCCAGTTTCGGGTAGAAGAAAGGAGCCCCCGGGCACCTGAATTATCCCGAATTGAGGTTACTGAATATCCAAGAACCAGCATGCGTCCCAAACACATCCAAACCCCGCAAACGCGATTTTGCCAGAACCTCTCCAAAGGTCATGCTAAAGTGTCTGAAATGTTTAAATCTCCCAGAAAGCCGGTTTGTTGATTTCCAGAGACAGCCCTGCCAGGAGCAGTGCGCAGCGACAAGTCGGCACAGGTCGTGGACGTTCCCGTATCAAGCCTGCCAGGCGTTATCGACCATCTGCTTCCCTGGTTGTCTTAAGAATGATTTTTGATTGTTTAACGTAGTAGCCCGAAGGGATGAATTCAAGACTTATTTGTTCTTCTTGTTTTTTTGTTTTGCATTCAAGGGGCATTTGCAATTGGCTCTTGTGCAGTCATTTCTGGTTGGTATTGGGAGCGGTGCAAAGTTCATGGCATCCCACTTGGTCTCTTTTTTAGGAGCCCCTTAAGGGAAGAATGAGGGCCACCACGGAGCCCGGAGCTGTCAAATCAAGTGCCAGCGAGGTTTGAGGTGGCCAGCCGCGACGTGGTTGCGAGAAGACTGTGAGTTGCTTCAACGGTTCAATATAGTTTTTATCGTTTCAGAGTGGTTAAGGCGGTTAAGGGATGGGGACTGCATTGATTGAAGTGCTGTCCCTATCCGCAAGCCACAAAAGTTATAGCAAAACCCCTGCTGACCTCCTGCCACACAGTATTTAGTCATTCCGAAGCGCAAGGGGAAACAGAGTCTTTCACGCGCATGCCCACGTTTGCACTGTGACCCCATTTGCATCCACGACCCTTGTCGGCATTGCGGCGCCCAGGCGAAGGCTGCGTTCTTTGGGGAGTCTACCCAGTGTCGAATCCCTGGATGCTCTCCCGCACCTACTCCACCGGCTTGACGAAGGTGGGCGTGGCCTGTCAAAGCCTACCAGAGCCCAAGTGTCACGTCGTGTTGTTCTGCATGAGTGATGTCCGTGCTTGTTGCTCTAGATGGACCGGGTTTGGAACAGGCTTTTTGGTTGGACTTGCCCGCCAAAATTTCCAAAGGCTTAGATAGTGGATCGCCACTTGCGCCCTCTTCAAAGTTTGCAGTAGAGTCGGCATGTGTAAGACAACAGCCAAAACTTGAGGCATCTTGCGACTCTCAGAAATCATCGGGGGGACAGGCAACCGCCCAGATGATGGGGTACAAAAATCCTGGCGCAGAGATGAAGTTGACTATGCCCGTTATGGAGGACCCCGGTTCTCCATGCTAGGGACGACGATGGATGTTTGTTCGAGGCCCTGAGAGCTTGGCTCTGGAATTTATAGCTTCGTAAACAGAGGCTTGTGATGTCAAGCGAGGGCTGGAAGGAGATAGGAGCCGATGGGATTTCGGGTTTCGTGGTCAGTTTGCGCCCGACTGGAGCAGTCTTTGGCGTGCGGACTGGAAGGTTACCGTCTTCAGGATGTGAGACACACGGGAAACACCGGCTGTTGTCAGTCGATTAGTTGGGTGCTTAACTCTCGACAGCCTACGAGCCTAAACCCCACAACGAAAACCGCACAACCTGATTATCCCTAATTACTCGTACTCGACGTCGGGTTCTGGCCGCGAAGAGAAGGACTACGAGCGGATACTTCGCCTCTACGTCGCTGGTAAGCGCTGTATGCGCTGCGACTACCTCGCAGTGAAGACCGATCCTGGGAAGCAGTTGGGGCCTATATACACATGCCTACCACATGACATCATGTGACTATACATCCATGTGCATGCATATATACATGTGTGTGTGTGTGTGTGTGTGTGTGTGTGTGTGTGTGTGTGTGTGTGTGTGTGTGTGTGTGTGTGTGTGTGTGTGTGTGTGTGTGTGTGTGTGTGTGTGTGTGTGTGTGTGTGTGTGTGTGTGTGTGTGTGTGTGTGTGTGTGTGTGTGTGTGTGTGTGTGTGTGTGTGTGTGTGTGTGTGTGTGTGTGTGTGTGTGTGTGTGTGTGTGTGTGTGTGTGTGTGTGTGTGTGTGTGTGTGTGTGTGCGTGTGTTTGTGTGTGTATGTATACATACACAACATACTTGCAATGTTACATATATGTGTAAATGAGCAGGTGCTTTCATTTCATTTGATTCTGCCAATTGGAACCCGAAGTTGAAGAAGCAGAAAAGGATCATCCGACAGCATAATGTATCTTCTGGTTCGTATTTTTTCGTTTTTCTTTCCGCAGAAAGCAGGGTCAAGTTCCAACCTATTCACTCAGGGAATCGCCAGTCCGAAAGGGCTGTACTCCAAGCATTGCCCAACATTATGGCCGAGGGATCTTTCATCACGAGTTCCGACAATCATGGGGTTAGGGCGGATCGAATGTCCGAACCTCCCGGTTTGTCCGGGATTAAGCAACGCACTTCAGCACGCAGTATCTTGATATACGACATACCTTGCCTTGCATATCTTGCTGCTGCGTACATGCGAAAAGCTGAAATCGAGAAGTGGGGGGTCAGCAGGAATGATGCTTCTGCAACCACCAGCCTGTGGGCAACCACTCAACCCGACATTCATCGAGGGGCAACCGAGCTTTCTCATATTTAATGTGAATTACTCATATGTCTTTGGTTCGTGTACAAAGTTCGACGAGCTTCTTTTCAATCGACAGAACACAACAGCTTTCTGCCAAAATCCGTTCCTCGACCACTAGAACTGCTGGAAGAGCCTTCCTCTCATTTGTGAAAATGTGTCTTTCAAGGTTCCTTATCAACGACGATTAGCTGTGTTGCTCTGACACATCTCGATAATGACCAGGAGTGCTAAAACATCTGCAGGGCTCCAGAAACCGCTTCTTTGCTATCTACGCAGCATTGATCTTGCATCAGCAGCCGTGTAATTCTTGTTAGACGGTTGCCGAGCTCTTGGAATAGGTGATCCTTGCCCAGAGTTTCAGAACCATCCCTAAAATACCGAAAATAATCGCAATCAGGGCTCCTGCAGTGTCGTGTCACAACATAAAGAAGAGTTGCAACATATCTTCTATGATATGAGGGAGTTCTTCGTCGGCGTTCAGGGTACTGGCCGTGCTCCTGAACCCCGCCGGTACTTGGGGGGAAAGTATGGTGGTCGTCCTGATGGCCGCGAGTACTTAAATCAAACTTTGTGGCCTAGCTCCTGAATCCTGCCCACGCTTCGGGGTACCATGTGTCAGGGGGCTGTCTCCTCAAAAGACTTCCGCATCTCCGGACACGCCTCCGCAACTTCCAACTGGGCAGACTGAGTACGCTACGGCCTGGGCCCACAGCGCCCTAGCTCCCGCCGAGCCGAATCCTAGCCTACCGGGGTGTGACGGCGGTCTCCTGCTGGTCTCGTGGCGGTCGTGCTCGTCATGGTCGTTGTGGTGCTCTATCACTTTTTGGAGATTTACGCTGGCATGCTTGGATGTATGTGTGCATGCTGGTATGTATGTATCGATGTTTGCTTGCTTTTATCTACGTATGCTGTGTGTGCGGATGTACAACGTCTACGTATGCAGGTATGTAGGTATGTAGGCCTGTCTGTTTGACTGTCTTCTGTATGTCATGTCTGTGCGTATGTGTGTATGTGTACGTGTGCATGTATGCGTGTGTACGTGTGCATGAGCTCGTATGTAATTATGCATATATGCATGTATGCATGTTTGTTTGTATGTAGGTATACAACCTCATATAACACATTTTCGGTGTGTGTATATATATATATATACATACATGTGTGTAGATGTATAGATGTGTATGTGTATATATATATATATATATATGTATATATATATAAACATTTATGTGCATGTGGATGTGTCGTTTCATGAATTCATGGACGCGTGTAATTATGTCTGCATGCATGTATGCATGCATGCATGTATGTATGTATGTAATCAGTAAACCTCGCCTGACTCGTCGAGTGCGAGTGACAAACATGAATGTGTTCATGTCTGTATGTGTGTATGTATGTACGCAAGAGTATTTATGTATGCAAGAGTATTTATGCTCCACCTGATAACAATTTTGGGTACTTCATGGACCCCTCCACCTGTATTGGCTCGGCCGCTTGGGATTTAAGCATTATCCGGATTGTTTCTGATGCGTTGTGCGTGCGCTGAGCTTTTTGCCACCGCTTCTGATGACATTTGCCACGATGGGCTGCTCAGACTTATTGAACTACACCCCCGCAAGCCCATAAGCCTGAGGCTAACAAGGGTCCCGGTGGTTGCGCATCAGCCTTCACCGAATACAAGGCAAGGCCGCACCTTTCCAGCCGGCGTTCTATTTTAGGGAAATCCGATGGTTTAGAACACGGGGTGGTGTCCTGCACCTACGGCCTTCTTAAGCCTCCGCCAGTCGGCAAGGGTCGACGGCTCAATTGACCACAAGCGCCAAGTCATGAGCGAATGCCGACAGCTTGACCGAGACCTCTGCTTGCAGTATCAATGAGCTTCGGGAGGCTGTTGAGTAGGGCAGAGAGAGAGAGAGAGGGAGAGAGAGATAGATAGAGAGATAAAGATAGCGTGAGAGCGAGAGAGTGTGGGAGTGGGTCAAAGAGGCAGTGGGACACCTGCATGTCTGTTGCTTTTCAAAGCTGTCACAGCAGAAGTGTGATTGCCATGATTCCTCCACGGCATGGCTTATCTAGGCTCGACTCCATGCAACAGGAGTTTGTAGTGTTCTTCTTAGCGATGTCGTGTTGAAAGGTGATCGAGGACGAGACCCGGAAAAGCTTACCGGCCATGCTCCATCCCCGTGAGATACTGGAGTCACAGGTTGCCAAGCAGCCCCTCGGACAGAGAAGAGTGTGCCGGGTTTATTGAACGATGTTTTATGTCATCTTATGTGATGGGTTTCAGTGAGCTCGGGCCGAACATACCCTAAACCCCCGAATCCGAAAGACGCCCCCGAGCGCTGCTTCGTCCTAGTCAGTCAGGCGGGTGGTAAAAAATGACAGAGAAGCCGTTCCTGCTAGGCTCCGAGAGCTTTTCCCGGATCTCGTGACGTCCGTCACCAAGCCCAAGCCAAAGGAGAAGCTCGGCTCTGCTCGGGTTGCAACATTCAGGCTTTGAGGTTCAGGGCTGAGAGCTTCCATGGACTTGAGTCAGGGTTGAGGTTTGCTGCTTCGGCCGGGATTCGGGGTAGAGAGTACAGTCTTCTTCGGGTACGATGTAGGACCAAGAGTAGTACATTTGCTAGTGTAGTACCAGGATTTGAATAAGTTGTAGACTCATCCTCGCAATGTCCTTGTCTGTTTACACTACAATTCTGTGGCTGATGCCTCTTTGATCTGCACTAGACCGTGAGCCAACAAAATCAGGAAAAGCGCAGCAGGCATCGGACGCGTCGCGCCCCTTGGATCGTGGTTGTTGGCCTTTTGTTTTCGGAGCTTTCCCCTTTAGAACCTTGCACTGTGCTATGGGCCGCGAGCAGCACGTGCTTCGGCTGCTTAGGGCAAGCGACAGACATCAAGTGCTTTGGTGTTCGCAGACATGTTTTTTGGGCTTAGAAGACGACCCTAAGTTGAAATGTTGGTGTCGCCTCAGACTGAGGCCGTGTGGAAGACTTGTAGCATATTCTCAGCACTGCTTTGCTTCTGGAGAGAACTCGGCTGAGAGCATGTGTGTGTGTGTGTGTGTGTGTGCATGTGTGCTTAGACATGTATACCCGGGTACTGAATGGACCAGCCAGGTATCATCCTCCAGGATGGGTCGTGACTTTCTCCAAGCCGAAAATCCGGTATATCTCGGCGAAGGATGTCTCCGGAGACTTCGCCGAGATGTGGCTCGTTCACTTGAAGTTGGGTTGTCGGGGGACCTCGGATGTGCAGGTAGACCTTACTACAGTGCCTGGCGAGGGGAGTACTTCTGGCCGTCCGTTGCAGCTGCCATCGCTGCAAGCACAGGCGAGGACAATGATGATGCCGGTGGTGATGTGGTGGGTGCCACGAGTTAAGAGGATGCTGATGCTGATGACGGTAAACATCGTGACAGAGCCTGTTATGATCCCTGCGGCTGATGCTGCTGATTGGCAAACTTCTCGGCTTTTTTGGCTGATCACAAAGCTGAAGCGAGGTTGGGACTTGGACCTGGCATCGTTCCCCAGAAGACAGTGGGCAAAGACGGCTTCGTGGCACATCGCCTCATCAGAAGACTTCCCCTGTGAAGCCCGGAAGACTTGCCCGTACAAGAAGATTCTCCCGAGCCCCAGATGGGAGTTTCCCCGAAAACTAGGGGTACCTGATTTTGGGGTCCTTATAGTAAGGATCCTACTATTTAGGGTACTCTATTAGGGTCCCCTGTTTTCGGAAACCCCCAGATTGCTTCGGCTTACGGTACCTGATAAGGGTTTAAAGCCTCCTTGGCGAGGCTTTCGGATGCTGGTTGAGTTCAGGGTGTTCGCAGTGGGAGTTTCCGACAACAAGGGACCCTAATATGGTATCCTAAATAGTAGAATCCTTATTAAAAGGACCCCCAAAATAAGGTACCCCGTATTTTCGGAAACTCCCCAGTGAGTCAGGCCGTTAATTACGGGGTGGCCGTTAGTGTCATTTGCCAGTTCTGCGTCGTAGCTGAAAAAGCTAAGTGTCCTTGCCAGGAGTGTTTCTCAGCAGAGGAAGTTCAGTTTGGGACAGGCTAGTTCGATCCACGGCTTCTCTCTGCTATTCCAGGGTCGCAAGAGAGAGACACGCAGACAGACAGCGAGTGCTCAGTTCATGTAGTGCATGTATACGCATGTATGTACGTAGGTAGGTATGTATGTATGTGGGTACGGATGTATGTATGTATGTATGTATTGTATGTATGTACGTAACTACGGGCGTAGGTACGTACGTAGGTATGCACGAATGCATGTCTGTCTGTCTGTCTGTCCGTCTACATGCATGAGTGCATGTCTGTCTGTCTGCATGCATGGGTGCATGTTTATGTGTATGCGTCTATGAAGAAATTATGCATGTGTGCATGCATGCGTGGGCGTATGCATGTGTACGTATATGCCGCTGTGCATGTTTATGGCTGTATGTTGATATGTATATGCATGTATATGTATGTATACATACTTCCACGTATATGTACTGGTGTCAGCGGCTGCGAAACATGCATGTATGATGCGTGCACATATGCTGAGATTGCATGTTCTGCCGTGCCTGATTCAACATCTTGCTTCAGCGACTGTGATGTGCTTGCTCGCCTGCCGTGGTCAGTGGGATAAAGCCTTTCAACTCTGCAACCAAACAGAACTGGTCCGTGCTGTGGTCCAGGTGGATTTGCGAACCAACAAGCAGAGAAGGCTCCGGCGCCGCATGGCCCGACTGGCAACGGGCCTGACCAGAAGCAAAGAAGCTCGCCGCATCAGCCTAGGTGTACTCGCATGTGTGGCCAGGGTCCGAAATGTCCATCCTTCGCAGCCTGCCCAAACTTCTCGGATATGCCTCTTCAATTGCGGAACCATACAGGGATGGAGTACATACACGGGCCCTCACCTGACACGTGCATTGTGGGACGACTAGATGCATGGCCCGTTCGATCGTGTTCTTATTCATCAGAGAACAAAACAACGGCGAATCTGAACCCACGAAAAGCCGGATGTAGTGCTACTTTGTTGCTGCTGTGCCTGCTTTGCTCCTTGTGTCTGTGTCTGCCAACCCCACTGTTCCCCATCAACTGGGACAGCTGCATTCAAATCACACAGATTCAGCTTCCATGCTTCGGGTTTCGAAGGTTGGCAGTAGAGGCACAACGTAGCTTGCGCAATGCTGGTGCTTATGAACTAGCCTTGTTGGGGTGGTCGATCGTCCGACGACTGACCACTGACCGAACCGTAGGAACAGTGGCAGTTCCTGCATCGGAGCAATGTCTGTTTTCAACCTCAGGTTGAGGATTAGATAGGAAGCATAGAGACTCTGGATAACTCTGGCAAAGCGTACATCGCATAGGAAGGACATGGGCGATATTCTAAACCTGCCCAGCTGCACAAGGAGCCTTCCAGAAAGCCCAGAAGGGGAATCGAAGCAGATCGGAAGCGACCCAAGGAGAAGGAGGGGGATCGGAAGAAGCGGGGTAAGGCTCGCATGGCTCGCAAGGTTTTGTTGGCATGGCCGTTCTTCTTATTATGACTCTTATTGTTATGATGTCTACAATGATTACATTATAGCATTCTTACTGATGTTATGTCTATTTTGAAAGCCATGCTGCAATAAAGCGTGCTTCGGAACGGCTGCATGGGCCCTGTCAGACATCAACACGACTGGAAGGTTCCCTTGTTCCGTCGCTCCAGACTGGAGCATTTTGCATGAGCTATAAGGGTTTCCCGCAGTTCACTGTGATCGAAGATAGCATCCTGAACTCTGAACCCCTCAGAACTTCAACCCCGAAGTAAGTGCCGCCGAGGCGGCCGAGGTTTTGCGTTAGATCCACGCTCGGCAGGTGCGCGTCAAAGATCCTCGGCGCAGGCGCCGGCACCGAGAGAAGAAGGACGAGGAGCCGGTGAATCGTGTTTTAGCACTGAGACCTTTTCCGGTGTTTGGGATCAGGCTCCGGATCCTGAGTTCGCATAAAAGGGGTGATTGCAGGCCTTACGTGGTACTGTAGGCTCATGAAGAAGTGGATGCAAACCCAGGCAAAATGGCCGCGTCTCGAGCGTTTCTGGCTCATAACTTGCTGAAGCTCGAAGCATCGCCCGGCCAGGGAGTGCCAACTTCCCAACATGAAAAGCTTTGCAGCTTTAGCGCTATTCGCAGTGTCGAGCCACGCAAGCGAAGATGCAGAGCGCGCTCGGATTCTCTCGGAAATCGAGGCGCTCAAAGGCCAGCTTCAGCAGCAGCGCACGATCATCCAACAGCAGTTCCTCCAACTCGCCAACCTGGAAGAAGACGAGGAGCGGCGACTTCAGACCGTGGGCAACGTTACAGCGACTGCCTGGGCAACGGAGAAAGCCGCTCTTGAGGCGACCGACGGGAGCATGGGGGCGGCCATGGACACTCTTTGGCTCTGTTTGTGCGGTGCTTTAGTTATGTTCATGCATGCCGGCTTCGCCATGTTGGAGACGGGATGCTGTCGCTCCAAGAACGCGTCCAACGTGTTGATGAAGAACTTGGTCAACGTGTGCGTAGGCCCTGGGTTTGGGGTACCATACTTGAATACTTTTTGGGGTACCTGTTCCTTTCAGGAACCATTATGAAATCAACGTCTATAATTTTTTCTCCCTGCTTACTTCAAAGTCCAGAGGCACTCTTGGATGGTGGGTTCTTGGATACGCTTTTGCCTATGGGGGCGGCATCAACCGGTTCATTGGCACGACGAACTTCCTTGGCGAAGGTTTCTACACAAAAGATGCATCCGGAAACATCCTGGCACCAGGTTGTGCCAACAATGCTTGCCAGAGCACGGCACTGGCCTGGTTTTTCCAGTGGCTAGATACCGATTTGGGACGCTTTTGGTTTTCCTTATGGTTGAAAGTTTTGGTGTTCGGAGTTCGGGCCAAACTACCGCTTGTACAATCACCTTTGGTCGCTAGACACACCCACTGGACGTTCAGGCAGATGGAAAAGGCTCGTCTAAAAAATGGATGCTGTTAAAATTTGACACTACGTTTGTGACAAACCCAGGTGGGCATTTTGCACAGCTGGAGCCACGATCGTGAGCGGAGCTGTTGCTGAGCGCGTCCAGGGTCCAACATATGCCAGCTATGCGTTCGTCATGACCTCGTTAATCTACCCTGTGGTCGTGCACTGGGGTTGGAGTGGCAGCGGCTTCCTCGGAGACATTCTGGATGTCGGCGTCATGGATTTTGCTGGTAGTGGCATCGTGCACTTGACCGGTGGAGTCAGTGGACTTGCCGGAACAGTCGTGCTGGGGCCACGGAAAGGGCGCTTTGTCAACCCAGAGGAGTTTGAGCCTCACAACCTTCCGCTCGTGGTCTTTGGAACGTTCGCATTGTGGTTCGGCTGGTACGGATTCAACCCGGGTTCAACCCTGGGCATGTCCGATGGTGCCACTGGTGCACTGGCGGCCCAAGTGGCCATGAACACCACAATTGCTGCAGCCACGGGCGGTATCACTGTCTTCCTCCTCCGCTACATTATCCTTCGCAAGTATGATGTGGGTGGGCTTTGCAACGGCATCTTGGCAGGGCTTGTTTCCATCACCGCACCGTGCGGGAACATTGAATGTGGCAGTGCATTCGCCGTCGGGTTCGTCGGTGCCCTTGTCTACCAGGGATCGTCCATGCTCCTACAGAAGCTGAAGATCGACGACCCTGTGGATGCAAGCCCGGTTCATGGCTTTTGCGGAATCTGGGGTGTGCTGGCTGCTGGTTTGTTCGACTGGGGCAAGGGCTTCGATCACTTCCATGGCTGGAGTGGCTGGGGTTGCATGACGGATGACAACGGCGCCTGCCAGACGGGCATCAACGGTTCAGCCCTCGGTGCACAAGTCATCCTGATTCTCATGGTGATCGCCTGGGCCGGCACGATCTCGGCCTTGACCTTTGCACTTCTGAAGTGGTGGGGAGCTTTGCGAATTTCTGAGGACACCGAGGACATGGGCCTCGACGCCAAGGCGCACTCGCCTCCAAAAGCCTATGCCTTCTCTGCTTGAGCCATGAAAGGCCCTATGGAAGGGCCCTTAAAAAGCATGCAAGAGCCAAAGGCCAAAGGCCAGAAGCTGTAGGACTGTAGGAGTGGAGCTCTTACGCATCAGATGTCTAGGATTCGAAGAGTCATGTGACTACGTTCTAGACACGTTTGAGTGTGGGCAAAAATGCCCACGCCTGTCCTGAAACGCGGCGCTATGGCACGAGCAGTTTGGTTGATTCTAATTGGTGGCACTGGTCTATATCCTGCAGTAGTCGCGAGCGAATTCTGGGCACAAAGCTGACACTTCACTAAACGGGAGCAAGCTGCCAGTGGCCTCTGCGTATCAATTTTTCTTGCCGGAATTAAGCCACACCCAAGCATATGCTCTTGGAACAAAAAGTGTCGTGTTTGGAAGTTTATGTAGGCTCGTTTCCCTTCAACCTTTGCTTGAAACCGCAAGACCGCTCCTCCTTCCCGGCACTCGAGACAACGAACAGCGGCGGCGTTCAGTCCTCATGGTAGTATGTTGACCTTGGAACTTCGCTCGGCGCTCCAAGAAGGGGGACAGGACTATGGCGCTCATGCACAGGCTCAGGGTTTGGGGAACATGCTTCGACATGGCAGCCTCAACAAGCTTCGCAGAAACTAACTGAGAGGCAACGACTCGAAGCAACAGTACGAAACAAACAGTAAGAGCCAGAATGGCAGGCAGGACCTGGTCGAGCAGCACTGTCAGTAGTGGTGCAGCCTCGGAAGTAAAACCGAATCATCACAGGAATTGAAGATCTGCAAAGGAGAGGGACGTCTAACTAACCTCAAACGATACTTGTAGTTGCTTGTTGGGCCAGTGCCTGGATATCACATCAGAGCTTCTCGACCCTAAGTGTATCATGATAATGATGGCACGGCAGAGAGAGAGAGAGAGAGAGAGAGACTGTATCATACCCCCGATTCCGAAATCTGATTAATAATTAAGGCTCCCCTATGACAGGAGAGCCAGGAGCGCGTGGACTCTCACAAGAAGCGGCTGCGGGTGCTTCTGGGATTGTCTATGCATCTTAAGAAACACTGAACTCGAAGCAGAGAATACATTTTTTGTGAAGCCGGACTACAAGTTGAGGGCATTGCTTGGCGATTGACAAGGAATAAGCATGGAGGGCGTCCTGGCAGTCAAGATGGCCAAGTACTAGAAGTAGGGAGTAGTAGTCGTAGTTGCTCCCGTCGTCGTCGGAGCAGCAGCAGCAGCAGCAGCAGTCAGTAGCTTGGCAATACCAGTGGCAGTAGTACTAGTCGTTGCAGCAGCAGCAGCAGCGGGAGTCGTCGTCGTCGTCGTAGTAGTAGTAGTAGTAGTTGTTGTTGTTGTTGTTGTTGTTGTTGTAGTTGTAGTAGTTGTAGTAGTAGTAGTAATTAGCAGTAATAGTAGCAGTAATAGTACAAGTATCTGTACTAGCAGTAGTACTGGGAGTACTGGGAGCAGCAGGAGCAGCTGCAGCAGGACACGTCGTCGTCGTGGCGAGGTTTTCGCCCTCGGTGTGGTGGTGGTGACAGTGGTTGTAGCAGAGGCTGCGAGTCTGTAATGCCACAGTCGGAGGATAAAAGATGTTGATGTTAATCACAGAGATGTGAATGACTTTTTGGGTGGTATGGTAGTAGAAACAACGATATCCAGACGATGTGCATGTAATGATGTTGCTCTTGACGATGGTGGCAATAAACATTAGCCATACTGATGGTGCTGGTGCCTGCGTAAGTTCGTGATGCAGGTCCGCTACACCGACACCACGGGCACTGGCCGCAAGAAGACTGTGCGCTTCGATAAACTGGATTTCGCCTCTCAGCGGAAGGACCTGCTTGTGAATCACGGGCAGGATGGGTTTTGCCTTGTCGCAGCGACAAGGTCCCTAGGTCCCGCTTCCGAGCCCCGCGAGTCCAGGCCGCCGTTCGGCCTCAGAGTCAGGGTCCTCGCCTATGAATGTCCTTTATGCCTTCGTATCACGGCCGAATTCTGTTAATGATTGTGGCGAGGCATTTTAGGCTTGCCTGTTTTTGACTGTTCATATGTTGGACTCTGCGTTCAGTACGGGTCCCACTTTGTTGTGATTTTTAGTTCAGGGTATAGTGTATACGCTGAATAAACTCGCACACTGACGATGCAGTAGGAAGTGTCAGAGTGGGGCGTACGGCAGCCAGGCCATCATACGCAGCAATGCAGGTTAAACTGCTTTCCCTGTTGCTCCGCCCATCCAGGCTTCAAGAACCAAAGTAGCATCCGAGCCTTTGATTCCAGGTCACACCTTACAAATACCAGAATGGAAGGGGCATCAAGAGTGTTGGAGGGTTCTAGGGATCTTGCAGGGTCTGTTTTCACGTCATTTTCTGCAGGACGATCTGCTGCAGGCCTGTCGGGAGGTGCGGGGCACCAAGCTCTTGTATGCTGCCGGCAAGTATTTCAAGTTTCTGTCTTCTGATCTTGCATGACGCAAACACACGGGTGGTAGTTGCAGATCAGATGGCGAAGGTCCTTTGGGACACCCAGCTGTTACCGTTCCCGATCCTAAGGCCTACTAAACAGCAGCAAGGTTTGCTGCTTATTCTGTGCCATGATCATGGAGATATTGACTAGGAGGCGGAGGAGGAGGAGGAGTAGGAGGAGGGCGATGATAACGAAGAAGAAGTAAGATATTGGTGACGGCCACGGTGTTGCCGTGATTTAGGTTGTTGCTGTTGTTACTGCTGTGATTGATGCTGATGATGATGTAGTAGTAGTAGTAGTAGTTGTAGTAGCAGGCGTAGTAGCAGCAGCAGTAGTACTGCTACTAGCTTTGTAGTAGTATTATACATTAGTAGTAGCAGTAGCAGCAGTAGTAAGAGTAGTAGTAGTAGTAGTAGTAGTAGTAGTAGTAGTAGTAGTAGTAGTAGTAGTGGTGGTAGTAGTACTAGTAGTAGTCGTCGTCGTAGTAGTAGTAGTAGTAGCAGTAGCAGTAGCAGTAGCAGTAGCAGTAGCAGTAGTAGCAGCAGTAGCAGTAGCAGTAGCAGTAGCAGTAGCAGGAGCAGTAGGAGCAGTAGGAGCAGTAGGAGCAGTAGTAGTAGTAGTAGTAGTAGTAGTAGTAGTTGCAGTAGTTGCAGTAGTTGCAGTTCAACCGTCATTGCAGCTTTGTGCGCAGGGTCAAAATTTAGAGACCGCGTCCGCATGGTTTGTTGATGCTTAGGCAGCAGTCGTTTACTGCACCTGTCAACTTCAGTGGCTTCGTGTTTTTCGATTTCTTCTAAAGCAAACAAAGTGGCCCTCATACGAAATAATACGACCTTGTGTAGAAACCCTTATGCTACCTCTTTTAAGCCTTTTTCCAAATTTTACGAGAACAAAACAAGACCTGCAGGAGGGCCTTAGCACCGAAGGCACCCGGATGGAACTGGCAGAGCGCAGCGCGACAATAAACTGGACCTTCGCAGGTTTCCCATGGGGTTCGTATAGGGTTCTGGAAGGGTTACGTATAGGAGTTTCGGGGTGAAGCTTCAGGCTGGTGGTTCACCTGCAAGGTATTTTGAAACGTGCGTGTTTTCTATCTGGACCATGCGGCTCTCTCCTTCTTCGGATCGGGTGCAGGGATTGGAACTCTTCGCAGGGCTTATCGTGTTGGCTAGACAAGTTCATGGCCGGAACTCTGCAGTGGTCACCTTGGTCCTTGCTGATTGCAGCCAGACTTTCCTTTCAATGGGTTCGCATTCTTTCAATCGCACATATGATGGCAGCGAGTGAATACATGAGAGTCGAAGTTCCTGAGTGAATGCGGGAGAGTAGCGTTAGCCCAATCAAGCTTGACACCCCTGCACCACCTCCGATACACTTTGGTTCTCTGCTTTGAGACTCCGAAAGCGGAGAGCCACAGAGGTTTGGCAAAACATTGCCGAGACCTCCTCGGAGACTCGCAAGATGAGGGCTACGAGGCGTGAGTGACTTCGAGTTTCCTTACCTTTGGTTAGTAGGGAATGGAAGAATGGTAGTAATAGTAGTTATAATTGTCCATTCCCTACTAACCAAAGGTAAGTTTCTAGGAAGTGACCACAGGACTACCAGGCGCAGCAGAGAAATTAGATGGATCAGCCTTGGCCGCCTTGATCCGCTGGATTCGCTCAAAATTAGGCCTGAATCACAGGTTGGCCTCATGACGCTATGGACGTTTAAACCCTTAAATCCTTCGTAGGCCCCACCGCCTGAAGAAAGAAAGTGCGAAAAGAAAAAGGGCTTTAGAGTTTAGGGCTGACTGACTGGCCAGCGAACTAAAGAACTATCTCTAGTAATGAGCATTGGTTCAGGACCACGTGGATGAGGCATCGCCTGAGGCGAGCCGCCTTTCCACGAAGGAACTGCAAGCCAGCGAGGCCCCCATGTTTTGGCCATTGGTTGGAAGGGTTCTGTAGAGGCCTGGAAGTATTCGCCACGCCATGGAGGGTTGTGTTGTGAGTTTCTTAAAAGAGAGGCTGGTGGATGTCATTGTGTTTTCATTTGGGGCGTATAGTGCTTTGTCCTGTTTGCGGGCCCAAACAGTAAGAGTACCTCACCTACAAAGCCTTATAACGGGGAGCTCATCGGATCCAATTTATTTGGGAGTCCCGCGTTTTCTGAAGCTACCACATTGTGGATGCTTTCCAGTGATGCTTACCAAGCGATCATCAAGTCACCTGCTGTTGCTGCTGCCATCCTCAGACTGTTTGCAGAGTGGGCGACGCTTGTGTTCTCTTAGGGTTTCTCCTGCTCCATATGGTGCTCGTGGGTACTGCAAGTAGTTGTTGAGACAATGTTTTGCGATAATGCGCTGTCGGAGATGGAAGCACTGATCTTTTGGATCTCCTGGTGGTTTCTTCGTGGTCTCCTGGTCGTCCACTTTTTCGCGGTCGTCCTAATCGTAGTGGTCGTGGTGTTCCTAGTGTCGTGGGCTTCATGGCCGTCATGGTCGTCGTGGTTCTTGTTCATTGATTGGGAATCTACCGTGCTTCTGAGGGATGCAACGGGAGAGAGATCACAAACCTCAACGGCTTCGAGAATCAGGCAGTGCCACGAGGGTCTGATTAGTCTAATTGCGCTTCGCAGTGTCTGGATCTGCTGACAGGAAGTCGAGCATAAGCGCAGCGAGGAAGAAGAAGCAGAAGCAGAAGCAGAGAGGAGTTTGGCGATTGATCCGCATAATCGAGAATTCCAAAGACTTTTGCAGTCCGGACTGTTTGGGTGAGTTTCGCTAAGCAACACGACCACAAAACCTCCCTCAGCCGGTGGAGGCCGAAACCCATGAATTTGTACAGCAAGCTCTTATTCGCTGTGTCCTACGGCCCCAGCAACGACACGACGTCCGAAGACATGACTAAGTTCGTAGCATGAATCTAAGCAAGCATAATAGTCGAAGTTTCTTGAATATCAGCATATGGTAGACCATATATCTGAGCACTGGTATTGCGGGTTTGATTGAGAGGGGTTGAAGAGACGGTCTGTCTTGTTGCCTTGTGACCCCATTGCGAGTTTCGCTTGATGTGTCAAGAGCTGTTTCCTTTGTCACACTTGCCGGGACATGTCTCCAACTGTGCGTAACGGGTATGGTCCGGTAACTTGCCGTCGTGCGGGGCGTTTCGGATGTTTTGATACTTGTAAGATTGTGTGTCCATCATCTGCAGTGGCAGAACAGGGACAAGCCGTCATCTGCGCAATTCATTGTCGAGTGACTTTGTTCCTCCCGCGATAAGGGATCCTCCGGAGCCCTAAAGAATGCAATGAATCAAAGGTATACATATACATGTCTCTTTTCGGAATCCTCCGTCCCCCCTCAACGAGAAACCCGCCTAAACGGCGCAGACAGGAGCCGAAGAATCCTCGAGGAGGAGGCAGAGCAGCGAAGGCTGATGCAGGCGGCTCTCTTGTGGTTGTCTCGTTTTTCCTTGTAAAAGGAGGTTTAGGGCTTAGGGTCAGGGTTTAGGGGTTTACATAGGGGGGTTAGGGTTTAGGGGTTTTGTCAGTTTTGGGGGTTTAGGGTTTAGGGTTTATAGAGGTCTACAGGGGGTTGCTAGGAAAGTGACTATGAGGGTTCTTAAGAGGGGCTACTATAAGTTCCTAATTTAGGGCTTAGAATGCAGTTCAGACGCTCACCCATTGCCTCTTCTGTCAGATATGTTTCGAGCGTTGAATCTCCAGATGCGACATGAGCCGGAAGACTACTATACAGGCTTTAACCATTACCTATACTATTGTGGGGTTCCTTATTATAATTATAGTATAATATACCCCAAAACCTATTCTAGTTATGAAGGCCCTACATTGTGGAGTGGTTGGAGTTTTCAGACAACACACCTGCCCCATCCAGCGAAGGCAGAGGCAGAAGACCGGACGAAACTTCAGATGCAGTTCTGCCAGCAAGCAGCTCCTCGGCGAGGTTCTGCAGACTGTTTATGGTTTAGGGTTAGGGTTCACCTGGACTATGCATATGCAGGGAACCGAGGCGCGTCGACTGTGCTGTGGGCTCGTGCCACACGGCTACCCCAGATTGCAAAAACTGAGTCCAGGTGTAAAAGGGTGAGGGTTCAAGGGTTTTCTGGCCGCCTTGTGTTCTCAAACTCCTGCAACATCTTCGTCCATTAAACCACGCTGGGCCATAGACGACCCCATGAATCGATATTTCTTGCATAGATGTCCCAAATTCCCAAATCCTGTGTCGAGTGTCGGACATTTCAAGCGCCTCCACCAGTAATCCTGGGCCAAGCTGCTTAACAAAATTCTCATGCCGGGCGGTTTAGCATACAAGGGCTCATGGCTCATAAAGATGAAGCAAACCCTAACTGGCAGGTTCCTATGTATCGACTCCTGAACAAGATATTTATTAATATTTATGTCTTTTCAGCAACCCCCGGTCCCAGTGTCTCGCAATGGCCAAGGAGAAATAGACACTGAAATAGTACGGCGAATCGTGCGCGAAGGCCGTTCTTCATAAAAGCCCATACGGGTGGTCAGTCAGCACAGCAGAAGGTATCAGAAAGATGGTCACGACAGAAGATTGTCCAACTCGCTTGTAGGCCCTGTCCAATGCAGCTCCCTTGTCTGAGTCCCACGCAAAAGTCAAGTCCTGAAATGTTCGGTCATGGGCGTGCTCTAACAGCCCAAAACGCTGGAACACTCAAACCTTTTCTGCCTGCTACCACTTGTAGGTTGCCGGCGTCAGAGAGCATGTGTATGCACAGCCATGAACCTCTGCATGTCCTATAATCAAAGAATATCCAGCTCAGGAGCAGTTTCTGACTGGATGCGCCTTGCCTGGGAGAGAGGCTCCAGTGACTGCGTCCATGCAGAAGAGGCCGATGATTGAGGAACGAGAAGACAGAGAGCTTATGTTTGGCAGGGTGCGAGCCTTTTGCTGACAATCGTAAATGTCGGCTTCAGCTTGGTCAACCTGGGGCTGTTGAGGATGGTCCCTCCATCAGTCCAAGACCTTAAGCCCTTAGCGTTTGCATGAAATTGTGTTGCATGGGAATCCTCGCGAGATGCATTACTGCATGACCATTTGGAATTGCACTGGATGCGGCAATTGCTTTCGTAGCAAAGACCACGTCATTGGACATGGCATGCAACATATCGTGATGATGGGAGCAAGCGAGAGCCCACACGTGAGTCTGAAAAAGGAGGACAGTATTTGATGATGTTTGCCATGTGGTTTCTCAGGTTGCAAGCCTCGTTTTTTGGTGAGGGCGTGAGTGACAGGATTGGGTAAGCATCAGTAGACAAAATGGTTGCAAGCGTCCTCTGGGATGCTGGGGACAAGCTTGGCGGTGCTCACAGCAGCGGTTAGTTTATGTAAGCCTCGTAGTCTGCAATGTGTTCTCTTTCTGTTCACTAACCATTCAATGTTGTGGACCACCCGCCTCAATGTTGAAAACTTAAGAACGCGTGAAGCCTTTCAAAACATCTTACAAGACACTGCCACCCGCCAAACCGCCAAAGCCTCATCTGACGAGGCCGGTCCCATCGAGATCTGACCTTGCGCCGCAGCAGCTGGTAGCTCCCAGTCGGATGCTTGCGATGCAGTCCCCTGGTTGTTTTCGGTGAGGGGGCGGGGGCATTTTGTGGGTTTGTAAGAAGTAAGAACTCTTGGGTTTGCAGTGTGCATGCAGGCTTTACGGACTGTTGAAGATTTGATTTTAATTGTCTTTCTGGCCGGGGGGTGCAACCAACAAAGGAACGCCCTGCAGAAATATCAGGTGATTATATACTTACTTCTCGAAACCAAACAGTGGCCCACGACTGAACACAGCTGTGTGCAGTGTGCCGCAAGGTTCTACTCGGCGGAACTGTCCCTGTAAATGATGCGTACAGATGTGCTTGAGCGCGTAAAGCCTGGTTTTAGCTTGTCTGTCGTGGGGTGTTGGAAGAAGGTAGTCAAAAGACCTATAGGCCCGAAAACCAGCAACCTGAAATCCAACCACTCAGGGCAGTGGCGCCGATGGCCGACATTCTGCAGCCGCCGCCGCAGCCAGCCTCCAGTTGGATGCAGCTCCCGGCTCAGTGACTTGGGTGTTTGTTCAGAAAAGGATCAGCGACCCCAAGCCCTTAGCTGTTGAGAACCGGTTGCAAGGGATTGTAAAGGGATTGGGGGGGGAGGGGGGTCTTCACCAAGCCTGAAGGTGGCAGATCGGCATTGTATTGAAACCGATCTACGACCACAAGTTTGTACCGTTAGAAAGGCACTTCGCGCTTCCGACGCACAATCTGACTGCGGCACGGAGTGCCGTACACGTGTTCCAGCCGGGGCAGGTGTATCAAGAGATGCGTTTTCGCCTCATGCTTGTATGTCGGCGAAATTTCTTTGCCTATATGAGTGATTGTGCTGCCAAGTCGTGCGTTGCCGTGCAGCTGTAAGGGCCAATTCGAAGCGCAGTCTATACCCTACTGTGGGTGCTGAGAAGGGGCGTGTTGATCTTCGTGGGGCATCATGAGACGAGTGGAAATCAGCAAGCTGAAATCTAAACATTCAGGGCAGTGGCGCCGATGGCCGACATTCTGCAGCCGCCGCCGCAGCCAGCCTCCAGTTGGATGCAGCTCCCGGCTCAGTGACTTGGTGATTGCTCCAGAAAGTTCCGGTTTAACTCCTCTCTCTTTACGTGTTGTTCATAGCGCTTCTTGCTTCTCTTTCATGTGCTGCTGTTGTGGGAGGGGGGGTGGGGGGCTCTCGGGCCCCGAAGTCAAGACGAATTCCGACTTCCGTGTCGAGAATTGGAAGGTGAAAGTCTCACACCGGAGGTCGCTTCGGTCTTCGTTTATAGAGGTTGGCTCGTGGTTTTGTTGCAGCGGCGAGGTTGCGCAATGTCGTGATAGCGATGTAGATGCGTGCTCTGAATCCAGACACGCTCTTCAGACTGTTGATACTTGTAACATAACGTGAAACCCTCCTGTGCTTCTACTAGAGGGGCCTTAATAAATACCTATACTATTTTGGGGGTTCCTTATGACAATTATGGTATAATGGGCCCCAAGACCCTGTTCTAATTATTGAGGCCCCTATAATACCCTTCCGTGCTCGACTGACGGGAGAAGTGGGCACACACGACCCCGAAGCCTAACAAGAGATACCACAGGGGCCTAAAGGCTCCTTATCATGATTATAGCATAATGGGCCCCAAAACCTTTAAAGCCCCCATATTACAGGCCGGCGCCACCGAGAATCGACATTCTGCCACCGCTGCCCCAGCAGATGCAAGCTCCCACTCGGGTTCAGTTCCCGACGCAGCAACTTGGTGTGGTTGGTGTTTTCGAGCCTCAGGGCTCGATTCTTTGTTAGTCCTTGCAGCTGATACTGATAGTTGTCTTTCATCCGTCAGATGAACCGGTTAGGTTTCAGTTTAGGTTTAAAGGATTCAAGCATGACAACCTGTTGACAGGGCGTGAGAGGTTTCATACAGGAAACATCAACCTTCCAAGTGCTGTTTCGTGTCCTGCTACGTGCATGCGGCAGCAGATATGTAGACGGTATTCAAGATCGTGTTCAGTGCATTATTCGGAACGCTGTGTGGCCACGGCCGCGGCCGCAGATTTGCAAGACGAACATAGACGAACGCTAGCCGCTTGGTCTTGGGGATTATTCAGGCAAGTGGCAACGCTGCGGGACTGCGGGGGACGGCGTAGAGGCAGAAAGCCTTTCTCGCAAATCTCACGTCTAGATTGCTCGTGTATGCGCTGACAGCGTTGCCTCGGCACCGACAGCTGAGGCAGCCCTATGTGCCATCAGCGCAAGTCTGGAGTCCGCCGTGGCTTTGTCGGATCCCTTCGTTTGGGTTGGCCAGCTCTTGAAACCTGAGTGTCACGGGGGCAAACTAAGGGTGTGAATGGGATTTGCCTCATGTCCCTGTCAATACAGCGAGCCGTGCCTTGCCCTTCCGTTCAATGTGCCCGCCTGGAAACTTGCGAGTCTCTTCTTGATGCTGCGATGACCGTGATGTTGTAGGTAGCAGTCGTGAGAAAAATCGATGATGATGAGGACGATGATGATGGTGATGATGATAACGGTAGTGCTGGTCATGATGACGAATGTGCTAGCAGTGCCGTCCATGCTGATGACCATCGATCGTCGCTGTCATGGTTGTGATCATGGGCCTGCCGCTGATGCTGAACATGGTGATAATGATGCTGAAGATGACGGGTATGATGAATAGGGTCAAGAGAAGAGCAGAATAATGTGATGATGATTGGTGACGACGATGATGATGGTGGTGGACGATGATGAGGATGGCCGTCTGAATGTGGAAGATGTCGTTGGGGCATTTGTAGCTGCTGGCCGCTATCCGGACATGTTCACTCTGAGCTGCCTCAAAACAAGCGGCTCGGATACTTTGACCCCCTGTGACAGCAAAGTCCGTGTTCTCACAGCACCCACCAAACGCCTGGCAACCACAGGGCAGCACATGTAGTCAGCTTGCTTCAGGAGCTTCAATTTTGAAACCCCCACCTTCAGACTTTGCTTCCCCAAGCTGAGCTCCGTCGGTTCATGTTTCAAAATGATCGAGACTCTATGTAACAGGTAAGGTAAAAGTTAAATCAAACTTGTCGACCGGATGCCAGAGAAGCCCGAGGAATGCAGCGCTGGAACTTCGGCAGTTGCTTCCCAGGTGCTCGTTTGTGGAAGAATTTTGCGGAGGTTGCCGTAAACTCCATCAAGTCTTGGAAGTGATGAAAAGCTCCGCAGTTCGAGTTCGCGAAGAGGAGTGGCATCACTGGCGCGCGTGGGTTGCATCCGCAGGCAGACTGCTTGTGTTGGCTTCCAGGGTTCCGGCTTCCGTGGCATCAGGGCCATGAAGAGGATGGCGCAGAGCTTTGTCGTTTGGGCGACGAGAAAACAACGAGCTGTCATGAGCAGTAGAACGTAGGAGAGATGCATTGCCCCTTCTTCCTGTCATATCGCCAAGTTGACCATATGGGACCAGAAGTACTCAAGAGTTTAGGGTGTAATTCCACTCTTGTGTTTAGTACTGGGCCTGGGATGGCCTGGGTTTCGAGTTACGGGGATGTGCGAAAGCTTGTAAGTTACTGGTAGCATTTGGGTTCGCAGAGTATCGCTGGACCCTGTAGGATTGTTCTTGTTTATTCCGTGTGCATTGGATGCTTAGCAAGCCGCAAGCTCGTTGCAAGGCCCACTCCCCTTGAAAGCCGACACGACAGAAACACAGGCGACCAGGAAAATAGCGCCTGGCACCCACGCCGGCTCTAACAGTGAATGTCTGATGTTTGGATGCTGTGATTCGCTGCTCTAAACTTCACCTCAGCTCAGCAAGACACACACTTTGACCGCCACTTCCGCAGAGAAGCCAATCCGTAGGCCTCTAATCGACATGGGAGTCTTTGCCTACACTGCACCGAACCTATTTACCATAACGCCAACATCGGCAACAAAAGTAATTGATCCTGCTGTTACCTTGCCGGCTGTTTTGCGGGACGTGTTCCTGAGCATGTTGTCGCACGCCCCGGCCTCATGTGCCGGAATGCTGCTATAAACCCAGTCAGCAACACAATAGCGGCAACAGCGACAATGTAAAAACTAATCCAAATGTGTGGCGATCATTGGTAGCATTGATCAAAGTGCGTAGCTATTGTCTTGTATCCTGACTTCCCTCGCAAGGCAGTCGAACCCGGGCCCTGGGCAGCCCCGCAGTTTGCGGGAGACCAAGCACAGAAACAGGAACGTCTTCGGCTCTGGGGCTTTGGTTGGGCTTGGGCTCCAGATGTAACGGAGGGCCGAGGGATTCTTTGGATGGGTCTAGCTGCAGATGTTACTCATGTCAATACCGTATAAAGTTACTCCGGTGTACCAGTAGTGGCAGTCGTCGTCGTCGCCGTGGTGCTGGTGGCAGTACATCCTTGTCTCGGAGACTCCCATGGACGCGGAAAGCGTTTCCTGGCTTGACACAACCCCACGAGTTAGCTCAGGTCTCTTGTAGTGGCATCCAGCTCGTTAACGGTCTTGCCTCACTTCGCTGTCACTACCGTTAGCACCTTGAGCCCCATCACCTCAGGCCCTTCGGCTGAACATGAACCATGAAGATCGAAAGCCCGAACTGCACCCAAATGCCAAGGTCCAAAGGAGGTTTCCGGTGCACGACTTAGCTGAGCAGAGCCTGCCACAAACCGTGTACCTTGGAAGACTCAGTAGTGTTCGATCTTCTGCGTGGTGATGAAATCCAAGAAGGTTGCATAGCATGCCATTCACGGTTCCAGTACAATTGCCGTACTTTAGGCCCCAAACCCTGTTCTAACCACAATGTGTTCCCTTGATATACAGTGCTGACGTTCGTCGGGTTCCTGTGGAGATACGCTTTTCGCAGTTTCCTGCGAAATTAGAAGCTCGAAGCGGCTGCAGACAGCAGAACTTTCTGCGGCAGCGAGCGTGCGAAGAACTCAAACACCAAAGCAAGCGAGCCCGTCAACTCCCAGTGGAGTCTTGGCATCCTCTCGCATTGTTGGGTTGAGATGAAAATTGGCACAGCTAGCTACAGACTACATGGCGACTGTCACTAAGTTCCCGTGATATATTCATCATGACTCATATAGCACTTCAGGGAGTGGAGGGCGCACACCGTCCACGGTGAAGCCAGATTGTTGGGGATCTGTAAGTCTTAACTTTTGCCGGTGGACATGTGCCGCAAGCATCTCTGTCCACATCTGTCCACGCTCTACGTATCGGCAAAGTGCAAGCAGCGGAAAACGACAGAGAACCACGTAAACGCTGTACTTTGCCCCCTAGTAAGCCCGAAACTCCTAACTTGCTGGCGATTGCGCCCAATTTTCTAAATTGGGAAGGGTTGAGGGCTGTGCAGGTTTAGTTGTCTTTGCTGGCCATTTTTTCGGCTTCCTGAAGTTCCGGTGCGGGCCGGCGGGTTGTATGGGGCGTTGATGGCCCCAAAGAGTGCAAGCCTAGGCTGGGCAGCATCATGCCCGGGTCTGGGGACGGCGAGCTCCTTGCATCTCTGCACCGAAGGCAGCAAAGCTTCGACTGTATCATTGACATGATACTAGTCGAGGATTCAACCAGACCATACCTTCAATCTCTGCGTTTTAACACGACCACAGACCCCGTGTCCATCAGAACCGCATCTTTTTGCCAAGAGGACTCCGGATCCGGAGCCCAAGCCCCAACGCTCCCTGCAGACCGGTCATGGAATCCCTTGCGGAGCCGGCCTTCAACTCCAGCTTCCAGATGTTGCCCACAGGCGCCGGGGGTTGGAGAAGCCAGGCCGCAGCAAGAAGATGCCAGGAACGGCTAAGTTGATGTCCTTGTGAGATCTGAAGTGCTCCATTGCGTAGCCTCCGAAAAAAGGGGGTACCCCTGTTGTCAGCTTCCTCGTACTGGCAAGTCTTGGCATCAGTGCTCGTTTGCCTCAGAGTTTGCAAAGTCAGGATGAGATCAAGGGAGTATCTGATATATATAGAAGCCTGAAGACTGTATCTAAACCTTTAGAGTTCCCTACTACAAGTATGTGATATATCCCAAAATTATCAAAGCCGACACTAGGGCTTCGGCAGTTGAGCCTCTCACCGGCAGCAGAACTCCTGTCTTCGTAGGCTCTCTTGGCACAACGCAGGTGGTGCCGCTTTGCACATCTTAGCCGTGCATTTTTCGTGGGCCCTTGAGCAGGAGGAGGAGCGTAATGATGATAGTGACGATGCCGAGGACGATGACGGTGATCCTGTCGTGGCTCTTCTGGTGATGGTGTGGCAATGTTCATGCTACTGATGCCTGCGAGCTTCACCTTCCGTCTGATGATGCGGGCTGTTCACTTCTTCTCCTGGTTACGAGAGTAAGCTCTTGTCAGAGCGGAAGCTTGCCATCGCCACTAGCTTCTCCTACAGAACCAGGGTCACCAGCAACTTGGCCAACAAAATCGAGGGGACCCCGCTTTGCAGAATCTCCTGCAAAACCTTGAAAGAATCTGCAGAGGCACATCTGACTGTGAGAAACCCCACTTGGATCAGATCCGCGAGGCGGCGCCACTCCGCTGGCACCACGCTAGCGGCTAGTGCGTGGCCGCAGATCTTAGAGTGATCTCCGAGTGCCTCGGACAGCTTAGTACTTGTTGACCAATAGAGCTTCGAGCAGAATTTAAGCAAGCAAACATGAGAACTGCAAGCCCTAGTCCTTGTCCTTGGTTTCCTCTGTCTCATTTTGATACAGCATGACGGCGGCATTTAGGACTACAGCATGTTGCAGTTTTGCATCTCATGGCTTTGCGAGTTTTCAACACGGCCTCGAACGATTTTACCCTGCTGCTCATGACTCAACATGGACATCGATGTAGTTCTGTGCAGAACCGTAATACCGTGAGCCGTGTGGACCTCCCCCTAACTACCTCGCCGACAGGCAAGGCTTACGTATGCTTGCGTGGTTCTAGTGAACTGTTTAGCACGTAAGCCGTCCTCGAAGTTCGTGACCGAATTTCAGGATTAAGCCCCTGCCAAGTCGAGTCTTTGCTGTCTGGTTTAACCTTACACTTGACGAGTTTAAGCTCGAAGGTCCCCTTGCCCCCGGCCGAGGTAGGGCGACTGGGCTGGGTGCAACATGTACCCGGAAGACGCACGCACTGCCCCGCAGGGATTTAGTGCCGGAATCCTTGCAGCAGAAAAAAGCGCTCCGGTGGATGGATTAATGTTTCACGACCGTAAGGCTAAGGCCCAAAACGTAGCTTCCTGGCAGTTGCTGAAGCGTCCCTTGCCGATTCAGTTCTTATCGTCAGAGAGGCCTTCAATGATTCGAGCTTCCTCCGTCAACCCTAAAAGCCCCTTGCCAGGGATTGTCCGAGTGTGAGTGTCCAAAAAAAGCCCCGATGGTACGACTTCCGTGCGTCGGAGCTCTTTTGAAGCAGATCCGCCATTTCATTCCAGGGACCCTGTGGAGGCAAGCATGATGAACTGCTCCTGTCAAAGTCATGGCCATTACATGTCCGCATGCCTGATCAGTGGAATGTAGTATTGGAGGTAAGATGATGCAAAAATGTGATAAATACGCATATTATAGAACAGATATTACATAAGTTCTCGGTATGTTATTATGTATGTATTTCTGTATCGGCTCTAGGAGCATGGGGACAAGCTCAACAAGGCCCGTGCGCTGCGGGCATCAGGACGCTGCTTACTCGCCAGGGGCCCAGGGTCCAAGTCTCCATTAGATATAGAAACATATAATACGAACAATAATAAAAATAGTAATAATGATAATAATAATAATAATAATAATAATAATAATAATAAATAGTTGTAATAAAGACAAATAGTAGCAATAGTACAAATGACCTATGATCAACTGCGCAGACCTGGGAAGGGGCCGGGGCTTCGGAGTTCGGGAGCTGAGCTGTTCATGTTTGGCATGTCGTCTCAGGGTCTACATCGAGTTATGCTGGGTATGAGGTTTTGAGCCCACTTCTAGCCCTTTTAACCTTCAGATGACAAGAACTGGGTTCAGAAGATCGGCTTCGGCCTTGGCTCCGCCTTGCAACCGAGACGTATGAAAGAAATGTTCAGATGGCCGCTTGGACTAAAACACATACACACATCTATATCCATCGATTTGTCGATCTATCTGTTTATCTGTCTCTCTCTCTCTCTCTCTCTCTCTCGCCCTCTCTCGCCCTCTCTATCTACCTGTCTCTATCTACATATGTTTGTTACTAGAGAATGTTTGAATGTATTTTCGGAGTGTGAGAGAGAGAGTGTTACTTTATTATCTAGCTAGTCAGATCTACAATAGGTGTGTGCACGTCATCACATCAACGGGCACAGTTTAGGGTGCTGCTACTTTTGGACGTAGCTTATCCGGTTCATGAGGCTGGCAGAGTGGCATAGTAGGGAAGTGCAGGTTATTTCAACAGAGCTCTCCTGCCCTGTTTGCATGCCGAGCTTTCTATCCGAGTCTACATCGCGTAACTGTCCGATGGATGATGCATCACCACAGCATGTCTATGCATGTATGCTGGATGCGATACCCTGGCCGCGAGAGTGCGGCTGCCTGCTTGGTCCCCCGACCCGCTCCCGCAAATCTTGGGCAGCCCTGCCAAAGAGCTCTCTAAGAGCCAAATTCCCGCATCCGGACATAGACTAGGCCGGCGGGAAGACAGCCGCCGGGAAGCAGCAGGTTCAGGCTGGACGCAAGTCGCCGGGTATGCTTGGGGTTTCGGTTGTCGGGTCGGACTTCTTTTGGGTTTGTGTGACTCAGATTTGGTTTATATATATATATATATACAGTTGTCCGGGTCAGCTTCGAGGTTTGGGATTAGGGTCACGGTTCTTGAGGGGTCTTTCAAGTTCTGCCAACACATTTCAGCTTCCGAAGTGCTTCCGAGATGTTGATTTGTCATTCGGACTCGGAGATGGATGAACACTGCGTGAGCAGGATATAGAGCCCGGAAGAGCAGGATCTAAGTTGGTGCGTCGAGTGTTTAAAGTGACCTTAGTGATGCATGACGCTGCTATACTGCCGTCGAGAAAGATTCCCAAGTGTTGCGGCCTTATGAATGGCAGCGTTAGGAGCCTCAGTGAGTGTAGAGAACGTGTCCCAAAAAATTGCAGTCCCAAAAGAGCACGAGCCATTTGCCCACGTGTTGATATCGTGCGGCTTGGGCGAGGCATGGTGAAAAGCAATCAAGCAGCTTGAATCAGAATGCCAGAAGTTCATTCCTGCGACATGATTTAAATTGCAAATAGACATCGGTATGAAGAAGCAGCTCAAACAATACTTGTGATAGTGAAATTAACTAAAGAGAAGAGAATCCGTCGATCCGCAGGCCGCGATTGAAATCTTCAGGGAAGAGGGCGCCAGAAGGTGTCTTGGCTCCTTGAGTGCCGATGGAGTCAGGGCTTTGGATGAAAATGCTGTCATGCTTGGAGAGTAATTAGAGATGCAGCCCTCGAGACGCAAGAGACCCATGAGCAGATTGAGCAGCAAGGGTAGGATGGACAAACAAAAAGCGCGGGACCAGCGCCGTTGTGTCTGCTTCTTCGTGTTTTGGCACATCGGAAGGCAAAGGCGGAACCACTCGGCAACAGTGCACTGCGGAATCACCGCAACATGGAACTCGGTGTTGTCCAGTTGTCGCACAACGCACAGGGCTTGCCAAGTATGAGACGCGTCTTGCCTGGATTCATCCAATGCCTTTCATGTGTAGCAAATGTAATTATGTGGTGTTTCGAAGGCCCACTTGAAGACGCAGAGGGGCGCATATGCATTTTACCTTCAAAAGAACCCTCGCACCCCAGCCATGTGTGCTCGAATCGCTCACTGCAGACGAAAGCAGGTTCTGCGAAACTTGGACCGCATACCCAAACACAGAATTTATTTCCAAAAAACAGGTCGGAGACGAAAAGCCCCTGAACATGACAACGCACGGGCGAGGGTGGCCTTAGAGCTTTCAGCACCACCCGCTTCATCGAGACATCTCAACCTCTGTGTTCCAGATATTTGTTGGCTCGCTCGGCATGCCTCTTCTACAGACAGAGGTCCAAACCCTACGCCCAAACCCCCCATGCGTTCGATGTTCGGTTCGGTCCGGCTTCATATGCTGTGTCGCTTTGGCCTTGTCCCAGCACCTAGATTTCACTCTAGACAGGTCACGCTGGGTCAGGCGTTTCGATGCTGACTCTGCTTTCTTCCAGGATGGTGTCGAGATTTGCACGGCGTTGCAGTCAGATCGCGACGGCCGGCAGGCATATTCGGATATCGGTTCCGTCACCTATATAGCCCCACCGCAGGAATCAGAGACAACACCTCAGCCTCTTCCATTCTACATCGAGGTAACTGATATATAGCAGTTGGCCATCGAATAACGTAACGCAAACAAGACCGGACGCAAGGTTGGAAGCAGAAGAGTTCCTTGCATTGTCGGCCGATGCCTTGGCCGATTTCTCTTCTTCAGCCTGGGCACAAGCTGCAGTAATCCCTTGGCAGTAAAGCCTCGGGCCCCAAACCCTTAAAATTTGCTTGAAGCCGGAACCCCTAAACCTTAAACCCTTTCTGAACTCGAAGCCCCAAAGCCATAAAGCCACAGGGCTGCAGGCGATCGAACGCAGCCTTCTGTTTGCGGTCCTTGGGCCTTGCTGCAAGGTTTGCGGCTCTGGATGTAGTGTGCAGGGCCTGGGCTGCTTCAGGGACCGGGTCTTGAGGAAGGAAGACGAAGTGGGGTGTAGGGCTCAAGTCCTCAAACCCAGAAGTTTAGTCTGGATGCTTATTAATGTCCCAGTGCCACCCCGCCGAGACCCAGCGACCGAGCCCAGGAGTACTTGCTGCTTTCTGGAAAGGCCAAAAGCGTTGGCACCCAAGGTCTCAGCTTTCCTTCAGCTCGCTGTTCAGAGGGCTCCTCAATGTTCGTCTTGGTGCCCACCTTGTCAAAACCTTAAGCCCCTTCACCCGTAGACTCGCACGTCTTCGATCTGCGTCAAATAACTCCCTGCTAGATGTGACGCAGTGTCCGGTTCAAGGACTATAGGGCGGGCCTGCAAGCGACACTGCGGAGAGCGGGAGTTGCAGGAGTCACGAGGTGTTGTATAATGTTCAAGCCGCCGGATGCCTATGCATGGGGCATGGGTAATGCACTAGAAGCAGTTCCAGTTCTCCCTCCCTCCCAAGCTCGAAAAATCAAGCGTTTTTGCCGTAAGCATTCTGAAGATCAGAGGCATCCTCCAAGCCTGGAGCAAGCGCACACCGAAACCCTAGATTCCTCTCTTCCAAGCAAGCTGTAGACTTCCATAGTGGCAGAGCAAAGTTCAGCATCCTGGCTGTCCGGTTTAGCCTGAACGTTTTGGTGTCTTGCTTCTTCAGATGTGGCGTGACTCGATCAGGGAGCTATTCTGTTGAGTTTCGGATGGGTTCTTGACTTGTTCTGATCGGAAGCTCCGAGTTGTCCTAAGAGCTGTCGGTGTCCATCTTGCTTTACCACTCGGGGCGGGGTTCCGAGTAGTAGCATTTATTGGATAGTGAATTCGATTGTTGTATGAGCCTCTACACTGGAAACATACTCCCTGTACAGTGTAACAGTGTAACAACAGAACAGACGGCTCCACCCGATTTTGGATAGCCTCGTTTGCAAAGAAACCCGCCCCCTTGCGAAACGCATTTGGTGAACTGAGTCCACAGCCCATAAGCTGCAAGTTAGCAAGGCGAGACCTGAGCCATGAAACCTCAAATCATCGAGATTTGCAAGTCAAGGTGCACGGTTAGGTAGCAGTCTCAGACCGCTCTAGCCGGTATACTGCATTGGAAAGCAAGGCGTTCAGCTGCAATCATGGGCATCTGGCACAGTTACCAGCCATACTGATCGCCCGACACCCCTGCAATGCTTGCTGCGCCCGTGCCGAGCAATGGCGCCACAAGAGTGCCCTGCCTGCACTTGACTTAGACAGTTGCTGAACTGCGTGTACAGAGAATTGATACAGTAGCCAAATGACCGCAAAGTGATCCCAACACAGAATCCATTGGTAAGCTTCGGAGGCATGCCAGCCTGGAATGTACAACTCGCACAGGACCAGCCTGTGCCCGATTCAGAACCACGTCATTACGAAAGGCACCAAGAAGAAACGCATCAAAGCGTCTCCACATCAGGGCGTTTAAGTAAGGATCCCAGTGTGCGATCGACAGTCGAGGTGTGAAACTCCTTCTGACAGTTGGTTCATGCGTTCCAGAACCCGAGAAGGACGAATGCTGCACCTGATAGCTGCCGTTCGGTTTACTTCTGTGATGACGACTGGTACCCCAATTTTCACCATGCCTATTGTGGTCACTTCCAAAACCATTGCTTTTGTGCGTACTTGTTACTGCTGCTGCTGGTGGTGGTGGTAGTGGCGGCAGTGATCGCACCCTTGCCATGATTGCAACTTCCTAAAGACACATACAAGTCCTGAGGTGGCGTCCCCAAGGGGGAGTCAGGCCCTGCGCGAAGCCGACCTGTTCAGGAACCCGGGACCTGGAGATTTGGAGATGCGGGCTTGTGCTGTCAAGGATCCTGAACCCTGCACATCCCTGCACCACTGCACCTCCTAATCGGCAACCAGAGACCCAAGCCAAGAATCCAAATCTGCAGCAAAGCAGAGCCATCCAAGAATGAAGCCACAGATCCCACAATCGAAGCCCACCCTTGCACAGGGGAGCAAGCAAAGCTGTGGAACTGCCAACTAGTTGAACTCCTGGATGAGCTGCTCCAATCTCCTCGGTAGCTACAAGAGCCATCGCTTTGTGTGATGGCTTTCTTGAAGGGGTGGTGCAGCCACGAAGTCTTCCTCAAAGCTCTCAAGATGGTGAAGTAGCGAGTTTTTATAGCCATATCACGTCATGATGTGTGATTGACCACTGCAGCCCGAAGGACATGCTTGCAGCTTCGGAGGCAGCAGCGCAGCCTGCCAGCAACTGTTGGGTCCTCTTGGCGTCAACTTGTGACTTGTGCACGGATACGATGGGTAGGGATTTCTTGACATTGGTGAAGCACTGCTCTTTCGGTGCGGTCGTTGGCACCCTAGGCCGTTCAGCCCACAACGGTAGCTGGATCCATACACCTAGACCATCACCTCAACCAAGCCATCCTCACCTACGCCGTTCAAGTCTGTGTCAAAAGACGCCCTGCCCCTTTCGCAGGGGCCCGGCTCCTCGCCGATGCACGCCGTGCCGGCAACGCAGTAGAGGCCGCGACTCCCGAGCAATCTGAGTTTTTTGCTGAGACCCTGCCGCTTTCACAATTAGGTCTCACTATGCCCGAATGACCGAGCTATATTGAGTCGGGCTTTTCAGGATCGGATCCTGGGTTTTGGATTCGAGCCTTCTGGTTTTTGAAGGCTTTCGGCGCTACCTCTAAGGGCACTCTTGTTTTGTGTGTCGCCCTATGTCGACTCTGGCTCAAAACTACAGACTGCACGTCGAGGCATTCTGGTTGCAGGCTTCCCAGCCATGAGCCCGACTTCATGTGCACTGTGCTTGTAAGTGAGTTGTTCTTTGTGCTTGCAGTGCTGTGACAGCATGCCGGCCAAACCCCTAGACCACAATTCTAAATCTTTGACCCCGAACGCAGTGAATGCCCCGGTGGCGATGCCAGGATCTAGAAGCACCTGAGTCTCCAAATAGTAACCACAAGATCGTCGCCCTACTTTTAGGATTTCAACAGTGACCCCGATAATCACAATTTCAAGAACTCCCCAAGTTTAGCCCCCAAAGACCTCAAACCAAGCTCCCAAACATTGGACTCTAGGCCCTAGACCTGGAACTCCAACCCGCAGCTCCATCTCCGGTTGCGGACTTGTTCCATTTCGTCCAGCTGTGAGGCGGTTTCCAGCTAAGTTGGAAGAATGAAGCCTGCATTGAGCGAGTGTGAGCATCGAAACCCCAACCCTAGGTCCCTAAGCCCAAAGCCTCGGCTTTCAACCGTGCAACGATCCCGTGAAGGCTGCTGACATAGCTCTGATCTTCGCTGCTCGGCATGAGCTGGGCTGAACTATAGACTTCCCCACAACCCTACACCGGGGTTTAAAAAGTTGCTTTTGTAAAGTTCCGTTTTTGAAGTTGACCCAGGGTTATCTAGATCCGCACCGTTTCGCGAGCTTCCAGCTGGGAGGCAAACGGCACGTTTAGCAGTTCATGGTATGACCGACCGGAAAGGAGCCACAGGTCAGGAGAGTCTCCAGCCCTGCTCTTCTGCATTTTGGGGCCCTACGTACTACAGGATTGTCGTGCAGCCATAGGAAGCCTATAGGCAGTCAGTTCAACCCCAACTGCGGTTTGTCTTGGCTCCGCAGACAGGTGCGTGAAATAATGTACGGGTGGGTGCATCGATGGATGGACGGACATGTCTAGTGTCCCATCTTGTCTCTAACCAGATGTACAGAGTGCTGTAGCTTGATGGAACAGCGCACTCGGGCGCTCGAAGCCACGATGCTGAGCGCAAAGGTCTTGCCTGAAGCCCCGAAACTGTGAAGCCCGATCGCAAGCCCGAAGCAACTGAGAAGGCCTTAGATCGCACGGACTTCGCACTGCAGCAGCTGAGGCAGTCTCGGTTGGGTTCGGGGTTGCTCTTTCATGCTTGCCAGCTGACGCAGCGTTCAGTTCCTTTGCAAGTTGAGTTGGAACACCACAAACAGTCAACAACGAAGAACTTGCCTTTTGCACGTCTCAGACCTTCGCAAACCCCACAGCAGGTCATTCAAAGGAAGCGAAGCGCTGCCTCTGGACACGCCGCTGCAGCTGAATTTGCATCGAGCGCACACTCGTATGCTCGATGTTTTCGTTGCCCCACACACGATTGCGGGTCAAGAGTGTGTTTCCTATCTTGTTGTTTTTGCAGGTTTGTGTTGTGTGTGTGAGTCTGTGAGTGAACCCGTTATGGATGCGATCGGGCCCCGGTTTCGTAGCAGATGTGGTGGCGGAGCTCAATACAGCATGCGTTATAGTTCCCTGTTTGCTTGTGGAACTCAGGGTGTTGCGTCGTTGCGTGTGTATGTGTGGGTTGGTTTTGGTCTAGAAACGTCTGGAAATGCGAGGCTCGGGCTTGAGGATGGTTGAAGGAGGTTTAGGCTGTGTCGTTGGCATGCTTCCTCCCATGTGCCATATAGTTACCGCGAAAGACTGCATGTCATGCATGAGCCTGGGTAATGGAGAATGCTTTACTTTAGAGTTCCTGAATACAGGTATTGTTACGGACTACCAGCAAGCCAGGGCCAGCCAACAGAAGCAGGGACCCAATGCCCGAACACTGTCAGTACAAAGCACTGACTCGGCCAAACCCTGAAATCGGAATGTGGCCCTGGCTCAAGCTTACGTACAGTCTCCTGAGTCTGAACCACGACGAAAGGTGGAGCAGATGCAAGCAGCTATTCCCACTCACTTGCGACATTCCGAAGCACCACCTGCATTCGCGCATGTTGCCCTCCAAGTGCCAGGCATCGTTCATGTCTCCACGAACACTTCCGTACACATTCCTGGTCAGCAGGGCGCAATGTCGCAGCATCCACAATTGCAGACGAGAGCTTTGGCTGACTTCGAAAGCTGCTCCGAATACGAGGAGGAGGCAAAGAGAAGCCTCTCTGAATCCAGCTGGGGCTATATAGCCGGAGGGGAGAGCGACACCATCCAGCGCAACCTGGATGCTTTCAAGTCCTTCGCGCTGCGACCGCGGATTCTGCGAGATGTCTCTCACATCAGTGTTGACTGCCGTATCTTCGGAAAGCGCTGTGCAACTCCGATATATCTCAGCTCACTTGCCAAGGGCGGCTTGGTTTCCAGTGGTGGCGAGGCTACCTTCGTCCGTGCTGCGGCCAGGTGTGGGACCAGGTTCATCGTTCCGTCCATATCAAGTGTTCCCCTGCGTGATGTATGGGCAGCATCCGAAAGTTGCGATCTGGCTTTCCAGTTCTACCTTCTGGGAGACGAAGCTTCCAGTATCGAGCGGCTACAGGAAGCGATTTCGCTCGGTGCATCTGCCATCGTTGTTACAGTTGATGCCAATGCTCCTCGAAAGGGTGCGCTTTTCCGGGCGACGGCTGGTGCGACGGGGGTCTTTCCGAGCCCGAGGCTGTCTTGGTCTCGACTGGCGGAGCTCAAGGCAATGCTGCCAAGAGGGATGCCGATGTATTTGAAGGGAGTCCAGACCGCGGAGGATGCTTTGGAAGCTGTAGCGCTAGATGTGGCAGGCATCATCGTGTCGAACCATGGGGGTCGAGCATGTGCAGATTCGATGGCGGCCTTGCACTGCCTGGAAGACGTAGCTTCAGCTCTGCGTGCTGCGGGGGTGCTTGGGAAGATCGAGCTTTACTTCGACAGTGGTGTGCGGAGTGGCCGAGATGCTTTGAAGGCGTTGTGTCTTGGAGCCACAGCTGTTGGGATCGGCCGTCCGTATTACTGGGCCGCCGCTTGCCACGGAGAAGATGGTATCGTAGCCCTCTTGCAGATGCTCACTTCAGAGCTGCAACATGCGATGGCTCAAATCGGTGCAAGCACTTTGCATGTACTGTCTCCTGACAGCTTGTGCCGCGTCGTGCCGGCACCTTCCAGACTGTAAAGATACGGGTTTCGGAACACTGATCCACATGCAGGGAGGCCCACGGCGTCGCCGAGGTGACAATGAGGACTAGTGCAGCTGACTGGCGTGTAGTGAGCTAGAGACCTTTGTGTTTCAACCTGCTTTGGATGTAGCATCATGGGTAGACAAGTGCATGCAGGTCCCAACAGCTGGAGATGATTTTGCCGAGGTCTAGGTAAGCCAGATCTGCTGTATCCTGCACCTTGTCAACCTGAGTTGAGATATCCAAGTAAAGCTCGGTCCTGTGCTGGCTGGTGGATAAGCTGTGGTGTTGAGCCTCAGTTGTTTGTTATTCCACTCATGACTGTGAGAGTCCACCTGGCACTGGAGTTGAGCGGAGATCCCTGCTGGACACGGCTGCACTGTCCCTTGAAAGCTGATGGGTAGGACCAACGTGAGGTTGTGTGTCAATGCTGGCTATCTATGGTCGGTTGTATGTGTTATAGTTAAGGTCCCTTGCCTCGTCAGCCCGACTTGTGCTGCTCGGGTCGATCTCAGTCCAGTGCTTGCCTACAACGGTACTGAACAGTGGTATGTATGTGGCTGGCGCAGTGTAGGTATTAAGCAGTTGTTTGTATGTGGCTGAAACACTGGAACTGAGACTCATCTCTTGCAGGGCCAATGGAAGGTTCGTTCGGAAACTTTTAGGTTAGTATGGAGGAATGAGGTGGCATGGTGGTGAATCCTTTTGTTCCATTCTTGGCCTCAGTCTGACAGATTTCCGACTACAACTTGTGGCAGGGGGAAAAGGAGCGACAAAAAAAGCGGAAAGAAGAAGATGGCTGTCCACGCTAGCAGTATCGTCCTCAGTTCAACACACTTGCCTGACATCTCATGCCACGAAGGCCTACTCAATACCGACGTGCCAGCACATGTCTGCGGCTAGGTCCGAACCTCCCTCCTTCCGTCCTTCCCTTCTTCCCTCCCTCCTCCCTCCTTCCCCCTCTCTCTCGTTGTCTCTCGCTCTCTCTCTCTCTCTCTCCCTCTCTCTCTCTCTCTCTCTCTCTCTCTCTCTCTCTCTCTCTCTCTCTCTCTCTCTCTCTCTCTGTCTCGCTCTCTCTCTCTCTCTCTCTCTCTCTCTCACCTTCTCTTCTTGTCCTTGGAACTCAAGGCCAGTGCGCTTCTGGGAGGACCGCGACTGGCGTTCCAGGTCAACGAAGTCCCAGCAGGCTGCGCCTACACGCCTTCACGCTTGCTTCTTCGGGAGATGTTCCTAGGCACTACAGGGCTTCTCATGTCTTATGCTGGATCGACCCAGGCTAACTGTTGATATCAGTTGACAGTAGAATCCACACATCTACAATACAAGGATATCTTCACCCGCAGGAAGCGGGGACTTGGCTTCCGGTTTTGAGGAAGTAGGGCACATGGGATTGTTTGGATTCTGCGGCTTGTGCGCCTTCCTCAGCTCTTATTCTTCTGTAGCCGTGGACTGTGATGTCCGGTAGTCGATCCAAGTTCTAACACCCGACAGCAAAAGCCAAAAGGTCGCTTCGTGAGAGCTACAAAGCCTGACGAAACTCAGAAGTTCCAGACCTAGCATGAAGATCGCGATGAAGGGACCGCATCAGGTGCTGGCGCAACGACGCAAGCTCCGTGAGGCAAGACGTTGAAACTGCCAGCTTGAAACCTCGAGTTCGTAAGAGTAGATGCTCAAGCCTGACTAGTTTTGAGTTTCGGAGTTGGCCCGTATACTGGTAGCGGATGTGCAAGACCGCAATACCAAGCATTGGCCTAGCCTGGTCGCAAGGCAGAAGTTTTTGACCAACTGCAGTTTTTCGAGTGCCCCACTGACATGAAAATGGCACCCAGGGATCCTATATGCAGTAATGCGGGCTTCCTGTCGTATCCGAACTACTTACTTGTCATGTTTCAGTCTCGTTGACGTCGGCTGTATTCTTGTCAAGATTTCTGTTCGAGTTCTGGAGATTGCAAGTTGCAAACTCGCAACAATACGAGACAGAGAGCCCTCCCAACTTGCGGCCAGAACGCACAGCAGCAGGATCTAGACGAGCAGTGGTCGCAAGCGCAAACTGCTGGGAACTCAGGTGGTCAAGGGAGAAACGTTTCTTAGACCGGATGTGCTCCAGATCTCCGGCCATGGACTGGGGTTGCGAGAACTTACTGCTTAACGCTGAGATGTTCTCAGCATACCCGCGGGATCACGCACTGCCCGGCAAAAGGACGCATCTCCAGTGGCTAACACCATTCAACACCCAAAACGATTCAGTCGAAAGCACCAACCCTACTCTCCACTTCCCCCCAGGCGCTGAACCGCATTCGCGCCTGCGGCACGCTTTGCAGAATCGCAGGCGACATGGCTCAAGGGCTGCTTCGATTCCTCAAAGTGTAAAAAGAGCTCACCAGCTATGTTATGCGTTTGTACACACATTTTTTGTCGGACTCGATGTGAGCGTTGTCCTTGCGATTCTATGTAAGATGACTCTCGATGCGGGATTGTCCGGTTATACATACGGATGTAGATGCATGCATGCATGAATACATACATATTTATACATATGTATATTTATACATACTTATATATATATATATATATGTACATGTGTTCGTATATGTATGCACACACATAACCATACATACAGCATGCATCTGATAGTTTTGGTACGCACCTCCTCTCCCTCCTCTATGCAGCTCAGGCCCCGAGGATCCCTGAGTCGCTGGACCGATGTTTACAAGCCTTGCACGGAAACCCGCTTTGAAAGCCCGTCGATTTGGCGTTTGGTGGAGTATTAATCCACGCGGCTTCTCGCACAAGCTCGACATTGCTTACTCAACCACAGAGTTTTGGGGAAAGAACTCTGTGTGTGTGCGAAGGGTCTTGCATGCAATCTCAGTAACTGTGGGGATCAAGTCTTCCGGAAACTTATGCATCGCTCATTACATATTACAGAGCCTGACAACGGTCCACTCCGAGCTCGCCAAGAATGCTTGGCACTATAATACACACACACAAAAAAAATATATATATATATATATACAGGTAAGGGTATACATTTGTATATATAGTACCTCACAAAGGTGTCGGCAGTTCTCGGTGCCGGGACCTTGCAGCCGTTCTCGAGCGCTGCGAATCGGCACTGAAGCTCGGAGTGAATTCCAGAAGGCTTGTTGCTGTTTTCACTGGTTTCGGGTTTGAGGACCCTAAGAGCTCGTTAACTTCTGCAGCAGTTTTCGTCGTTCGGCCGTCGTTGGCCATACTCTTTCGACAGCACTGGCACTCCGAGCCCAAACGCTACGAGGTTGCAGAACACGTCCAAGTGCGGCACTGCGCAGGACCGGGCTGCCACAATAGCATTGGAGCATGACTTTATTGTTTACAGCAGCTCGTCTCGCTAAAGGTTGGCCTCGGCATGAGTTGCGTTTGAAGGCATTGTCCTTAAAGAAAAGAGTTGCAGACGATGGCAAATAGCCTGCTGCATTTTTGTTAGGCAGCGGCGCAGTGAAGTTCTCGTTTTGGACGCGTCATACGTTTGCCGCGGCTCATGCCTACAGCCTACATTATATGTGTTGCCATCTTCTCTGACAGCACATCCTGTGCCGTGCTTGCAGAAGCTAGTTTACCCACATTCAGGGAGCACGGTGGTTAAAAGAAGAAAGAACTGTTGTCTGTAGGGTCCTGGTAAGCCGCAAAACTTGAACACTGTGTGGGAGCTTGTGGACGGTGAGGACCAGCCTGCTAATTGGCCAAAGTGCTTTCATCGTCGTCCGGTAAACCTCGCCAGGCATGTCCCAGTTGTGAATGCTGAAACCCTGGCCCTGACCATGTAAGGCTTTGTAAACCCTGTAAATCTTGTAAAACCCTATTATCAAAGCCCATCAAAGCCCCATAACACCCAAAGAGCCTATGAGGCCCTGTGGAAAACGCCCCATAGAATGGCAGGATCTGGCGGACGATCGCCCTGCCGAAGCCCGGTCTGAGGCGTTGTCGGGGTTCGGGGTCGGGGGTTTCGAGTTTTGGGTTTAGTTTTACAAGATCACTATTATTTAATAATCAGGATTCAGGCCTTTGGCTCCTGGGAGTTCTTGTAAGTTTAGTTGTATAGGGCTTTCGGAAATGGGCTAAGGCTCCAAACTGTTTTTGCATCTGATGCGCGCAAGGCGTTAAAGACCACCACGGTGTGTCTTTATGATGTTTAACGTCTGGGTGACCAGGATAACGCAGATTTTAGTCTATGACGTGGTTTCGAGCGTGTGATCAATACCTTGCCCCTGCCTCTCATCAGCGGAGGAAGATGTGAAAACTCCGCTTGCAGAGACACCGCCAAAATCCAAGATCTGTACCGGAGAAGAACGCAGTGCTGAATGCTAACAGCGTACGTAAGGTATGCATGGTCACCATGACTCTCGCCGCTGCCATGCGCACCACACCCCTCCGCCGCCGCTACTGCACGAACCGCGATTACGATTGCTCAACATTTCAACGGCTTGTCAACGGCATCGTAAAGTGTAAGGGTCATCATCACAGTGATAGGAAGCGGTCGTAGCACGACAACTCCCAGTAATTGATGCTCATAGCGTTGGTGCTGAAGAGGGAGATAATTGAATGGAACTTAACCTGACAGGGTCAGAATCCTGCTGCCGATGATGAGGGCTAATGATGATGGTGATGATAGTACGAACGGTAGCTGTGTTGCCTGTGGTTGTTATAGTTGAGCTGAGTTGCTTTGCACGTGGTTTCGAGCTGCTGCTTTCGCTGCACGACTTGTTTCTGAAGGAAGCGTTTCTGGGCTTCTCTTGCACATGCTGTATTCGAAGTATCTTTGCTTGCGAGCCCGTGACCGCTCAGTTGGTACTGTTGGGTTGCCGTGACGACTCCTACTACTTAAGTGAATGGTGAACGGCTTGCAGACCTTGCGCTTCCAGACATGCCGATGATCTCACCCTATATTACGGCCGTATGCCAGCATTCCGAAGAGCCGGCTCAGGTTTGGTGGAATTGAGGCGTCGCGGCAAGCAGCCGTGTCAGCGCACCCTCGCCAGGTGTTTCTGGATTCTGTCTTGCCGGTGCTCCTGGGAGAAGAGCTTCGAGCTCAGGACCGTGACAGTATGACAGTATGAGCTGTCTGGTATGCTGTTAGGTAGTTCCCTGCTTAGTGCATGGGCTTTCCAAGCCCTTGCTTATACAGCTTCTTGTCAACACAGGCACAAGCAAATACAGTCAGAAGCACTCTGCCGCAAGGGTTCCTGCGCGAGACACTAAAGCACTCAGGACACACATCGCCCCGGTTTCATAAAACTCATGACACGCGTTTGATTGGCATTCTGCGAATGTCAGGTAGCAGAACTTTGAAGCAGAAAACCGATGCTCCGCCAATAAGACTGGCAGGTCGAAACTGGAGCGTGACACTAAGAATTTTGCATCCATTGCCTGAAGGAGTCCGGCGGACCTCCCGGGGCGGATGAGGAGGCTGCAGACAACTGGATGGTTCCGATTTGGGAGTTTCCGAAACTAGGGGACCGTAATATAGTACCCTAAATAGTAAGATCCTCATTAGAAGGACTCCAAAGTAAGGTGCCCGGAAGCTCCATTCAAATCTTCTGGCTTTGTGTGTTGGAACTTGACAGAGTGCGAGCTGGTAAGTGTTACCATGAGCTGTTTCCAAAACCTTACGCATGAACTTTTGCCGAAGCATTACGGTCCAGCCTGTGCGGTGATGTGTTCTGCTATAGTGACCACGTCTGTTAAGGCTACGAGCGTGGGTAGTACTGGAACTACACAATGTACTACTACTACTGCTGCTGCTTCTTGCAGATGTATCCCTCATCCTCCGTTACCCTTAATTCTCATAGAGCTCGAAAGAGGTTTTTCTGCATGTTCAACCGTTCTTTCGCTGCGGATAGTCCTGCTTATCGCCACGTCGTCAGCTGTGATGTACTGGTTCTGGCCAGCATTGCCTAGATGGCTACTGGAACGTCAGTATGGGACGTTACTAGTGCAGATTTGGGAGGCTTTCTGTATTGATCTGTGTTATTTTGTTTTTGGACCATACTTTCGTTCCTGTGCTACCTTTCATCCATTGTAGAATCCTGCTGTCGCTGTTTCACGAGCGGCTTGCTTGAAATGTTCTCGTTTAAAAACTTGTTTCTGCCTGTTGCTGGCTTGTCTATCTTGTGCTGCAATTGCTCTTTCCTCCTTTTGCATTTTTGCCATTATGAGTTACTGTTTGCCGTCTTAGTGCACCCCTTTCTAACTAGCCCCTGATACGACCGCCACTGCCACCGGCATTGCTGTCGTTTATACTTCACAAACCCCATTAGCAAATTCATGCTGCTCCTGCTACGACTCCTCCAGCGCCCCTTGCTGCGACTGCTACAGCTACCACTAAAAGGTGGGTGGAGGTTCCTGGGTTCATCTCCCATCGATGACTTCTGGCATACGCTTCTTTGTGGTACTTCACAGACACACTGTGGGCATCTAGGTTACGAGTCCTGCTTTGCCGTTCAAGTTGAAGTTGCGGGATGGTTCACTCTGTCTTCGTCCTTCTCTGATGGCTTTCTGCTTCGGGTGGCATGTTTGCAATGACGAGGGCTTGAAGCAGGCTGGAACTTACCATGAGAAGAAGGGCTATGCTGTGAATGATGTTCTTCTGGTCCATATCACGCCCTGGCGCTTGCACCCAACACCCTCCAAGATAAAGCCCCAGGTCTACCCATTCCTTAGAAGGCCCCCCCAAAACCCTTCAAAATCAAGGCAGGCTGAAAACCCTCTCTTCGTATCCTCGACGGGAGTAAGATTGACCATTAGCGCACAGGAAAGCGCAAACTGTGCGCAATATGGAGGACCCCAGCAACATGCTAAATCATGAAGTGCCCCCGGCCGGTTTGCATTACAGCCTCGGCCGCCGGCTGCAGTACACCCAGCAGGGGCGCAGAGCAGGGGCCAAACTGCGAAGGGCCTCTTAAAGCAGGTGTAATTTAGTTGCAGGGTCAGGGCTACTTGGAGAAGTGTGGCAAGTGTAGAGCAAACACATGCAGCAAAACCCACAGTGGAGCCGGGGGCAGGCCGAAAGAGAAGAAAGGTGAAAGAAAACGAGCAGGCAGAAGACAAAAAACAAGGGGAAGCCGGAGGAGGAAGGGGGGGCCGGAGGAGGAAGGGTGGGGGGGAGGGGGGGGGGAAGAAAACAAGCCAAAAAGAAGTGCACGAAAAAGTCGCAATGGAAAAAACACGCGAGGGCAGGACAAGACGGAAGGGTGGGAAAAGGGGCCGGGGGAAGGCCCGGGGGAGGGGGGCCGGGGAAGGGAGGGAGGGTCGGGGGGGGAAGCTTCAACGAGGAAGCAGGAGAGCCAAAGCACGCGAACGAAACATAAGAAGAAAAGGCAGTGGAGCCGGCCCGGGGGGGGGCAGGCCGAAAAAGCCAAAGCACGCGAACGAAACATAAGAAGAAAAGGCAGTGGAGCCGGCTCGGTGGGGGGCAGGCCGAAAGAGGAGAAAAGGTCGAAAAAACACGCGAGGGCAGGACAACACGGAAGGGTGGACTGGCCGGCCGGAGGAGGAAGGGGGGGCCAGCAAGAGGGGGAGGGGGGGAAGGAAGGAAAACAAGCCAAAAGAAGTGCAGACAAGACGGAAGGGTGGGAAAAGGGGCCGGAACAAAACAGCAAAACGAGAGCTTCAACGAGGAAGCAGGAAAGAAGCACGCAAACGAAACATAAGAAGAAAAGACAGTGGAGCCGGGGGCAGGCCGAAAGAGAAGAAAAGGTGAAAGAAAACGAGCAGGCAATCGAAAAAACACGCGAGGGCAGGACAAGACGGAACGGTGGGGAACCAAAAAAAGGAAAACGAGCGAGGAGGGCAGGGGAGGACGGGCCGGAGGGGGAGAAGAGAGAGAGGGAGGGGGGAGGGGGGGGGCAGGGCAGGGGGGGGGCCCGGGAGGGGGGGAGCAGGGGGAGGCAAATTCGGCAGCAAAAAAGGACGGAAGCCGGGCAAGGGGGTCGAAAACAGTCGCTAAAAACGGGTGGAAGTTTGCATAGGTAGAGGGTTGGTTAGTATTAACCATCAAGACGCCAGAGGCCTTTGGCCTCGGCGGATTAAAGGCAGTGCAACATTCTGAGATGAAGCTCGGCGGGCACCAGTAGCCTACTTATGCTTGTTTCTGGGCCTCATAATAAAGTCCGAAATCTCAAACCATGTATGAGGGTTATCGTTGTTGCTACATTTTTGTTCCGATGATGCGGTGTCGGTGCTTCGAATGTTCGGGTCGACACTCAACTCCCTGAGCCCAACACCGCAGGATATCCTAGTCATGGAGCTTATCCGTGCACCAACGTCAGGAGGTTCGCTTGCGTCTCATGCTTCAAGATCTGACGCACCACAATGCCCCTCGGCTCAAGTGAGTCTCGGGTGTATAATATCCCAACAAAAATTGACATACTGCCGGTTCCTTCGTTAGCAGTTAGCATCGCAGACGAGAGTTCTTAAATCCTGGTAGCCTCATGGCTCCGAATACCGAAGCCTCATCCAGAAATGTAGGAGCACGTAGGAATAGCTTGAGACCGCAAGGTTGACTGCCTAATGTTACACCGTAAGGCCGAGACCCTGAAGCATCGAGACAGCGGCCTTACGGCACTTGAGCCGGTAAAAGCACGACTGGTGTCCTCTGGGCCGGCCCGCGGGTATTCTCGGAACCGTAGCCGTAGTCGTCCTCGTCGGAGCAGCAACCAGTCGCAGTGGCGGTGGCAGTGGTGGTGGTGGTGGAGCTGCAGCTGCTGGTGTGGTCTTGTGATGTCTACCAGCACTACCACCCAGCAGCATTGGTTCCTGGGAAAAGCATGAGAAAACATTGAGCAACGAAGGCTTACAGTGACAGACGAGAGCTCCTTCTAGCGCTCCCAGTGCTGGCACGCCGGTTTGTCAGCAGCCGGAGAACGTGCCAGAGCATTCCTAACGGTAGCGAAAGCAGCATCGAGTGCTGCACCCATCTTTGAAGCATTCATCGTGGTTTTAGCTATCGGGTCTCGACAGGAAGCGCTGCACCGTGAGATCGAGGAGCCTTGGTCATCGTTTGCCCTGTGTGCAGTTTGGGCTTTACGAGGTGTCACAAGCACAACTGAGCAAAGGATTTGTGTTTGGAGAGTTGAAGGGAGTTGGATTTGGAAGCGGCGAGCTCGTGGCTGTTTTTTCCAACTAGTCTTAATTAGTCGGCCATCATCGACAGAGTGTCCTGGTCAAGGGGATTTTTTCAGTTTGATGCTTCGTCTGCGTTCTACTTATGATGAGAGATCTCGAGATGTAGCAATGTCGCAGCCATATTTGCGATGACGTGTCTGATGTAGTGTGCCGAAATAGTGATTTGAGCCATGGGGATGCGTTGGTTGACGGCCGTGGCATGTCATGATATGCACTCGTAGTTTGAATTTCGTTTTCAGTGTATGACGAGGAATGAGCTCCTTCCATTCCTGGATCCCCAAAGCGTTCAGCATAGCTGCTGCAACACATATCTTTTCCCTTAGATGCGTAGCTACAGCTCTGCTCAGCCCTCAGCTCACGAGAATCCTAAGCCCGCAGTGCCAGAGAACCTCAACCCCATCCCTAAACATCCCAAACACCTGAGACCGTGAGAGTTTGGAGTCAGCTGCACCCCACTCGCATGACAGGAGCAGCAGCGCAGTGGCCACCCGAAGCCTGAGAACTCCAGAGAAGGCCCATGGGACTCTACACTCGTGTGTGCATGCACAGAGAGACATACATAGACATAAACGCGTACGTATACATATACGTATTCATATGGCAGGAATGTATGCACATACAGAAACCAGTATGTAAGTAACAAGTGTATGTATTTGTTTGTGCATCTGTGCATAGGGGTACATATGTGTGTACACACGCACAGATGTATACACACATGTGTGTGTGTATATATATATATTTATATTTATATTTATTTATTTATTTATGTATGCACACACGTCCAGAGACAACAATGCAACTTGCGCTCTCTCTCTCTCTCTCTCTATGTGTGTATGTGTGTATATATATATATATATAAATACGAGTATGAGGCGCGTCCTCCAACCCAGGCAAAATATCTATCTATATATATATATATGTATATGTATGTGTATATATATATATACACATACATACATATATATATATATATATATGTATATATGTATTTGTGCATATATATATATATATATAGAATATATATATATATATATATATATGTACATATGTGTATATGTCACATGTGCATAATTATGTGTATGCGGTAGGGAGGGAGGGAGGGAGAGAGCGAGAGAGAGAGAGAGAGAGAGAGACGGACAGACAGAGACAGACACAGACGGACACAGACGGACACAGACGGACCCAGACAGGCACAGACAGACACGGACAGACACGGATAGCCACGGACAGACACAGACAGAAGCGGACAGACGAAGAGGCACAGAGATGTATATGTTCGTGTATGTAGGGAGACAGGTTTCCAGCCAGAGATATGGTTCTGCGGCTATGCATTTACAGATTTGTCACATTCAAGCGTCCATGGGCATGTAGAGCTATACATATCCGATATGAAAAGGGTTTGCAGGAGTTTCTTGTGGTTTCGCACATGTCGACCAAACCTGCAGGGGTCGAATCAGCAACCATGCAGCTTCACATGCGGGCCCCGGCGCCCGCTCAAGCATGCTGCCAGCAAGGGCAAGGGTGCAGGTGAATGTGGAAGTCTGATTACTTTCCACTGTTTAAGTTACTACATTTGACTGGCTCTCGCGCCTTTATGTCCTGACTGCCGCTAGTAGGTTCGCTGGGTGATCGGACTAGGTTCAGGGTAACCTTGGCCCAGGTCGAGTAATTACCCCGAATGAAAGGGTTAGCAATGGTTGACTTATCACGATTCCGACGGATTCCGACATAGGTGCAGTTGGGGTGGGGTTGTTGCAGTGACTGCCAGTTCAGAGCCGGCCGGTGCAAGCGATAGTTGTACTTCCCGAGCCCAGTGCAACCCCGTGCCGTGAAACTGGCTCAAGTCGTGAAGAGGTATGCCACAAGACTTGAAGTCGTTCCATGGCTGTACCTCCCTCCTCCCGTGTAGGGGACCTGTTGATTTCAACACGCCGGGATCCTATCAACGAGATTCTGAGAAAGCCATCGCAGGCATTGCTGCTTCAGAATTGGCTGGGCGGAAACAGCGTAACCCGCCAGACGACCGGAACTAGCGGCAGCGCATCTTTATCCTTTGCCCGGGTAGTAGCACCCGGAGGCTGTGGGAACGGCGAGAAGCATGGAGAGGAGATGGAGCTGTTCTTGAGGAGAGTGCAGGAAGATCCTACGGCGTTTGAGCACCTCATCGACAAGCTTCGGAGCACGATCCTTGCCAGGTCGCTGCAAAGCTCGCTAGTAACAGTAGCAAGAGCTTCGCCGCAGATGATAAATGTCAAGGTGAAGAAGTGCCAGACCCGAGCAGTGTCGTTGTGAGCTGAGGATCCGGTCCTTGTGGCCTTTCGTGACGTTGAAGTTCGATTACTTCGCCACCCAAAATCCCATTAGCTCTTTACAGATCCCTATGGGCTGGGCACTATAGGCTCTAAAGCCTGCGTTGAGGGACGCTTCGAACCTGAACCTCGGCCCTCCTGCACTTCACTGCGAGCCGCGCATGCAACTCTTGGGGTTCAGGTTTCAATTCTTCGGTATGTAAACCGTAAACCCTAGAATCCCAGAACATAGCCCTGTACGCAAAACACCTCTTCGGACAGAGGCATGGATGGAGACGTCCTACTCCTCCCGTCTTGAGTTGCTTTAGACCTGAAATTCTTCCGGAATTTGCTCTGATCCTTCCCTTACCAGCATGTGGTGTTGACATTAGCATGAAGGGGCCCTGCATGGGGCACTGCTAAGATCAGGAGGTCCATGGATCGGATCGGAATTCGGACAAACCGTCTCGCTAAAGCTTCCAATCCTTGCGGTGCACGAGTAACCTGCGTGTCTGTGTGCAATCACCAACAGAGTGGCATGTATGTATCAGTAGTTATGTATGTTTCGGCCGTGGCAGCTCTGCACCCCAGCTTGGCTCGTCGCGCTGAGCTTTGTTTCAGAAATGGCGGTGCAGCACACCTCGGTTTTAGTTTCGTCGGCCCCGTCTTGGGTTTTTGTCATACTTGGGAAGCTGGCAGCTGGATCCTTAACCCGGATCACCGCTGCGATGTGGCCGGGCTGCTGCCGGTTCTTGCACGCCAGGTTGGCCCCACACTGGGACCAACAGGGCACAGGGTGTGCAGAGCTTCGGAAAACGCTCAACCAATAAACTCTAAAGGCCCATGGTGCTTTGTCTCGCACACCCAGCAAGTGTACGGCCAAGACCGAATGCTCTGCTCAATTTTTTCCCATGTTTTCCTTTGGTCTGTGCATGGAGGCCTCCCAAACGAACAGTCGCTACAGCTACAAAATAGATGCGGTTCCCTTGACTTTAAGAAGCGGGTGTTGTATATACTAGGCGGAGCCTCCAGGCGACTCAGCCAATGGATACGTTTGGTTCAAGGCGAGTGAACCAAGGAGGCAAGTTTCTACAATTGCCGTACTTTGGCTTCTTAGTTGTCCAGAGAAGAGTGCCTGGGCCCCACAAAGTGCTAAACAGTCTTATACGTCCATTTGAGGAACTCGCTCTTTGCTCTTCTACGGGATGGTGCGCTTCAGGTTAGGGTGTAGTTTCAAGGGCCAGGCTCAGAGCTCGAATAGGGTCCTGGCGCCGCTGTCAACCCTTATGTCTTGAAGGTGAGCTGTGCTCGCTGAGACACGAGAGTAGGTCTCGTAGACTAGATGGGGTAAACATTAAACCACGGTTTGTGTGTGAAGAAGAGCCTGCTCGATTCAGCACGTGTCTTTACGTGTGGGTGTGTGCGTGTTGCGCGTCTTTCACCGCAGGTGTGGTCAGTTGCGCGTCTGGCAAATGGTGCATACAGTTCTTTGTAACGCAATGAAAATACATTGCAGAACAGCTCAGTTTTCTGAAAGATACACAGGAAATGCGACCAACATTCGCAGAAGAGCACACAAGCACAAATACAGTACACCACAATGCGAGGCAGCGCCATACAGAGGATTGCACTACACTACCAGTACATAGGTACGTGTACACACACTCACTAAAAAACATGCCTACAGTCTGTTTGTTTGTCCGTCCGTTTGTCCGTCCTGCGCGTTTGGGTGTTTGCCTGCCTGCCTGCCTGCCTGTCTGTCTGTCTGCTCGTCCGGTTGTCTGTTTTGTATGCATGTTGTATGTATGCATGCATGCAGGCATGCACATCGGCAGGCATGTGGGTATGTACTTACGTTTCTTCGCATACATGCATTTTGATAATTGTTTATTGTTTGCTTGCTTGCTTGCCTGTGTGTAGCCATGCACATGTATAAGCAGGCAGGCAGGCTGGCAGACAGGAATGCATGCATGCGAACAAGCCTGTAAGGCATGTAGGTTTGCAAGATATGTATGTATCTGTGTTTGATTGTTCGTTTGTGTTGTCGTTGTTGCTGCTTGCTTGCTGGCTGGCTGGCTTGTTTGTTGGATTGTTTGCTCGTGTGCGTGTTTGCTTGCTTGCCTGTGTGTAGGCATGTACATGTTCACATTTTTGTGCGCATTAAGAACATGCTTTACAGTATGCATCTATATATGAAATTATATGTATATAAATGTACATATGTATCAATGTGGATACATGTGTATATGTATGTATATATATACATACATACAAGTAATGCACATATGTATGTAGGTATGTATGTATGTAGCATACTGTGTACTGCCGGGCCAGCATCACTGCATCTGCGTGCCTTTGGGGGAATCATTTGGTTCACGTGCAGGCTATTGTCAACAGCTCTGGTACATCGCTTGGCATAGTGCCTTTCACAAGCCACGGGCGTGATGCACGCATCAAGAAGGTGTGGTGGTCACGGCGGGTCATGTTTGGGGCATAGAGGAGGCAGTAAGCATTTCTGGTTTCTGCTGGATTTAATTTCATGCAGCTTGCCTCAAACACTCGGCCCGCGAATTAACGTCAAGCTGACACTGACGGCATGAAGCTGTTCGGGTTGACATATGAACCCCTTGGACCATGCCAGAAGGAACTCCGGACCGGAAATCCCCTAATGCGAAGTCCTACAGTAGAACCATATCTCTACATTCCAGAGGTCTCTGCGTTTGACTTTGAATGGAACCATGTCCTACGAGAAGTTCACTTTAGGTTCTCGTGGCGTGACATAGTGCTGCACGTTGGAAGGTGGGCAAATAACGCATCTATCTCCCTCGGAGCTGAAATGGACCGGAGGTCTTCTCATGGTCTTATGGTTGTGCTGTCCAGTGGACTTGAGACTAATTGTAGCGCACCCATGCCTGGCAGTACCGAGAGCGAGAGTGCAATCTTAAAGTCTCGAATCTGACGCCCTGGACCTTTCCTTGCAGGCTGCCCTGATCGGGATGACTTCGGTGCAACTTACCGGCACTGGTCTGCCGGGCGTTTTCGATCGCCGGCTGCATGTGTACATGTCTGCATACATGTACATGTGTGTGTGTGTGTGTATCTGTGGTGTTGACACGTATATATATATATATATGTAAGTGTATATATATATATATATGTCATGTATGTATGTATGTATGTATGTACATATGTGCGTACCTGGGTATGTACATATGCGGGTATGTATGTATGTATGTATGCATGTAAGTATGTATGTATTCATGTATGCATGTGGTATGTTTGGTATGTAGCATTAGCATTGCATGCCCACCCACACGTATTCGAGCGTACATATAGGTACATGTCTACATACATACCTACATGTGTCACACATGACAATGCAACGCACTACATGGCCAGAGTTCACGTCTCTAGTGCCATGCATATCTTGCATGTCCTACTTTTTATAGTTGCGTACGTTACATGATGCATTGCGCGTAATATGTATACAGCATACATCATATATGTATACAGAACATAACTCAAACGCCTTGCAACATGCAAATGCACAACATACATGGCTCTGCGTTGCAGACATAACGTCATTAGCATGCACAGCTATTGTAACAAAGGCAACAGGCAGAATATACACAGCACGCATAATTAGTTCACCTACCATGCATAGCTTTGCAGGTCATAATGTACACACACACACGCGCACACACACACACAAACGCATACGTACATGCATACATACACATGTACACACGCGCGCATATCTGCATTGCATGCGCGCCTTCAGACATGCATGCTTGAATACATGGCAGATCCATTGAGATGTTCATTCGTTCCTTCGTCGTATTGTTCTTCATTCAATGCTCAGTTTATTCATATGCACCCGTACGCATACGTACACCCATGCGTACATGCATGCATACATACATGTCCGGTCTTGTACGGTCTGACGGTCCGGTTGTGTGGTGCTGGTCAGGCAGCAGCACGCACAACGCATAGCGGTGAAGACTCCTTGTCCGTCCAGGCGCTGGGATTTCCGGAGCTGTAATTCTTCAGTGTTGGCACTGAAGCTTATGACTTCTCGATACTTTGCGGCCATAGCTCATGGCATGCCAGCAGCTATCAGTGCATTGGTTTTGCTTGTCGGCTTTACATGCCCTTCTTGAGTCAATATGAGTCAGTGTTGTTCGTAACCGTGACTCCATGCATGCCCTGAATGCACCTGATGACGATTCTTGCAATCTCTCGACAAATACAACCACTGCACTGCACCAACCTTGCATCTGAGGCGGTTCCAGCAAGGGCAGAAAGGGCATGTCGCGATGACCAATAGGCGAGACAAGCTAAAACCCAAGGCAACGCACAGTTTTGTGCCAAGCGGTATGTCATTAGCTCGAGTTTCAGATCCGCTGACTTCTGACATGCCACCACAAATTCATCTTGACGAAAGAAACCTTATCGCTGTCCAGCCGCAACCCTGCGGCGCTGAACAACATCACCTGTAACTCCTATAGAGCCCGAAACCGTATTCAACCCTAAAACCTTTAAAACACCGGACTCATGACAAAGCGAAATGAACCGAAGCAATCGATGAACGCAAAAGACCCCCTGTGAAGCGTCCAAATACAGTAAAACCCTTTGAACTCCAAAGGCCCTAGAAGCCAAACAGCAAGCCTAAAGCCGTATCAAGCATCGGAAAACCTTACAAACTTGATCTCCGAAACCGTATCGTCTAAGCGCCCCCCTCCACAGCTTCAATAAATACATGACCCACTAACCGACCCTAACCTCTCAGGCGGGCGAGCTTCGAACGGCGCTTGCAGAGGCTTACGAAGAGCTCTCGCGATGGCAACAGGAGCCCTGAGGTTTTTGATTTGGGAACTTTAGGGTCTAGGATGTAGGATTCAGGGTGCATGTTACAAGGCTTCAGCAGCCTTCTGGGCATAGCCGGAATGGCTAGTCCCTCTTTGGGCCCTGCGAACTCGCAACAGCAATCAACAGCTACTGTTCTCACAACTCCAGACCTGCACGTGCGAAAGGAAGATCCATCTGCCAGCAATACTTTGCACAGCTACTTGTGCAGACACTTGGATGCGACTAAATCCTCGCATGTTTTTGCGACGGTTCAGTTTGTTTGCGTGGCAGTGTGGTGTTACTTGCCAGACTGTCGTGCATGGAAACCTGCGAATTCGCATAGATGTCAAGACTGTCAAGAGTTAAGTTTCTCGCCCGATGTTGTTTTGCTTTCATCTCCTTTAACGTCTATGGTTCCTAACATGCCCAGCTGTTTTATTGAAAGGATGATTATGAGTATGAGAAGGGCCATGACAGCATTGACACCGATACAGCGGTGACGGCGCGGGGAAGCACAGACATTGCGGATGTCAATGCTGATGGCAAGGAGGAGGGGAGCCGGAAGGAGCAGGATGGAGGGCAATGGCAAGCATGAGTTTGCCGAGTGACCTTCGATGCTTGAAGCCTTCAGGCCCGTAAAAACCGTGTGAAGAACTCAGGACGTTCCTCAGCGCATGTTGATTCCAGCACAAGGACCGGCTCCAGAAGCTTTTGGACTCTTTGGACTCCTGGCTAACTGCGAAGTTCCGGTTAGAAGGTGCAGTTGATGTGCTTGCAGTGGCCTGAATACCTGTTCTGCAGATTGTCCGGTCAAGTTTTTTTCTAGACTTGCAGCGGCTACCGAAGTCCACATATGACTTGACGGGTTCAGAGTTGAGAATTTAGACACGAATCCACTTGCTTGCATGTCTAGCATTCGTGAGAATCCAGTTGTCCACACGGGTTCACCGATCAGGCCTATTCGATCAAAGTCTGTTGTCTTTGCAGACGACGGGCCCGGCAAGCCGGCCCGTCTCATTATCAAAGGGGAAAAGGAGGGACCCTTAATAAGGACCCCTAGGTATATACCTCTTATTCTATTGGCCTAGCTATTATATACCCATTATATAGCCAGGGTCCCCATTAAGATTCCCTCCATTTCCCGTTGGACATTATCACGATTGCACTGCGAAGTTCCCGGATTCCCAATCTCACTTAGCGGATACGAGGACCTCAGCTCGGCGGGACAAAAGATTGCCCAACCTGAAACACATGAAGTAGGGCTTATATTACCATTTTGGTGAGTGTAGATAGGGCTCTTTTTGAATTTTGGTGAGTGTATGTATTGGGTTTTATTATGGGGATACTAGTAATATAAACCATACTCTACATGCTCAAAAGGGATCTGGGCAGAATCGAAATAATGAAATCCCCATCACATGCACCCCTCGAGATGGATCCAGATTGGCGGATGCATCTGCGTTTTCAAACACGGCAACTGACAGGACTGGGCTTCCGCTACCAAGCACGGACAGAGGAAGATGATAAAAAGCGAGTTCAGGCTTTGTGTTAAGAATCTTTTGGAAGCATACCACCAGACTCTATCATGTCCATGAAGTTAAGTTCTTCGGCTGGTGCTAGGATGAAAGTGTGCATGCTACGGCGAGCTGCATTTTGGACTGGTCTCTTCTTGGTGTTGCCACTGATGATATCCTTGAACCTGATTCCACGGTTTGTCGAGATTAGTTAGGGCTGCGGGTTGCCGAACGCACATCTGAACGAAAGTTTCCGCGAGGTTGTTGGATGACTCATAGTCTCGAGCCAAATCTAAACCAGCAAGCAAGGAGTCGGAATGTCTCAAGTTCAACGGGCACCGTAAATCCAAAGATTTAGTTGTGGGTCATGGTAGTAGCTTCAAGTTTCAGGGGCAGTTATAAGGTGGGTTATAAGTCCCCGAATATGAGTTATAAGTATAGTTACCCTACTTTTCACCCTAGTGAAGCATTCCACATTAGCTCGGGTTGAAGACTCTCTGAGGCCTTGGCTGCTGCAGAGCAAGGCCTCACGCTGCTGAAGGTCCTGAGCAACAGCAGCAAGGCGCGTGCAACGAAGCCTCGAGTAAGTCGCAGCCCTATCAGTCTTGAAAGCCTCTGTGCATTTTGCCGGGAAAGGCTATTCCCGCCTGATGTTGTATTTACTCTGCATTCGCACTTTATTTACGAAGTAGCTTCGCGCTGCGAGTGTGTATATGGCTGTGATGGTGAGAATATCCTGATATCGGGAGTTCGAAAATTGCGACCCTTACTGGGTCATTAGAACAAGAGAGAGACGACACCTACGTGATTTTTGGAAGGAGCCCTTACATCCTAAAGGCCCTGAAGGCACTGAATTGTCGTCAAAACACAAAAGCGTAGCTTTGAGGCCTCGGCACAGAGTTCGAACCTCTCTGGCCGTCGGCTTCTATCGTATGGGCTTTAGGCAAGTTCTTGTAGAGTGTGAGTTTAGGACTTGCAGTGTTCAGGGTTATGGAGTTTAAGATGTAAAGGCTTAGGGCTTGCAGCGCGTAGGCTTGACAGTGTTTACGGTTTAGGATTTGTAGGTCTCAAAGTTTAGGTCGTTTACGTTTTGCGGTATTCAGGTGCAGGTTTGGGGGCAGGGCTGATCATGACATCAGCGAGCCGACATCAGCCTCAACACAAACTGCAAACCCAATAGTAGGAGGCAGAAACTCTGAACCCCATAGCCGCCATAGCCCTAAGTCCCCAGAGAGAACAGCTCTAAAGGTCGAGGAAATGGCAGCTCTTCTCAAGGCCGGGGCCTCCTTCTCCTTGTACCTGTGCTTTCGCGGGGCGAAGCAGTGTTGATTCAGCAGTGTTGATGCTGGTGTTTGGGGGGTCTCCGGTGTTTGGGTGTTTGAGTGGTTGATTTGGGGCTTTCACACGGGGGTTTCGAGTTTCGGCTCAGTTCAGTACAACGTCGTTGGCACCGTACTCGATGCTATCCCCGGCTGGGTGAAGTACGACTGAAGCATTGAAGTCCGAGGCAGTTCTTTTCTGGGCTTTCCTTGGCTTCAATTCCTTCGAAGTCCTGAGGTAGCCTCTGGACCCAAAACTTCCCTGAAGCTGAAGCTTTGAAACTCCCCGGAGCATCTCCTTTGACCCCCTGAAGCCCGGGGCTCCAAGGCGAAGAGTGGGGACCAGGAGTGTCCCTTTACGCGAGAGAACTAAACTTATAGACCTCCAACAAGAAACCTACGGATAACAGATCATGCAGACTGAAAAGGGGACCTTGTTGAAAAACGGCCTGCCGAAGATCAGGATCTTTGCCACATCCCGGCCGGTAAGTCCAGGTGCGTTGAAAGAAACAGGACTGAGGGAAAAGGCTGAGCTCCAGGGCCCAATGTTAACCCCAGAAACTCCCCCCAAAGACTGTGAGCCCCGGCCCGCACCCCTTCATCGTGCTATGAACCTCAGAGCAGACCAGGTCTCTGACTGCCTCATGGCGGTTGGCAAGGGCAAGACGGCCGTGATGCGCGGGTGCCTTTGGTCAGGATTCAGTGTTCGGCCTTCATGTTGGGGGTTCTCAAACACGTTGCCCCGTTTGTGATGACGTCTTTGGCCTGAAATTCAAGTCTTGGAGGCAAGTTAACGTGCAAATTGTGCAGCCAAAATGCATCACCACAAAGCGCTGCAACCCAAGACGTCAGGACTGGGGTCCAGCCAAAGTCAGTGCAGCACATTCCAGTCGAATTCGATCAGTTGGCGCTCCACAAAATAATGCAGTGTAGCCTTAATCTCTGCTCGAATCATTAGGTCCATATACTGCTAGAGGAGCTCAAGTCACAGTGCTTCTTCTTAGCAGTGGAAGTAGCCTGTAGTTTCCTGGCCTTCACTTCAAGACATGTTTTCTTTCAGACTGAAAGCTGTCAAGATCGATTCCGTAGAGGGTAAGGCCAATGATAAAGCTGCAATATAGGCTGTCGCCAGCCCAGAAGAGCCCGTTCATAACAGTGTTTCGGTCAGTTGAGGCTTCAAGCTTCAGCTGAAATCACTTCAACGTCGGTGCATTCAACTTCTGTCCCCACCTATCCCGACAAATAATCCAAGTAGAACGCGTCATTACAAAAAGCACAATTATTTGTTTGATTCTGAGGGGGTGACAGTTGAGCACACCCCGATACCGCTTTCTAATCATCCTTTCCCTATACTTCCGTGTTCATAAGCTCGGAAGTTTCCCTATACTTCCGTGTTCATAAGCTCGGAAGCTGTTGAAGCAGGCAAGAAGCCGCGCAGCAATGCAACGAGACCGGGGATGTTTGGGCCGGGGTTATGGCACTACAGGCACGTGCTGCACCTGCCGTGTGTTCACAACACATGCAATGCAAAAAGTTGCATGTGTCTCTTGCCACTTCTGCACCCTCTTCGCTACAGAACAATATTCGACAGGTTGGTGTCAACAGATGTATTGGCTAGGTTTGCCCAATTAATGCTCTTCTTTGGACCATGGGTCACTTCCGACATACTTGGCAGGGAGTACGCAAACAGCTACCGAGGCATATCGGCCCAAGCACGGTTTGCGGTAGACTCGTGCAGGACAACTAGCAGGCGTAGCAGTTGTACCTGAAGCCCTAGGAGCACTTATATGAGCAGCTTTGGAATAACGCAGCTTGTTGTGAGGGTTCCTGGCCCACGGGACATATTGCACGTTACCAGCGACGCGAGTAGTCCTCTATCAGCAGATTCCAGCATGACGATCACCACACGCTCAGGTTGAAAGCAGCGCTTGGGCATGGAGTCCGCAGGTGTGCTTGCAAGCGTACACACTAGAATGTATGTGATATAATATATATATATATACATACATACATACATACATACATATAAAGAAATACATATCTTCATCTCGCTGCCATGGCGCAGTTTCAAGACTGCCTTGATGGCCTGGGAGCCGTGAAAGCGGCCCTGGAAGCCGGACAGGATGAGGCTGGTACCTGAGGGCTTTGCAGCAGAGGGGGAGAGTTTAGGTTTGGTAATGTAGGAACCTGATTAAGAAACCCTGGGTCTTTATTAGGGTTCTTTGTATGAGCCCACCAATTTTGGGGTTAGGCCCTGGGTTTCTTAATCAGGTTCCTACATTAGGGTTCATGCAGGGTTTAGGGCTCAAGAAAAACTAAGTAACAGCCCTTGGAGTTGGCCTCCGTCAAGATGATTTGCAGGTCAAGGTCTGGCTAGGTTTGAGTCCAGTAGCAACAGAAGGGCTCAAGACACACAGTGTCAACAGATTTTCGACGTCGAACCACCGCCAAAACTTCGCCCTACAGCAACGCTCGATCTCCGAAATCTTGTTGACAGTGGTATGTCAGTGCCGGCATGTAGATTGTGCTCTGCTGGTTGTTTTGTCGTGGAAGGTCAGCAGACCCAGCCACGCCGCCACACGACCCAAATCCCAGCCATCGCCAGCCCTTTCTTTGTCGTTGAACCCGGCTGAGTCCCCGACTTTGCCCACAGTTCCGGAGCACCCCGCCTAAACCCTCATACTCGATTCGTAAGCCCTAAAGTGCACTAAGAACTGCCGTGCTTGCTGTGGCTTGCGTTGCAGGAGCCAGAATTGGAGCCTGTACAAGCGTAAACCATCCTGAACCCTTAACCTTTCTGGGTCTTTGAGACCCTTCGCAACCTGGCGGCTGCTCGCAGGTGCGCATGGCCATGCGGTCACAAAGCCGAAGCTCAGATCAACCAGCGTATCCAGTGTTTGTTGTGTCCTTTGCGGGGTTTGGTATTTTTGGCCCCGCTTTCGACCGTCACACGCATTCGGCCCTCAGCACGGGTTCAAGAAGGCGTCAGGCTTTGGCGCTTTTTAGTCCTTGGAGTTTACGGAACCTTCGGGCTTTGGGTCGGGCAGTAGTTTCATTCGGACTGCCCACTGCCTCCAAGGCAGAAACGGGTGGTTTCTTTCTCCTTGGGCGGGACACTTCAGAAAACCAGGGCTGGGGGGTGTTGCGTTGGATGCTGACCTCCCACGACTCAGCATGGAATTCAGTCCGATGTGTAGTCAAGCTCCCGTTTCTTCTGGTGCTCAAAAATTGCCCGGGCTTTCATGTGTGTTCGACGGGTGCCCACCACGGCGCTTCCGGCAAGGAGACCTTGGGCTCGTGAGATAGAACTGACCGTGGGTTTCTGTGTTTGGGGGTTCGTGTGATGTTGTTAATAGCAATGATGATAGAAAGAATAGTGGTCAGTAGTCACATAATCATAATCGTAAAAAACTAGCAATAATTAGGACGCCGGAGTTGAGAGCCCAATGCAGCCTGAGTGGACGAGGGCGAGGGCGTAGTGCTTGCGATTGAGGTTTGCCTGGCCGGCAATACCCGAATCAGTTCTAGTGCAATGTACCTTTGCACCCGGCAGATATTCTCAGCACTGCAGGCCTCCCCCAGAGTGGGGACTTCACCCGCAACAACGGACAAACAGGGACGCCGCCTGATGCGCGCGACTCCGTAAGATCCCACACAAGTCCCGCAAGACATAGCAAAGAGAGAGCCAGTAAGCTGTCGGAAGACCGATGAATACCACGCAAGCCCGAACCAGCACCCCAGGCTTGCTTTCGAGGGTGGCTGATGAGGTTCGGTGCCGGCTTTTGAAAAGGGACACGTGGGCTTGCACCCTGCATTGAGCTCTTGGGGAGTTGAGCTTTGAGATTTGGGCAAGAGCTGGGAGAAGGAGTAGCACCGAGGCGTTTGAATGCTCCCCCCAAGCTTGCTGTCACTAGAACACACTAGAGCCGACTGGAGCACTTACAGCCTTTAGCAGTGGGTAATGAGTGAGAAAACAAGGCGACAGCATTAGCCTCCGTCTAGAGAAAAAGCGACAGCCAAACTTTTCATCCTTGCAGGTCTTGAGCCTCAAAAGCATGCTGCAGCCAGAGGAGCAGAGTCGGTTGGCGATTACCGTGTGATTCTTGGAGGTTCGTTGGTTCTCAAATCTGGTGCGGAAGACCTGCATGTCTACTTGAAACTTGCATAGCGAACTTAAATGCCGGGTAGGTTTGTGATGGCTTGCAAGAGCTAAGATACAAAACATTTGAATTGAGCAGGATTGCCGGACTAGGGTTCTTTCGGCCAGCAACAGTGGTGTGCTTTTTCATGCTGTGTGTCAAGGCTCAGACGCAAGTGGAAGCGCAGACCATGCAGGTTTGGAACCTTGTGCCCTAACACACTGGCCCATACAGCCGAGAAGCTCCAGTCGTTTGTTAAGTACTGGGGCGTTTGTGTGTGTGAGAGAGAGAGAGAGAGAGAGAGAGAGAGAGAGAGAGAGAGAGAGAGAGAGAGAGAGAGAGAGAGAGAGAGAGAGAGAGAGAGAGAGAGGGGGTAACACCCCTGCACCATAACCCTGGCGAAAGAAAGAAGAGCAAAGCAAAGCAAAGAGAGAGAGTGAGAGTGTGTGTGTGTGTGTCTCTGTGTGTGTACTGTATACATATATACATATATACATATATACATATTTATATACATATATACATATACAAACATACACATACATTTTGAGTGTTTGTGTGCGTGTGTATTTGTACAGCAGTGCATCTAGGCTACACGGTCCTGTGCAATGCTGCGTTATGTTACAGTACTGATGGCAAGGTTAAGTTAAGTTCTATGACATGACATACCAGGACACCATTGCACTACCATGCCGACCTTGCACTACATTGCAACTGCAGCTTGCTGCATGATGTTGTACTGGCCTGCGGTGCACATAGGTATTCGTAGTGCTTTAGTATTTCAGTGTAGGTCCACACGACCTTTTAAGTAAACAAGCAGACAAATAAGCAGATAGGTAATTACTGCATGGATAAGCAAGCTAGACAACTTCACAACTCAAGACAACTTTTTAAAAGCACAACGTCTGGCAAATACCAGTATACATGCGAGTGTGCGTGTGTATAACGTTTATATATACACAAACATGCGAACACTGTACAGATATTCAGGTGTGAGCTGCACATGAAGTGGTGCGCGGAACAGTTGTGATTGCGGGAGGAGAGGCCGGCCGAGTCAAGGATAGCTTCCGTCGCTGAGCAGCTCTACCGAGCTCCTCACTCAGCCTTTTCACAAATGCTTGAAGGGTTTAGAGATAAAAGGTTTCAACACTTCCATCAGAATCCCAAAAGGTTGACCAGAAGGGCACTGTTTTGATGGGGCGTAGCCACCCCTGGCGCAAGAGAGACAGCTCAGTCAAAGAAGTCCGAGCACACCCCGCCCCCCACCCCCCGCACCGGCCTATGGATGCAACGACAGAGAGAGACCTCCGGGGATGTGTACCGCTTGCGATCTTTCAAGCGTTAAGACACAGGCACTCTAAATCGAAACGCCCGGGTCCTCGGAAGGATCTAGTCAGAGTTGTGAGTTCTGATGAATTTAGTGCGACATCACTGCCCCGAATACTGCCACACTGTTGGCTTGTGGGTGCTGTCCGTTGTTGACTTGAGCCCGAAAGTGCTGAAGCTTGGTGCAAGGAAGTGTCCTTGTCTATATAATCACTCAGTCGTCAAGGCATACGCCGGGTCTGACAGTAGGCCTCCTGGCCCTAAGATCTGGTTGCGCCTGCGCTCTAGGCTCTAAGGGTTTAGCTCCGGGAGCGCTCTAGACGTCTGGCGCCTTGAAATTTTTTTCTGCCAAGGTCACCTTCCGCGAAACATCGGAGGTTGGTAGATTTTGCGGTGTGTCGCAAGCCATCAGAGTTTGTTTTCCGTTGTGGCGTCCAAGGCTCCCACGAGTGTAGAATACTAGCAGTGAACTTCAGACTCATGCAGGTCGTTCTATGTAACTCGCTGCAGACTGCAGATTCGTGCAAATCGTTCTGTGTAATTCGCTGCAGTCTACATCAAAGAAGTCCAATCCCGGAATCGTGCTGTCCGCTGTCCAACAGGCTGGTGGCAGTTCCCCCACATCAGACGCAGCGTAACTTGGGGCATCATCGTGGGCGTTTTTATTCATTTGCAGCATGCGGTTTTTGCACAGGCATGTTTGAAGACGGATCGGAAATCAGCATCCCCTTTAAGGTATGCCAACTAAGAGATAAACACATGCGTAGCCTGGCAAGACCAAGAAAGTCCATGTTGCTAGACTACTACGTGGCTCAGAAGTCACTGAATGTTTGCGACATCTGAAGTGTACTGTTGTGCTACCGGCTCTGGCACAAGTCTTGTTGCTAACATGTAGTGATTCGCCCGACATTAAACAAAGATGTTGACTTTGGGCTTCGCCACGATTGCAGAACGTTGCAAACGGGCCCCTGACTTGTTGTATCCGTCAATACGGCAACACGAAAACGGATGAGAAGGCACTGACGGAGGGTATCACTGAACTCCGTCGCACCCTTGCTCATGCATGCGAGCGCACGGGCGCACGCACACACGCACATACACCCACACCCACCACCCACCACCCACCCACCCACGCCCGCGCGCACGCACGCACGCAGGCATGCGCGCACGCACGCACGCACAAACGCACAGACGGACACAGACAGACAAACACACACACACACACACAGACAAACACACACACACACACACAAACAAACACAGACACACAGAGAGACAAGCACAAACATGCACACACGCGCCGACCCCCCACACCCACGTGCATGGCACTCATTCACTCATCGCATTGATTCATCCATTCATTCATCCATTCCATCCATCCATTCATTCAGTCAGTGAGTCATTCATTCCGTACATCCATTCATTCATGTTCATCCATCTGTCAGTAATTTCACTTCATTGAAATGAAATGAGTGAATGAATGACATGAATGGATGGCTGAATGAATGGTTGAATCAAAGAACGAATAGATAACCAAGTAGACATGGAGAGAGGAAAGAGGGAGCTTGCTCCATGTTGCCTGCCTGTATGTAGTGCGAAGTTCTCGAGTCCATACAAAAGCCTGGAGGCCCCTTCAGCTCAGCTGTGTCTTGTGAAATCCTGGGCTTCGGGTTTCGAGCTTGGGGCTTGGTCTAACACTCAGGGCGTTTTACGCAAAAAGGTTGGACCAGGTTGAGAGTCTACAAGGAAGCTGAGAACGGCTCTAGAGCCCTGTGAAGATTCGGGTTGCCACGTCTCCAGCCGGCCCGTCATTGGGTTGGTAGCGCTTTGCCCGACTTTGCGACATCCCAATCCCGGCGTTTTGATTTAGACCTGTCGAACCTCGCCTTGCAGACCAGAGCCCCACCCTGAACACAAACGCCAAACCTCCTGAGCCTTTGCCAAGTCGGCCACTGTCACCACCGAAGCGCGTGCTCGTGGCTTGGCCAGACAAGCCCGATGTTCAAGGGTTTGATAGAGTTACGGTTTGTAGGGAGCAAGTTCTTTGCTATCTTTGCTGTAAATTTGCGGTTCAAGTCGTCCTTGGCCTCTTGGATGCTGGGAGTTAACAGCTGTTGGCGCTGAAGGGGTGGTAATGCTTTGCGAGTCCTTGAAGGCGTGTTCCTGTTTTGGGAGTGGGGGTGAGGAAGGCTTTAATTGGAAATAGTAGGGAGAACATATTTAAAAAGACTACCTTGCGAAGCTTTGCAGAGTGCGCCGGGGCACTCCCAGGCCCCTAAAACATCCTGGGTCCCCAAGGCCTTAAGCCCTACACAAGCCCCGAGCACCCAGCCAAGGCTCCACCGCTTGAAGAAGCCCAGGGTGACAAGACGGTGAAAGACAGCGAATTTTGGCAATCATTGAAAGATCCTCCGTGCATGTGCGGCTCCTCTAGGTTTTGCATGCTTGTACATACAGTCCGTTTCTTGTTCGTCCGCACGTCTTCGCATGCGTGTAAGTGATTATGCATGTACAGGTGTATGTGCGGATTCAGGTGTGTGTATAGCCCGTGTACTTGCATCTGTAAGTCTATCTGACCTACCTGTGCCACGGGCGGAGCCACAAACAAGCAATCCATCAAACAAGCTAGCAGGCAAGCAAACAAACAACCACACAAACACACACGCACACCGACACACACACACGCACGCGAACGATGTGGGGTTCTTACGTTCGAGTCGGGATGGGTTAGTCTGTGTCATAGCTACATGTGTAGGCGCACAAAACGGTTTCACATCCCACTGTGTGGTGCACAATTTCCACTATAGGATCGTATTCTTTCCACTCGTCCCGAACTTGATGACGAATCGCATTCCCACCCCAGCGCCGTCTGTGTTTTGATGCGTTTCTGGTTTCAAAACGTGCTCCCGCCTCAGTCCAAGAGTCGTTTGTGCCTTCATACCGCTGCAAGACGCCAAGTAATGTCCTAACTGGGCCACACTGTTCACTTCCTCGGCACAGCGTGGTACGCATTTGGGACTCATGGGTGCGTTGTTTGCACATGCATGCACGGATGTCTGTTCCATACTATAGAGGACGATGAAGCGAGTCTCTACATGGGCACACTGGTTCGCGTAATGTATCATTTCGAGTCTGATCTTCATGTAGACAAGCCTTTTGAGGCTTGTGGAACGACATGGATATTTGCATACACGATTGTACTCGTACGTGTGTTTGCGGTTCTGGTCTTGTGTGGAGTCGCATTGCAAGACAGATAATAATGTTGTGGCCCTTCTAGCCCAACATCGTTTCTCAAACATTCTGTAGATGGCTAGCCGAAGGCACAAAGGAAGCATCAACACAAGTGACAACGGAAAGATGCATCTTTGAGCCTCTGAGCTGAGCCGAGGAGAAGGTTACGCATCGCCGCCTGCCTTGAAACAGCACGGGATACAAATTTCGGGGCTGAATAGAAGAAGCAGCCGGTGTGCGATGTGCGGACGAGGTGTCCGGGTGGCTTCAGCTTCGAAGCGCGAAACGGCTCAGTTACTGTTCTGTTGGCTATGGACATAAGCGAGTAAGGACAAGTAAGTCCCTTCTTGTCAGATGAGCTACACGACGAAGAGTCAACTCAACCGTGAGCTCTCAGCAGCAAGTCCCGATGCAGCATGCCAGTACATGCTGCACAGCCAGCTCTTGGACATCTACCGCTAGGGTCTGCAGGTTTCTTTCGAGCTGTGAGAGGCTTTCAGTCCTTAGACATCGCTGGGATATTATTGTGTGGTTGTCGGAGGTGTTTTGAGATGTCTGAGAACCATAACATCGCCTCAACCGCTCAATGCCCCCAACAGTCAATCTTACGTAATATGTAAGATAGCTGTTTCGTTATCGTCATGCGTACTTAACCCTGCCGTGTTAGGAGCCAGAAATCTGTACTTTATTGCCTTGCCGTAATACTTAAAGTCGGGATTATGACTGCCCTGGGCTCATTGTCTAGGTCTGGATTGTATTAACAAGTGAGAAGCTCAATCGAGGATCCAGCAGCCGAGGCAAATCCCTGAAGTCGGCTTTGCTTTGGAAACAAGCAGAGGATGAGGTCCTTGGGGCCATTGACATCAAACAGGTCTTGGGCGAGCTGTCCGCATGCCAGCTTCAGGGCTCTCGCTTGCCGGCATCTGGAAGTGGCCAACTGTTTCGTGGAATTTGGAGTTTTCGGTACGAGTAGAGCCCCTCTTTGTCGCAGTGGAACGCTTCGACTAACAGATAAAGTGGCGGGTATCGGCCGAAACTAAACATGGAGCTTGTGAAAGCTTCGTACACTGTTCGGCACATAACTGTCATGGATTCAAACGCAGCCTGAAGTAGGGTCTTGTCGCGAAGCTTGATCGTGACCACCACTACGTCCAAACGGAAAGGCGCGCTCTCGAGGCTTTGACACCTCCAGCATGGAGAAGGCGACGAAGAAGCTGCGTGCCACAGCCGCCAACGAGGCTGCGGCCACTGCAGGGCAGGAGCTCCAGGAGGTTGTTCAGTGCGGCATTCCTTCATGTGACTGCAGTAGTCTGTCGTAGCGCTGCTGGCATGCTGCTCTCCTTGTGAAGCCTTCGTGGTTTCGGAGCTCGGGATGCAGAGTCTCCCGAGACACCATCCAAAGCAAAGATAGGCCCATAATTTCGTTCAACCCTGGCCCCAAACCCGACCTTTTGCACAAAGTCAGTGGCTGTGAAGCGTGGAGCACGAAACATTCAAATGGTTGTGAGCACCGCTACGAAGGGTGTGAAACCATGACTCCCATCCTTGCAGCAGCACGACTCAGCAGCGGCGGTAGCGAGTACCTAAGTAGCAGTAGCTGCAGCCGTAGCAGAAGCAGCAGTATGGCAGTGGCGGTCGCGGTGGCGGTAGTGGTGGTACTAAGACTGGTGTTGGCGTGGGAGTTGGTTTTGGTGTTGGTGTTGTGTGCTGTTGTTTGTTGTTGTTGCTTCAGCAGCAGCAGCAGCAGAAAAAACAGATATTGTGGTCAGTAGTCAGGTAGTATTGATAGCGACAAGTTAGCGCTGACCGAGATGATGTGATCAGTTAGCAAAAAAAGACAGTTGGAGCAATGAGCATGTCATAGCTCATGCCGTACAGATAAACAGGCATGGTGATCGATGCAATGCTCAGAATTTACTTGGGGAACCGCCGCTCGCAGTAATCATGAACACACACCTGGTAAGAACACGACACCCATCTCCGCAAAGCCGACTAACAACCCGGCACCCGCGGTCACAGGGGCACGGAGAGGCAATTTCCAGCAATGCCCGTGAGCGCGCCAGAGCGGGCATGAGCTCCTTGTCCAAACGTGACTATTCATGATTCTTCATTTTCGGCTACGACTACGACGATGATGATGGTGATGACGACAGCAACAAGACGACGCCGCCGATCAGGGCAGCGTTTGAGACGGCGACGGCGATGGCAACTACCATACTCAGCTGTTGGAATTGTTAAGGTGTTGCGCTTGGCGTTTGTGGTGCGCTTTGGGGTTCCTCTTCCTGATTGACGGGATGCCAATTCGGCGCTGATTTAGAACCATGCCCCCCAAAAAAAGTCATTCGCAGACAGGATTCTTGAACGGCGTTTGTCAGGATGCACAGCACTCGGGTCTTCAAGAGTTCCTTATCGCTTGGCACAGGAGCGCTGTAGCAACTTGTAACTTGTCCCTCGAGTTCTACAACCACAAAACCAAGAGGATCCAAGTTTATGTGTCAAAGAACTGGCTCCAACATTGGTTTCGCTTTAGTACTTAGACTCATTTCAAGCAATGTGTAGCAACGCGCACGGCTAGCAGAACTCAACCTGAGGCCACTTGCAGCTTTTGGGGGTTTGCGTTTAGGGTGTGTTGTATTGTCATTGTTGCTATCGGTAGTGTTTCTCGTCGCTTTGTTCTCTGTGTTTTGGGGCTCGCTTGTAACCATGCCCCAAGCCGGGGCTAAGTTCTGCCCTGAACTGAGCACTCCGCTCCATGCGGAGCTCTTGGTGTGGCCGCTCTAGCCTTGCACCTGTAGCCCAGCACGCAGATTCTGATAAGATTTGAGCAACGAGCCTGGACATCTGCGACTGCAGCGTTTTTAGAGAACTGTCGGACTCCATGGAAGTCGAAAAACTGGAGGGTTTTCGGAAGCTGGTGATCGGCTGCATGCCGTGCGGTTTCGGGGCTGGGATGCCAATAACGTCTGGAATGCTGGGCTAGGGCAGATGTCAACGATTAACGTCTGGAATGTTGGGCTAAGGCAGATGTCAGCGATTCATTATGTCGCCTGGTTTTGCCCCTTGTTTGCAACTGGGGGCGGACTCGTTCGTCATCTTCAAGACGATGACAGCGATTTCTTCCGCTTCTGCTTGTAGCGAGGGTTCTTGTTGTTTCGCTTCTTTCATGTATAAAAGGCGACGACAGGCTACATAAGACTTTTGATTTTCATGTAGGTTCCCTGTGGTCTAGAAGGACGTATTGTAAAGTTTCACTGTGCAGGACCTGTAACGGTCTGGATTCCAACGGTCGTTGAGCTCTCCCCTTGCACTTCCCATACTCATGCGGAAAGTGCTTCGCCTCAACTCTAATTACAGTGCAGTCTCCACGCCCTCCTAAGCCAAAAGAAAAGAAGCTGTATGTGTCATGATTACGATACTTAGGGTTTATGCTTTAGTTTGCGCTTTTATTACTCTGCTCTTGGCCAGTATGTTGGACCGCAGCAGGGCCGCACTCTCCCCATGCAGGCGCTGCACCACAGTCTGCAGCCCCAAGCCCTGGCCAATTCTTACGAAAATGATGGCCAAACTGGGTTTTTGTTCAAGAATCTCAATTACCATCATCGGTTGCAAAGCTGCATGTCCTTGTTTTGTTGAAGGCCTGGCGGCCCAACAAGTAGTGGTAGAGATAAGTTCTTGTCCAGTTCAGTGGGCCCGAAGGATGAAGGAGGTTCAGCGTTCGCGCTACGCTTCCTGATATTCTGGCCTGCGTTTTTCGTGCCCTTGCATTGCGAGACACTTGATGATGGCACGGCAGAGAGAGAGAGAGAGAGAGAGAGAGAGAGAGAGAGAGAGAGAGATCATCGGGATCTATAGTAAATAACACGGTTTCCTGCTTATGGTAACTTAAGATACATCCCTTAAACAAGAACCCATAAGGTGTGCCAGCACATCGTTTGCACAGCCTTGTTCTGCACCAGAGGCTTGGGAGTGATGAAGCCTTGGTTGCACCCCTAGCCGTGCACAGACCCGAAACCCAAAGCTCCGCACCCGAACATCCCAGGACCAGGTTTCCGGATTCGTCATCCTACTGCACTGCTTCAGTGTTGGACTGGAGGCTCCGCTGTCTTGGAGTTGAGGATTTAGGCTTTAGGCCTTTCGGTTTTTCAGGGCTTATGTTGATGTAGCCGCACTTGGGCGCACTGTGAAAGAGCAGACGATATCTGTCAGCTTCTGCAAACACCTGAATATCCCAGCTTTTGCTGGCTTGCAGTTAAGTCAGTTCAGGCAAGTCAGTTGGTTTCATGTTTCTTTCCCTGCATTGTTCAGTCTCTCAGTCTGTAAAATGCTTCGTTCCAACGTCACGGAGTCTTTCAGCCGAACAGTTGTCTTCACGCTCTCTTCTGCAGTTTCGGGCCCCTCCAAGTCCCGACGTGTATTTAGGCTTTCCTGGTATGACTTTTGCTTTCAGGTTTTCGAATTTAGGCGTTTTGGTGTGGGTACGTTCTAGGTACAGGCCCTGAAGCCTCACACCGCGAAGCCCTAGAGGCAGACCAGAGAGCTCGCAATCCAGTTGAAGCGTGCGGTGGCCTCTGGGTGGCTGCCTAAGTGGAGCCGAAGTGGTGCTTAGGGTTTGGGATTTAGGGTTTTTTGCCGAGATCAAAAAGTAGCAGGTGTTATAATGTGTTCGTTGGAGCCTCCTTATTGAAGCTGAGCAAGACGAACGACGCTGCTCTTACAGTTAGGTGGTGTCTTGAGTTTGCTAGCTCTGAGTGAGGAAATACGTATCCTTTGACAGGTTACAGAGAGGGATGCAGGGTACATTGTAAGTCGCTCCTTACATGTTACGTCAGGCAGGCCTGGATCCATGTTATGGTTGTTTTGGGGCTCCGGGATTCTCGGGTTTAGCGGTTAGAAGTCTCGGGCCAGCGTTTTTGATTTGAGGTGCGGGTCTTTATGTGGAGCTTCCAGAATTTTCTGTGGCAGGCCGTTTCAAACTGCACAAGCAAATGCTACTTCAATTAACAGCTCATGTTGCATGATGCTTGGATTTTGATTTCCAACTGCAGAGCACGAACCCCGAAAATAGTCTATGTAGTCAGGTAAAACTGCGCCACCTCGCTGTTGAGACTCTATGCCTTGGGTCTTAAACCTTTGGAAGCCGAAAAGGCAACGCAGCTGGGCATCCCTCGTAGCCTCTTTGGCTTAAGTCTGCAGAAAGGTAGCCAGGTAGCTTCTCGCTCCAACATGATCGCCTTCGTAGCAGGTCTCGTGGCCTTCATACCATTTGCTGCCGGGCAAAGCCCTGTGGCAGACTTAGAGGCACTCCGAGCCGAAGTCCGCGCACAGCGGGTTCTTCTGCAGGAGCAGCAGTCGCGCTATGAAGCCTTGGAGGCCCGACGACTGCAGACTGCCACCTACGTCAGCGTCGACACCTTCAACAGCGAGGTGGCGGCTCTCAAACAGACGCAGTACAGCATGGGTGGTGCAATGGACTCTGCCTGGCTTTGCCTGTGCGGCGCGCTGGTGATGTTCATGCATGCTGGCTTTGCAATGCTGGAGACGGGCAGCTGCCGCGCGAAGAACGCATCCAACGTCCTTATGAAGAACTTGGTAAATGTCACTGTAGGCACCCTCGGCTGGTGGGTGTTTGGTTGGGCCTTCGCCTACGGAAGCCAGGGTGAGCCTGCCAACGGCTTCATCGGGACGGACGGCTTCTTCGGCATCGGATTCTACAGCATTGATGCCACCACGGGTGTCATCACGCCCACCGCGTCGTGCGATGCGGACGGATGCCAGAGCACCATGCTGAGCTGGTTCTTCCAGTGGGCGTTTTGCACGGCCGGAGCGACCATCGTGAGTGGTGGCGTGGCGGAGCGTGTGAAGAGCCCCACTTATGCGGTGTACGCCTTCTGTATGACCAGCTTCATTTCCTGCCCGTGGGCGACCTCCTCGTGGTGGCAGGGGTCCAACGAATGCCTACAGCGCAATGAGTCCTTTGACAAAGAGGCCATTAACTTCGACGAAGAAGAGGACTGCGTGACCGACACATGCATTCAGGAGCTCCATGACAGGTGTGCCTCCAGAAGTGGTTTGCTTGAGTGCTCTTGCAACTTTGTGCTTCTGGGAGGGCATGAACTCGAGATTGCTTGCGACAACATGGAGACGGACCGCAGGCGCCCCACTAGACACGGCATGCAGGCAAGTCCTTGCTCTCTGAGCGCTTTCTTGGAGTTGCACTCTGACCTAGTACAACTGGGAGGGCTAGAACTTCAGTCTGATGAGCCAAGCTTTGCTCGCGGATGTGAATCGCGGGAGACTTCTCAGGACAGCACGGAAGATGACATTGACGTTTTTCTTGCAGGCTGCAGGGGGCACGATGGCTCGGGGGTTTCTTTGTTTTCTGTACAGCAAAGCACGGAGAACAAGGCCGGAGGGGAATCTGGCAAGCGTCTCTGTGACCTTGTGGAAGGGGAAGACAGCTTGATCGAGCTCTGTGACTTTGTGAAGTTGTGCAACGTTTGTCTGATAGAGCAGGAGCACCTTTCTGTGAGCAATGCTATGAATGAGGAGGCCCATGAGAATTCGGCGAAGACTGATGAATCTACGGAGGGCCCGGACAGTGTGCTGCAGGACAGTGCGCATGACATGAGTGACAGTTCTTGCTCGCTTGACGCTTTTTTGCAACAACATGCTGAGCTTACTCTGCTTGAGGGCTCGGGACATGATTCCGTCGAATCAAGTCCCAAAAGGGGCTGTGAACCGCTGGGATCCTCAGTCGAATTCACAGAGAACGATATTCAAGTTCTTTTAGCAGGCTGCAAGGGGTGTGACGGCCTGAATGACGATGAAAACCATGTACAGCAAAGCAATGAGGAACAGACTGGAGGGGAATCCGGTCGATACCTCGTTGACCTTGACGAAGGGGAATGCCGCTCCTTGCTCGACATCGATGGCCCTGTACAGGTTTGCAAGGGTTGTCCGGAGGAGCATGAAGTCTCGAAGGGGAACGACATGACTGAGCAGGGGATCTACGATAGCACGTTTTGTACGGATGTCATGTGCGTCATGGGGAGTTTCTATGCCACACCAGTGCACAACCACAACTCGCTTTCGGACGTTGACAGTTTGATGCATGGCATGGATGAAAGCGATGATTGGGAGGACGATAGGCACTCGGCTCTCGAGTCTTGGGCGTCAGACCTCAATGCCGAGTCCGACTCATATCTGAGGGACATTTTGTTCAATGAGAGTGAGTCCGAAAATACTGTGGCTTGGCAGTCTCTTCGGGGCGGAGTTGGAGGAGGACAAGCCGCGCAGAAGCGGCAGAAATTTGAGCACGATGTGCTCAATACCTTGAAAGAGAACCTTCAGGCCATGTTGGAAGCGTTGAGCATGTTGGAGCATGACGGTGGCAATCTTGATGATTTCTGCAAGCAAGCGCAGAACCTTGCAGGAAATTGCGAGAAAATGGTCATGGCTGGGAAACGGCATGAAGCAGGCAACGAGGGATCTAGAGTTGGTCCCAAACTCCCTTCCTACTACACTCTGTTTAGCAACAAGCCTCTGGGTGGGAGCAGCGATTGCCGTACTGGAGGTCAAGGAGGAGGAAAGGGAAAAGGTGGGAGAGGCAAGGGCAATAAGGGAGCCAAGAAAGGCGTTGCCGATGGCTCCTCTATGGCGAAGTTTGACCTTGCCTCCAAGTTTGCGGCTAAGGACATTATTCCGTGGACCACGATCATGGAGTACCTGGAGAATGGGAAAGCACCCCCGACAGGTGTGACAGTGTGCAACATGGACGCCATGGCCGACATTATACAGCTTGCCAAGCTGCACGATATCAAGGTCGATCTGACTATTCTTGCGAGAAAGGAGGAAGGCAAAGTAGCACCTGATGCGACTGCTACGCTCACTTGGGTCCCTGTGATCGGTAATGAGGCGGTGGTGGCAGCTTGGACGGCTACGCTAAAAGCTGATGGAAAGATGGAGCCGTGGGTGCAGCTCGAAAAGAAAGCTATGGCGCAGACGAAGTCCGCTGCGCCGGACCTCGTGACCCTACGTGCAGTGTCCCCACTCTATCTTTGGGGGCCTGAAGAGGAGGAAGTGCGCAAAGACGAGATCTGCATTCTCAGCAAGGCGAAGCTATTGGAGAAGGGGGAGGAGATTCAAACGCAAGGATGGGAGAGGCGGGGGGACTATGTCGTCTTCTACCTCAAGATCCCCAAGGGTGATGAGGACAAGTATCTCAACAAATCAGGCTTGGAAAAGCCCATCTTCATTTCCAAGTTAGCGAAGGATGTAGTGAAGCAGTGCCCGGTGAAGTGGATTACTATCAAGGAGGGCGAATCCGACCACGATTACTTCGAGCGAGCAAGGGAGGAGGCCAAGAATAAGAGCTCTACGCTTTCTTTCCGCAGAGGTGGGGGCAACTACTTAGGAGTGCGTGTCGATACTGAGGAAGCTGGAGTGTGCCACTCTTGGGTTCTGTGGGGCTCTCCCCCTCATTGGGGGCCTGGCAGAATCCAGACAGCTTTGGAAGAACAAGGATGGACAGTGCAAAGCGTTCCGCAGTGCATCCGTCGTCGTTGGACGGTCATGGCGGTTGCGCCTGAGGCTGACAAGGAGAGTTTCTTCTACAAGCTCACGGAGGAGAGTGACGATGACAATAGTTTCATCACTATCAGACGGTGGAGAAAGCAACGAAGGGTGGAGGACCAAAGAACCAGAATTACTGGACCGCGATGGTGGAAGCCGGAGATGGAGAAGGATATTGACATGAGCATCAAAGACGAGAGTGAGGTGGCCGCGACGGCCATGGACCCAACACTCACTCAGAAAGGAGACGGGCAAGAGGAAGCTAAAGGAGAAAAGAGGCCAAGCAACACTGTGAACAACGTGGAGCCGAACGCCGATAAGGTGCAGAAGACTGCGGCGGGCAAGAAAGTCAAAAAGCCGACTGTGGCCAATGGCATGCCAGGCCCGGGAGCTGGACATTTCAAGACCACTGTGAAAGATCTTGGTGGAGCTGGACATTGCGGGTGGTTGGCGTTGTCTTATGCATTGGCACAAACCAACGGTAAGACCCATGCAGAGATCACTGCCGGGAACAATTTGGAGAATTTGGCGAAAAGCCTTCATCTTCGTGTCAGCAATTTCGTATGCGATCAGTGGCAAGAATGGCAAGAGGAGTGGAGTCCAGGTGACCTCGAGCCCTACAACCACAGCATCAACTCCACTACGGAAGCTGGGCAACCTGCCAAAAACCTCCAGGAGTTTCTTCTTGTACTGAAGAGGCCTTATAGATGGGTATGTGGACTCATGCTGGCAGGGTTTGTCCGAGCCAAGAAGGTGAATCTAGTTGTATGGCGAAAGGATGAAGAAGGATGGGAGCGAGAAGCAATCATGCGATGGAGCCCAACAGCACCAACGATCGCAGTTGTACGTCAAGGCAACCACTACTTTGGGCTCACCAAGCCCGCCCGTGGATACCCAACCGCATGGACGGACGGGAAGGACGATGTCGAGGAGATCGCGTTTACTCAGAGTGAGTGGTCAAAGCTTAGAGCAGGCGCGAAGGAGAACGAGGTGGCCCTCAGCACGCCGGTGAAGCTTTCGTTCAACAACGCAGAGCAAAAGGAGTGGCTCGAGGAGGCCATGCAGACGCCGAGATCAACGCAAGCGGTGAAGTCGTTCGTTAAGGACGCCCTTTTGACGCCAAGTTCTTCTTCAAAGCCACAGGCTATGGACGGCGATGACAACAAGACCTTCACGTGGGACTGCAAGTTCTGCACTTTGACTGTGAGGGGCACTGTTCTGAGGCAACATGCGCAAAGAGTTGTGCAGCACCTGAACCTCAGGCACCGCAGCGAATGCGACAAGCAGAGACGTAAGTGGAAGGACAATGGCTACACGGGCTACCACTGTGGTCTTGGCATCAGAGGATGCACTGAGGCGCAGAAGGCCGTCGTCATCAAGAAGGGCGAGGATGTTTGGTGGAGGTGCCCCTATTGTAAGAAGGGGCTCCGAAAGAAAGAGGGCGTGTATGCAGGACGCAGGTCCAAGCGGGTGCACCTTCGCGTGCACAACAAGACCCTTATGCAGGCACACGTGGACGGGCTCAAGAAGTTCAAATGGTCCGCTCAGCAACGGGACAAGATCATTCAGAAAAGGATGGAAAAGGCCCGCAAGAACAACGAGGCCTTCGAGGAGAAAGGCCACGACATCGAGATGATTTCCGTGAAGGGCAAGCACGGCGTCTACCGTTTCTGCCATGGATGTCTTGCGCTGTTCAGGAACTGCTCGGAAGCCAAGAAGAGAACGTGGTACAAGAAGTGCATCAAGAAGGAGAAGACCTGCGAGAACATCAACCATGAGATCATCAAGTCGTGGGCCAAGCACACCAAGAAAGAGCGCACAGCGTTCTTCAAGAAGTTGGGCTTCAGCGATGAGGAGATCTGCAAGATCAATGCGAAGGCTGCCAAGATCGGCGAGGGATCGGCCTGACTACTTCGTGGGCGACCCCTTTGGTGTTGTTTCAGAGGCGGCGAACCTGACAGCTCTTGGCTGCAGACTCCCACGCTGCGTCAGAGCAAGCGTGCAAAAGAAGAAGGGTTCCTCACTGTCCAGTCTGTCAATGTGGGCACTCACGATGGCCTTTGGAGGTGGATCAATCTCCTTGAGGGCCAGGATGAGAATGTCCACGATGAAGGCGTCTCGTGCCCCGACGTTGCTCTCCTGCAGGGAGTGGCCACCCATGCAGATGCCAAATGGGAAGCCGTGTGCAACTCTATGCGCGCGAAAGGTTATAGAGCTTTTCTACAAAAAGGCGGCACCATGAAAAATCGTTGGGGTCAAGATGTACCTGATAAAGGGGGCGTCTCTGTCTTTGTGCAGGAGAAGTGGCAAGCTAGCTTCGTGGCTTCCAACTCGGGTCCTGGCTTTGAGTGGCTCGCGGTCAGGATTGGGGCCACCTTGGCGATCTCATGCTACAACCACCCCTCTGGTGAGCTCGAGATGGTGATGGGAGAACTTGACGCTTTGGTTCGCAGTGTTTGGGTTGGGCCTTGGCTGTGCGCTGGCGACTTCAATGTCACTTATGAGGCCTCACTCTTGGAGGGTTTCCTGGCTCCTTTGGACGCTGTTAAAGTTCCGGAAGTCCGTGGCTTGGAACGCACTCGCTGGGACGGGAAGAATGTGATCGACTACCTTCTCTGTTCTCGCTCACTTCAGCATGAGCCAACTTCCGCCAGGCATGAGAGGATCTCCGACCACATGATTCTCCAGAATGCCTTCGTTGTGGACCACCTTCCACGTCCCAAAAGGGTATTAGGTCTTCAATGTGCGTGGGATAAACCTTCTTGGCTGACCTCGACTCAGTGGGGAGAACTTCTTGAAATCACCTGGCAGGCCGGTGAAGAGCAAGGCTGGCCTTGGGCCGCCTCTTTCCTTCGCGAGCACAGCGGAGATCTCGTTCAAGATGAGCCTCAGGCATGGATCGACTATGACTGGGCGCACTTCCAGATTAGGCTGTCGGTGATGTTCGTCCGAGCCTACGAGCTGGCTCTTCAGAACATTCCTAGCCGGGATGGGGCATCTGCTTCTGATCTTCGCCGAGTTTGCAGCGCAGTACGAACCTTCAAATGCAAAACGGGCAGTCCCATGGTTCGCGCGCATAATTGGAGCAAGTCGTTTCAAGCCCCCTGCGCTGAACTTGCCCGACTCCAAAGACGCTATGGCCGGTGCTTGGAGCTTCAGTGGAAACTCAAGAAGGGCGAAGTGGATGTCTCTCGGAGGCTCTGGAGGAAAGTTTTTCAGCTTACCCCCTTCCCGAACCGCATCGCGGATGCCGCCTTAGAGGCCGACTGCTTGGCAGACACGCTCAAACAGGATGTGGACAGGTTGGAGAAGCAGTGCAAATATGACAACTTGGCTGCCTGGAAGGATCGTCTCCGTAGAAATCAGGCGGCTCGTGGCGCTTGGCTCTCAAGAGGTCTCAGCGTTGACAAACATGCAGTGATTACGGATGACGATGGTCAGCGGCAAGCTGGCAGCACTGACGAGGGCCTCAAGCTGGTGGAAGAGCACTGGCGGCGACTGTGGAGGAAGGTGGCTTGGGAGCCTTGCGATAGATGTGAGGCGCGCCGCCTTCTGTCCAATGCTTTGCTCAACTCACAGAAGGACCTGCAGTCTGCAAACAAGGCGAGGGACACTTTGGTCAGTGAAAGACCTTCCGTGGACGATCTGGCCAAGAGACTAAGGGCTATTCGCGGGTCTCCTGGGCCCGATGGCTGGAGAGGCTGTGAAGTCTCTGTGCTCCCTCGTGGCGCTGTTGAAGAAGCTTGGGAACTCATGGAGAAGTGGGAGGAGGCTGGAGTCATCCCTTCCGAGCTCAAGTTTGCCCGGGTGGTCCATGTCCGTAAGAGTAACAAAGTCAAAGAGGGCAAGATCACTGTGTCAGGACTGAGGCCCATCTCGGTCTCCTCGGTGTGGGTGCGTGCTTGGAGCTCCACTTGGGTGCGCAGCTCTCGGGTGACGGCGTGGAGAGAGTCTTTTCTGCCTCGTTGGGTCGCTGGCGGGCCCGGCAGCATTTCGGCAGATGTCATCGCGGCCATCCTTGACAAGGAGATGGAAGAGGGCATGTACGTCGGCACCTTGGATTTGCAGCAGGCCTTCGACTGTGTTGACACGGAGCTCATCGGGGGTGTGCTCACGGACATTGCTCCACCCTGTTTGCAAGGGTGGCTTGGTGCTCTGTTCAATTACTTTGGAGGTCAGCGTAGATGGCTTCTCCTGGATGGGCAATGCTCTCAGGCTACGCTGCCCACGGCGACAGGCCTACCACAGGGAGATCCTGCCTCTCCCCTGATCCTCGCATTCCTGCTGGGTGGCATTGCCAAGCTTGTGGACAAGGATGTCAATAAGGACGGCTGCTGCAGGCAGTATATCTACATGGACGATCGCTCTTTTGTGGCGCCTACACGTGCCAAGCTGAAGGAAATGCAAAGTTCATGGGAGGCTTGGTCTCCGTATTTTCATTTGCAAGAGCACCGAGGCAAAGCACAGTTTGGGCACCTCACGGACCCTGACCTTCCTTCCTCTGTGGAGATTCTGGGCGCATACATTGGCAGGGCCACTAGCTGTCCTAAGGCTGAGCAGCGACAAGAGGCGGCTAAGAGCATCGTAAAACGTTGCTTTTATCTTCCACGCAATCTGTGGGAGCGGCTGCAGGACATCAATGTCTTTGCGCTGAGCAAGCTCAACTACGGACATGTGGCTGCCCTGCCAGACAAAGCTCTCCTCAGTGACTTCGATAAGCTCATCTGGAAAGCTTCTGGGAGAACAGGATACGCTGTCAAGCCTCTTAGGTCAGTGATCGCTGGAGCAACCAGGCAGTGGGAGTCTACGCTTGCTTGGCGAACGCTGAGCTTGGCAAAAAGAGTACGGGCGGAGATCCGCAAGCTTCGGGTACCGGGTCATGCCACGACGAATCTTGAAAGCATGGTATCGCACATCATGTTGCGCCTCGGATGGGATACGGATGACCCCCACAGTCAGCGATGGAATCATGAGTATTTGGGTGAGCTCGATGTGAATGTCCTTAATAAAGCACATTGGCACGTCCTTCGCGAGAGTTGGAGACGAGTCCACTATGAGCAGCTGGAGCAGGCCACTCGTCATGAGCTTAGGGGCGAGGTTGTCCCTGAGTATCATGAAGACACTGTGAGGGCGGTTCGTAACAAAGCGCAGAAACTAGGAACCCTTGGCTTTCTCTTGGCAACTGGAGCAGTGATGAGCGACTACACCAGACACCTGACTGGTGCCACGCTCCGCAAATGCAAGACTTGCGGTGCTAATGACCACTTTTTCGAAGAGCGACTTGCATGTGCAGGCATCAGCCCTGGCGGAGACGTCATGGCTCGGAGATTTGGTTGGGATCGTCACGCTTCCCGCCTCGAACAGATGGTAGCTGTGTTTTCCTGAGGTGGTCGCGAACCTGGAGGAGGACGCCCTCGTTGACGCAGCTTTGTCGCTGCGGCGATTTGATCTGTGTGGGAGAGGACCCGAGGACCTGCAAAAGTGTTCAAGACCCGCGGAGGGCTAAGATGTTTGATAAGACTGTGTCAAGAGCCTGTTGGGCCTTCAAGAGCCGCTTGACGGCCTGGTCGGTTCGGGTGGTTGTGTTTGGGTGGTGGTTTAGGTGTGGTGAGGTACCTTTGCCCCTCGGGCACCCCTTTGCCTCATGCGCTCTTGTGCTCTGCCATGGCGATGTGGGCGCGTCGTTTCGGCGGCTCTTGTGGAGATGCCCCTTCGTGGGGCCTTTTCGGTGTCTGCCGCGGAAGCTGCTTACACAACAAAACCTTTGACCAGCTTCATTTACCCGGTCGTGGTCGCGTGGACATGGGGTTACGGCTGGTTGGACTCAGTGCTGGACGTGGGCTACCAGGCAGCATTTGCCTTGGAAGTCACTAACGGTAGTTCTTCGGGTTGTGTTTTGTCGGTCTCCAGGCATTATCATGCATTCCAGATGTCACAGCCTGCTCGTGCGAGCTTCTCTGCAGAATCGATGTCAGCAGCCTCGTCAATACTAAGGCTACATGGACTTCGCGGGCAGCGCCATCGTGCATTTGACGGGCGGCGTGAGTGCTTTGGCAGGCACCATTGTGCTCGGCCCACGGAAGGGTCGCTTCGAGAACCCGGAGGAGTTCGAGTGCCACAACTTGCCGTTGGTGGTGTTGGGCACCTTCGCACTGTGGTTCGGATGGTATGGCTTCAACCCGGGCTCCACCCTGGGTATGCACACAGGAGACACGGGGGCGATGGCAGCCCAAGTTGCTATGAACACAACTCTGTCAGCCGCCACCGGCGGCATCACGGTCTTCCTGCTGCGCTATGCCATCCTGAAGAAATACGACGTGGGCGGCCTTTGCAATGGCATTTTGGCTGGCCTTGTGTCCATCACTGCTGGATGTGGCAACGTGGAGTGCGGCAGCGCATTTGCCATCGGCTTGCTTGGTGCCTTCGTGTACCAGGGCTCGTCTATGCTTTTGCAGAAGCTGAAAATCGACGACCCCGTGGATGCCAGCCCCGTGCACGGCTTTTGTGGCATCTGGGGCGCACTGGCAGCCGGACTCTTTGACTGGGGAAAGGGCGTTGACCACTATCACGGTTGGTCAGGCTTTGGTTGCAAGCCAGTCAGCGACACTGACTCAACGTGCATGACAGGCATCGGTGGCACCGCCATTGCTGCACAGCTTATCATGGTCCTGGTGATCATCCTTTGGGCAGGAGCACTGTCGGGTCTAGCTTTCTTTGCCTTGAAGATGACTGGGTTGCTGCGTATCGATGAGTACACGGAAGAGGTCGGTATGGATGTGAAGCAGCATTCGCCACCGAAAGCGTACGCCATTGATACAGCAATCCCAGCAAGCCCTGGGATGAATGAAGTCGGGAAGACAGTCTAGGCAAGCGGCCTATGCTTCGTCTTCCAAATGCTAGCAGCTACTAGCAGCTACGTACTGTCCAGCCGTGCTAAGCACGACATTTTTGGCATGTGGGAGTGGAGCTCTCACATCGGTTTTCGTTTCGAGGCAGCAGCACCTGACATGTACAACTTCTTTTCAGTGGGAGGTTAGCTGCCATCAAGACCCTGTTTGCACTCACGGTCCCTGGCATAAGCCCAAAAAACGGAACTTGGCGCAGAGCGAGTCCTCGCAATGTAGCTGCTGTTAAGCAGGTGGCATAAGGTCGAAAGTCTGCTGGCTTATGCTTCGAGCTAGAAGGGCTCACGCTGGGGGGTGGTCTTCCTGTCCGTAGCAGCACATACACTGACCTTTGGCTAAAGCGGCAACATCTGCCTCCCTCCAAGGTGACCGTGCAGACTCTTGGCTGCAGCAATGGCTGGCAACTTTCTGGGTGCAATCGAGTTCCCGTGCATCAACTCTTGCGGAGGAATGCATGTGATCCACCAGCTCTGACTTAAAGCCCTAGCTGTTTGCTTCTCTGAACCAGCCAGAGCAGGCAGCAGGCAGCTTCTACACAAAGCTGCTCAGTCTCATGTGCTGGCTCCTGTTCTCCCGCCGAAACGAATGCACTTAGACTCCAGACTCCAGGGGCGATGTCGCACAGGCCCCCAGGTCCTTGGCCAGGACAGGCCGTGATGAACCCGTCCTTGCTTGCTACAGCGGTACGTATGACAAGAATTGAAGCATCAAGGAGACCATCTTGTCGCAAGAACTTTATGCCGCACAGAAGTCCTCATAAAACACTTGTCATCAGAAAAAATGCCCTAGGCTCACCCCAAGGTTTGGCGTGACGGCGGGAGTCTTCAAACCCTCGCTGGTGCCATTCCCGGCAGTAAACGGCCTCATCAAGAAAAGCAGCACATCTCATGTCATGTAGATGATGTAGATGCATGTGAGGTTTGTTTGCAACATCCTTTTCACGCTGGAGCTCCTCGTGCAGCAGTGGTCCTTTCAGAGACACACACACACACTACACATACATGCATGCATGCATGCATGCATGCCTACACAGAAACGATAGACAGACTTACATACGTACGTATATATATATATACCCACATATATACATATAGATAGATAATTATGCTATCCCCCCCGACGTACCTAGACTTTTAGGGCCGTCATGACGAAACTTCTTGTCCAAACCAAAGTGAAGTCTAAGAAGAAATAGGAATTAGTGTGTGTATATATATCTACATATATATATATGACCATGTGAGTGATCAATCGTGTTTCTGTGCTGTTGGACATGGAAGCCGGGAGCCATGTACATACGCAGATGTCGTGTTTGTGAGCATCTATTATCTCGATACGCCTTCCTGATGTTGCTAAAAACAGGGTCCAGTTGTTTATGTTGATTATCATCGTGAAATTATGTTGTATGCGATGACGTATCTCCGCTCTCCTCCTGATAGCGCCCATACTGCTGCATGTTAAAATCTGCTTGGGCAGGCGCACACAGATCATAGATGAATTGGTTAGATGTATTTGTTTTGATTGGTCTTAGTCGTGTTCTTAACCCTAGCCTTAGCATATCTTAGCTTAGTCTTGTTCTTAGTTCAGCCTTAGCATAATTCTTATGAGTAGTAGTCTTCATCTTTGCACTAGGGTTAGTGTTATAGTTTTAATATTGGTTTTGCGTCAGTAGTAGTATGAGAATTCAGTTGATACTAGTATTAGTCTTAATATTGGTGTTCGGAAGAAACACCGGCCAATCCCAAAACAACCATTTCTTGAAACACACGAAAAGGCCGACGACGACAACAAGAGAGAAACACAAAAACAATAGAACAACACAACACCAACAAAAGCAAACTCCCCGAGTAGACCCAACACCAAAAACACAGCGAACCAACAACAACAACAAAAAGTCACCGGAAAGGTCCAAGCAACCAAAGAAACCAACAAAGCAAAACACACTAAATTCCCAAGGAGGTCCAAAGCCAAAATCCAAAAGAACAACACAAACAACACCAGCAAACTTTGTTATTTGTTTTTTGTTCTGGATGTCCGCATGTTTTTGTTGCTGGTTTCTGTGGTTTTTTGTTTTGGACCTGCTCGAAGACAAAGAACCTGTAATGACATTAAGCACTACATTGCATACTTCCCTGATCTGTTTAAAAGCATGCCTGGCTTGTTCGGAGCATGTTTGAAAGTGTTTGGTGCCCATCTTTCGAGGGTCTCAAGAACTGGTGTATCTAAGGTTTCTGTTAAGATCAGTTCGTTTACTTCAATGTATTTCCCTGACCCTTCTATAATCTCAGAATTTGGAGGTGGTACAAGATGAACATACACTGCGCATTTATCCGCTTTCTCGAATTGCGACTTTATGACCTCAAGCACCGGAAATGAAACTAACGAAACGTAGGGGCTCACCACCATCCATGCGCCCCTTTTAAGTATGTCCGGCTGGGCTAGTGCACGCGCATTGGCATCATAGTATCTCGAGAGGCACGGAACAGGCAACAAACAGAACGAGTGAGCAAGTATATGGAAGCCTTCGGACAAGCTTGCGACGGTTCAGCCGTCGACCCGACCCTTATTGACCCATGGCTTTCCACGTTCTCCTGTCATGGGGATTTGGTATACCCTGAGCACTCGGCGACATAGCTCCTTCTTCACACGAGGGACTTGGCACGCACTGCGCAAAGCGTATACCCTGCAAGTATCATGAATGTACTTACCGACTGTGCGTACCTATTTGGCTACCCAAGGCAAGGTCAATCGCAAAACTAATTCTTGAGAGCCCATAGCCAAAAAGCTAGTAGAGCTCACAAAGGTTGATTTCAAAAAAAGTTGAAGCTTCGCGGGTCTCTAAGGCTAGCAGTAGCCCTGAAGCCCTGTAGAGTCCGACATCCCAGGCTTCTCGTGCGATTGCAAGCCTTCGGGGTCAAGAGATTCTTCTGTGGCCACGACAGGCAGGGCCTACCGTTCCTGGCTTCGGGGTTGGCGTTTTAGAGTTCACAGATCAGGTGCAGGTAAACTCAGAATTCTTTCACAAGTGTTATAGGCACCACAAACTCTGCGGGCCTTGCAAGCTGGTAGAGCGACAGCACTCACCATTGCTGTGTGTCTTAGTAGCAGTACCACACTGTCGCTAGATAGATACATAGCTACAACTGTACTGGAAAAAAGCCCCGCCACCTAGTTCTAATCCCCTCTAATGATCTTCCTTTTGCCCCATAGGCCCTAGGCTCCATGAAGGCGCCCTGCTCTGGACTCTTTTCTTCAGGGAGTTCTGTGCTCGGAATCCTAAGGCTCGCCTTGTCTAAGAGGGTTTCGGGACAGAGCTTCGTGCTCTTGAACGGTCACTGTACTCCACCAGTCTTCAAGCTTCCCCCCGCGACCTCCATCCTCAGCACCCTGACCGTCACCCCTGCCGCCGCCACCACCACGAACGTCACAATGTCACCACGAGCAGCGACGACGACTGAGGTACTGGAACTGGTTCGACTTAGTGGTGATCCTGAGTGGTATTGGAGAGGAGGTTCTCTCTGGCGCTACTCGTTTGACAGGGCTTTTGTCCGCATGCATCTTTGCGTGCAGGTGCGATGACAGACAAAACATGCAGCAGCAAAGCGGCGTTACAACACCAGCTGTGCTCAGTAATGCTCGCTGATTTGGACGTAGCTCCCGTCCTTGGGACCTGGGCGAGGCAAAGCCGAATTGAGAAAGGTGAACCACCCGCATTCTTCAAGCAGGACAGGCACATCTAGCCAGCAGCGCTTCACCTTTGCATCCGTAAACACTCGAGCCTGTTGGATTGTATTGTATTGTATTGTAGCAATGCCTCCAGTGCCGAGCCCAGCAGCTGCACCTGAATCATCTGGTCGTCTCAAAAGTCTTCCTAGGTACTCTACAGAGCTTCCAACACATCAAACCGGTCCCCACAAGTCTATCCCTGAAGTATGAAACTCTCAAGCAGTGGAAGTGACTAAGGTGATTCTGCGCAACTCGTGCGGAAGCCGCTTTGACAGCACTGCCGCCGTTTCGAACCGGCATGCTGAGAGGATTGCCAACCATTTGTTATCCTCCGATATCAGGCCACGCTAGCCCCCCAAGCAATTGAAGTGGTTTCAAATCCACTTCTGCAAAACCTTCGGGAATGCCAGACGCCGTGTGCAAGGGCAACAATGGTTTCGATGCGATTTCGCCATGCGAAACGAAGCCTTCCTTTTTGGATACATATCTAACCTCAGGGGGATGCTCCCGCCCTGCTACTGCTGTGACTGAAGAAACTGCTTTGTTTCGGGTTTGCGGCTGGTCCCGAACCTTGAAGTGTGTTCTCTGAGGTCCCCGGGCATCTCGGCAGAAGCAGCCAGTCTTTTGGTGTTTGGTACAGGGATTCCAGCTTCATCCCTAGATCAAGCGATGCCCTGCGACGTCGGCTGTTAGTGTTCACATAGACCGGCTTGGGGGCTTAGAGGTTGCTTTTTTGGGCATTGGCACTTTCGGGCATGAGGTGTCGGGCTTATATGCCAAGGGGCAAGTGTTTGCCGGTGAGCTTCTACATGCGCGTTCGTGTGCATCTGAGAATGAGCATCAAGCCGGATAGGTTGAATTGCTTTCATGTTTGTGGGGCTTGGTTGAAGCTGAAGGTATATAGAGGGTTGACTGAATTTCTTAACAAGCAAGTCCAAGACAAGTGCCCCGCGTTATGAATTGCTTTGTGGCAGCTGCGCAGCGGCGGAATATCTCCTAGCACCAGAAAAGTTGACAGTTTCGGAGAAGCAAATCCCAAACCTTGAAACTCTAAATTCACAAGGCTTGGTTCCGGCAAATCCTGACGTTTGCAAACCACCTCTCACGAGCACTGTAAAGGAGACGGGCGATGTCATGACAGCCTTCACCGTTCTACGAGTGATGCCCCTCGTCACAGCACAGTCGGTACAGTAGCAAAGGCTGCCCTCATGTGAAAGCAGTCTTCCGATGGTCATAGTGCCATGGAGGTGAGAGGATGTCAGATTCTTGCCAATCACTAACAGAATGGAACATCCTTCCCGTGTATATATCTCCAAGCCTCGCAATGCATTGAATCGGAAATTAGGGAACGTAGCGGCTGTTTCCCAAAGATCACAAATCCCGAACCGGATTAGCTTCGATTTGCTTCACATACCTTTAGTTTGGGTCCGTGGCTGTCGTGCCGATGCCTTCGAACTTCGAGCAGGAGGGCTTTGCCCCAAAGGAGTCCCTTGCAACAGCTCCCGTGGAACCTTGCGCAGATCCAGCGTCGATCGAGTCTGCTGGGCGAAAGGGCATAGGAGAAAGACTGAGCAACGACTGGCGAAATAAAATCGCATGACAAACAGCATACAGACGAGCTGCTGAGAGGAGTGCATGAGCCATGTTCTTTTCATGTTTCGTTTAGTCTAGTCAGGCTAGTGAAGTACATGCATGCCTTGTTTGCCGGGGCCCTGCTTTGAATTCCTGTAGAAAGTGTCGAGCGCACATATTGCAACCGGCCACCAGCAACAGCGCTTGTGCTTTGACGCTGTGACACTAGGCAAAGAGATGAGGAAGACAGCATATTTCAGTACGCAGTCCGAGCTGTAGCAATTAGGAGATGTGTGGAACTGTGGAGTTGTGCAGATAAACACACCTGTCTCATATTGAACGAGTTCTAGCCCGCCATTTGGCTAGGCTTGGCGCTAGTTCAATCAATGTCTTCGAACTCCTCCCTTTCGAGCTTTTGCAAAACACTTAAGTCGCCCCTGCCCGAACCATCACCCAGACACGCCCCAGAACCTGCGTCTGATCCTTGCGCACTGAGGGCCGGGTGTTGTAGCTTGTGGCTGTGCAGGCGCCTCCTTCGGATTACACGACTCATCCGAGCTGTGCGCTTCATGCCCATTTTCCGTGCCTCGGCTTCGCGGAAAGGTCCGGCCCTCCCTAAGCACCCGAAATCCAAGGTCCGAAAGATGGCCCGAAAGCCCTCAGACCCCTGAACACTTAAGCACCATTAAGGTTTTAAGACTTATTAGAGTTACTATAGCCAGGACCCCAAGATGCCTCGTGTACCTGAACATGTGATCCGGTCTTCGGATGCCGGAATACAGAATCTCGAATCTAGCTTCACCAGAGTGAGGTAATGCCGCAGCCTCTAGTGGTTTTCCTGGGTAGGTTTCGGATCACTGGGTTTAAGCAAAAGCTTCAGGTCCTGGAGCCTGGGAAGTCCTGAACGGATCACACCGAAGTAAGCACAGAGAGCAATATTCCATCTGACGAGCGCATGTGGCTGCTACGGTGCATTGTTGTGCAGCCACTTTGACGATGGTGATAGTGATGCTGCATGATGGGGGGTGGGCGTGAGGAGGCGGCTGTAATAGGGGCCAGGATGAGAACGTGCGTTGTTGCAGCCTCGGTGCCCGAGGCGAACTTCGGGTCATGGTTCGGTCCATTCTGACGCTTGCCACGCAAGTGGCTGGGTTTCAGGCTGAGGCCCACATCTTAGGCTTCCCATCTTGGATCTTCTTGGTTGGGGGTTCGTTTTTGCACAGACTGCTCTGCCACAGCTTGGTGAAAGTAACGGAGGTTCTTAAGCGCTCTGACAGGGCCATCGCGACCCGTCACACATGGACTCGCACCCGCCCAAGATCTCACGGCTGCAAGACTGAGGAACTGCCTGATGCCTCTGATTTGGTGCATGGTGCAGCTTTGCCCGCATGTGGGTGGAAGCTTTGATTTGGATCACTTAAAGTGGCTTGGTGTATCTGTAATTATACGTGTCAAGAAATCAGATTTATTGGCTGAGCTTCTTTAATCCTGCTTCGGCTGCCGAGATGCTGAAAGGGTCCAGGCTTCCGCAGGTTAATGGCATCAACAAGTAAGCCAGCATAGGGCATAGGGTGGTCGAGGGCAAGATCAGCACGCCGTATGCCTAGCCCTGTGCAAGAAGTATCTTCAGTACATTTGCTGCCGTAGTCCTTCTAGAATTCCGAGCAAGTCGATGGAAAATGGTGTGGAAGGTAGATGTAGTTGTCGAGCTGTGGGAGGTTGCTCGGCTTCTTCCAGTGGTGCTTCGCGGTGTATTTCATCACGGTCAGCTCCGACCATGTGCAGGCGAGAGACAGTGCTTTTCACCGTCCGCCTTCAAACATCCACGCTTGAGTCGCAGTCCCCCGATTCTGCCGACAGCCCAAACTGCAGCCGAGCTCTGGTAGCACTTGCGAGATGGCTTGAAAGCATTCTTTCACACGTTGGACCTAAAACCTAGAACCCTGTTTAAATCCTAAGCCTAAGCTTGTTTGCTTCTTGTGATTCTTGGCTTGCTGTATTTGGAGCTGTTTGTGAGTGGAGGCAATGCACTATTTCCCAGAGAGATACAGCCACCTCGACCAGACTCGGAGTCTTTGCGGACATCTTGGGTATGTAGGGGCTTGCAGCTGATGAGAATTATTGGAAGTCTGATATTCCTTGTAGAGTCATTGTAGAGCATTACGGTCTATGGGGATTGTCTTGGAGCAATGTTGCCAACTCTTTGGGTGTTACCGTAGGCTTTTGCGTACAGCTATATAGCTTCCTCAACCCTGAGCCCTGAGCGTTGGGGTTAGGAGCCTCGTCTCAACATGACACTCAGGCGAATGTTGAGTCCTTCCTGTGCTCAGTGCTAGGCTGCTACACCCCAATCGCTGAGGTCCCTGCATCGTTTGCGACGCATTGCCTGTAACCTTCAAATTGAGCGTTTCCAGTCGAGATTCCTAAGCCTTGCATAAACCGAAGACACTGGCGAACCACCAAAGCCCAAACCAAAATCCCAACAACCTCGAACTCCCAAGCACAGAAAGTACCTCGTACGGGCCAGTAGGGTGTAGTAGTATGCAGGTCTGTCTGAGGCTTTAGTGAGTAGCTTTTTGTACTAAGGGCAAGCAACTCGAAAACCGACCATGAAAGCGTGAATCCCATGATGTCGGAGTCGGAATGATTCATAATAGTATCCCTTTATAGTCACCATAGAAGTACACGATGTTAATGCTTACGTGTTGTTTTCCATCGTCTTGCCAAGATCAAGCTGGCGTCGCTTGGGGGTGGTGCATTGCTCGGGGCATGCTCCAAAGCATAACATGAACCCTGATCCTCTAAAGCACAAAGCCCGAACAGACAGAATGCAAAACCTGTCTAGCTTAACTGCATTATATGTCCTGAAGCCTGAGGCCTCTTTCAGAGAAAAGAGTTGGGCTTGATGTAGGGTTTCAACCTTCCCATGGTTTAATGTGCCGCATCGGATTTCTGGGGTCTGGGGCCGGAGGTTAGGTTAGGATTTGAGATCTCATCGTACGCATCAGCTCGAAAATTGGCGGGTCTTGTATCGGAGCCACAGCCCAGCACCCCGAGGATCAAAGACCAGATCAAGGCTATGCCGCTTGGATGCCACTTTGAACCCCTTTCTTGCCAAGGAGAGCTGAAGAGGCTTTCCGGTTTAAGATCTTGGAGATTGGGCCTTGAGCCAGAAATCTTCGTGTTGTTTTGTCGCTTCTGTTGGGTCGACTGAGCCTGCCGCTCGCATGCTCAGTCGACTAAGTGCCGCAGTCGGTTGGCTTGCGGCGACTATGGCGTTCAGGGTTCATTGGGTTTGGAGTGTACGTAGGGCGGTTTTGGCCTGGCAGGGTCTGGCGCTTGTAGTGGGGGAGGGCTGATCAATTTTACATGGGATCACAGGATTCACCGGCCTTGGTAGCCCGAGTCCCAAGGATCGAGAAGCCTGCCGACAACCGGCAACAGTCATTGAGATTTGTCGAGAAATCCCACTCAGAAGCTCGCTACATCCACTTTTGACTGCCTTTAGACCCTAACTTTCAGACTCTGAACCCTGGAACATCTTCAACAACATACATGGAATCCTGATCCTAGGTTTGGTTCCCTCTGGAGGACCAACTACGCGACTTCTCTCCCGATAACGGTGTGTTCAAGAATTCTGTTCAGGGTTTGTCGTCTTTGTTGAGGGTATATACAATAGTAATATTTGGTATGTAGCATATAGGGTTCCTGGGCGGGGTCCGGCACTGCAGCGCCTTCAGCAAGATTCGTCTGTGGCCCATGCATTTCAACCCCAAGACCTGAAGCCTCCTTTCGGGGAGCTCCAGGAAGGTCTTTCGTTTGGGGGGATATGGGCTTTCCAGGAGGCGGGCCTGCAAGACTCCACAACAGACTATGAAAAGAAGTTGAAGAAAGCGAGAGCTCAAGCCCTACAAATCTTGCAGCACCTTTGAACTCATGCGAACGCTGCTCAGCCCCGCCTCGTAGCCGCGTCCTACGAAGCCCTCAGTCAGCCCCCAAAGCCCCCGACCCGAACTTGGAACCAAGTCCTGAAGGTTCTGTTCATGTCTGTCAGCGGGGGCTTGGATTGGGGCTACGCAAGCGACATCTTTATCGAGCTCGAGAGCTACTACGTGGCCCGGCTCCCTGAACCGACTCAACCCAAACCCTGAACAGTCTTACTGAAGGGTGACTCGAGAGACCGCACCTGTAGTCAATGCGAACCAAGAGACCTCGTCTGGCTTGCCCGAGTTGCGAGAGCATAAACATACTCACAAACTGTACACATGATGGACCCTGAGACCAAACCCGATGAACTCAATTGCATCTTGTCGCCACTCTGCCTAGCGACTCCTGACTCGCTCGGCAATGCAGGAGGTAAAGACACCTACAAGCCGACCTCCTTAAACTTCGAAAGCTCTCAAACCTACGAGCTCTACGCACACACCGAGCAGTATGTAACCCTAAACCCCATATAGGCTTTAGGGGAGTGAGGCTTCCTGCCGTGCGGGTTGATTCGTTTTGTGTGCTTGGACAACCGGGGCTTTGCGGGCTGAGTGCTTTACTTTGATGGCCGTTGGGTTTAGGATAGGGGGGGGCGGCGTTTTGAGTTTTGGGACTCGGATTTGGGGTTTAGGGTAACATGTTTTCAGGGGTGTCAGGGCTTTTTGTATGGGCTGAGGGAGAGGCTGACGGACTCCAAGCGCCGGGCAGCAAATTTTACTCGCAGAGAAGCTTCTACTATTTTGTTTAATGTGCTTGTTCAGCATGACCGGCCCCAGAGGCCGCGAGTCCAAAGGATCTCATGACCTCTGCACCGAAGCGTTGAGTGCCCAGCCGCCAGACGAGTCGCCGGTGCGCCTTGCACTTCGCGAACTGGGACATGCGCGTGCAAAGGCACCAAGCAGCAGTAGCACGGCTCCCAACTGTGCACCGGACACCGACTGCAGCAAGAGCGCGATTTAGTAAATGGTCGTAATGATCGCATGCTATACCCCCAACCCTATTGGGATCATCAAGGCCTCTATAATTCTATAATCCTAAGCCACGCTAAAATGTCATGGGTAGATCGGAGTGCGTGCCGTGCGTCGACGCAAGCGTTTCCCAAATGCTGGAACTAGATTATATCTATGACGAGTTTTTGTGGACCTTCACTGAAACTTCAAACACCAGCCTTGGAAACAAACCCGGTCTCGAAACCCTAGCCTGCAATAATAGGTGCACTGCACACCGAGCTAACGGACAACTGCAGTGCCATGATTTGAGACTCAGCATAGTCAGCCGAGGCAGCTGCTGGGTATCTTTTCTTTATTGCGCTGGTCTCCCTGGCCGTGCTAAACGTCGTGACCGCTGCACCCCGGCCTGCGAAGATTCACGGATCCGGGCTACACCCCGATTGCCCTGTTGGGAAGTTCAGATTTGTGAAAAAGCTTCCAGTCTGACTTACTTGCCTTATTGCTTGGGGAAGACCTCCAGATGCGCGGGAGACCTAAACCAGATGGCAGGTTCCCCTTCAGACGCAAGCCCAGAGTCCCGGAGTGGTGACTTGCCTGCCTTGTCTGCATTCGTCACCTTCGAGGTGTTCGTGGAATATGCCATGAAGATGGCAGCCGATGACCGCGATCTTGCCTGGATCTTGACAAGCCTGTGTTGCAAAGCTGGGTTCAGCTGGGTTATTTCTCAGGTGAGTCGTATACGGGGTTGCCAGAGAGGGAGAAAGAGAGAGAGAGAGAGAGAGAGAGAGAGCGGATGAAACCGTTGTGCAGCTATGGCAAGCGTCAACTCGCAGACCCATGCAGCGGCCGCCGGCAGTCGCTGCGGACCAACTGCAAGGAGGCCAAGGAGTGCCAATGCCTGGTAACTCGCGCAGACAAAGGTGGGGGCCAGGCACGGCACAGTCCACCAATATGGGGCCAAGGCAGGGAGTGGTTGCGGTACAGCTGGGGAGGGGAAAAAGCCAAGGGAAGGGCTCAACAGCTGCAGCTACTGCCGGGCTGCTTTCAGCATCTTCCTTGCAGGCCCAAAAACCCAAGGTTGGAGCAGGAAGCGTGGTAGGGCACAATATGAGATAGCCGGGCCGGCTTCCCTTTTGCCACAGCCCGGCCCAGTGAGAGAGTGTGAGTGTGAGTGCATGTGAGAGTGTGAGAAGCAGAGGGGCAGTTGGCCATGGTATTTTAAGTTATTTCCCTGAGAGGATGGGTGCGGGTAACTTCCCCGAGGTCATCCAAGACACTTTGGCAAAGCGCAACAAGTACATTCAGGACTCTGGAAGCTTCTCCGGAGAATTGCCTTGTTGGCACCATCGTAGGGCGCAGGTGTTTAGGAGCTTCGTTGTTGCTTGCCACACTCTCCGCTGTGCGCCTAAGCCCCCAAATCCCAAAACACAAGGTGGAAGCCTTGCAAACTCTCCAAAGCACCAAATTCCTAGAGCATGCGGGAGTCTCAGAACCCTTGCATCCTGAAGTTCTGGACCCGCTGAATTCCAACCCGGTGCTGTTTACACGATCCTTATTGCGCCCCGCAACAAACTGGCTTTGACCAAACAACCCTTCCAATGTCCAAGACTCCAAGACCATTTAGAAGTCAACGCATATCATAAATGCCGGGGACAGCCACCAATCTCTTCACCTCTCGAGAGCTTGACCTACACAAAACCTAGGGCAGCCTCGAGGATGCCATGCTGGTCTTCAAGGAAGCCGATGCCGATGGTTCCGGCTCCATCACTTACAAGGCTGCGCTCCAGGGCCTTGGAGCTTCATAGAAGTTACGAATTCCGGCGTAGTGGGCGCAGTGAATTATAGGGGGCTGTTGGGGTTTAGGGTTGAAGTTCGATGTCTAGTCTGGCAGTTCTGGATCATTTCTCGGCCCCGTGCTTTCACGGCATACGGGTCCGGGATGGTTCTCGGGTTTCTGCTGCTACCCCGGCTCAACATGAACCCCAAAGCGTGGACAACGGCTGACTTACTCTTGCTGCTGTAGGCTTTAACCGAGGATAGTCGCAATGTAGTTTCACAGCTCAATACGACATTTTCGAAGATTCCCGGATATGAGGAGCCCCAATGCAGAGCAGTAATGTCCCCTTGGCGCCCAACCGATTCAGATGGCATCACATAGAACACAAAGCCCTGCTGTCATTCCCTCAGCCTCAAAACCCTTCTCCAAAGCGGAAGAGCTGCCGACAACCGCGCGTTAGCTGGGTTTCAGCATTTGATTCAGTGCGGCAAACAACCCTTGTAGATCCTACCCCTACCAACCCCCATACGGAAACCAGCCCCTCGAAAGGGAAGCTTGGCTACGGGCCTGGGTTATGAAACATGAGATCCGGCTGTTAGGGTTTAGGGTTTCTTGTTGGTTTAGCGTAGCTGAGGGCCCAAGTCAGGGAGGACCTCGACTAAGCCTCAGCCCAGAGGTGTGAGTCATGAGTTCCGTGTTCTCCTGCAGACCTCACCATCACGACTGTGCCTCCTACCCCGAGATGATCCCTAATTACGCAGCTTGGGCCGAAAAGCACCCCAAAAAGTTGTGCGCCGACCGCCCTCCCTCATAAAGCCACCAGAACTCTGCTCTCGTGAGGAGTTCCTCGAGCACGTGGAGGATGAGCGAGTCCAGGCATTCCTGAACAGTGTCCAGGTGCCAAGTTCATTTTTTGCAGTTCAGGGTTTCCTGTTGTAGTTCAAGGTTTTTTTTTGTTCGGAATCAGGCGCTGCAAAGCCTTAGCCGGCCTTAGCTTTGCAGCCTCAGAGCATGGTTCAAAGCCTTGGAGCTCCTGCCAGCTCGGAGCTCCTGTCTGCCCGCCAAGACAACCAGTTGATGGACCATTCAGCGATGTCCAGAATGTGGTGGTTGAGGTCAGTTCTCGTCTTGTTGGGTGGGCTCGAAGAATGACGGCCTCCAGATATTCTAGCCTGCCACGGCATGCCCGTCCGTAGCGAGACCATTGCGGATTTCAGGGCAGAGAGAGGAGAGAGGAGAGAGAGAGAGAGAGAGAGAGAGAGACAGAGAGACAGAGAGACAGAGAGAGAGAGAGAGACAGAGAGACAGAGAGAGAGAGAGAGAGAGAAGTTCTGAATGCACCAAATAAAATTGCAGAAGGGAACTCAGATATGTCAGTGGCCCCCGAAGCAGACAAGGCTGGGTCATCAAGAGGCTCCGAGAGGTACGAAGAAGCACACAACGCAGTCTTGCACAATTGAGGCCAGAATTTAACCGATAACAACAGTCCTCACAGTCAACAGGTGGGAACGAAAACAAGCGAAATAGTGTTTAATCCCTCAAGGCCTTCTTGTGCCGCACACGATGTCACGCGACGAAAGCTGGGGATCAGAATCGCTTGCAAGGGTCTGAGATGAGGTCGCGTTACCTGCAAGCCTCCTTTCAATTCAACTACCAAAAGGCATGGCAGAATTCCTCAAGCTCCGGCACCCTAACTTTAATCCTCTGACTCTCCGGCGAGATTTCGTCCCTACGCCGCAATCCGTGCTTCAGCTCTTCCGCCCACCCCTGGCCCGACGGAAGCCCAAAATGCTCTACGTCAGCCAAGGTATGGAACTCGATGGGATCGAGGCGACAGCAGCTCACCACCCGTAGTATTGAGAACAATAGTAAGCACGGTAATGAAGAATCGAATATGATCATCATTGATACTATGATAATCACTACCACAACAGCAGTACTAATACAAGTCTGCATGGAGATTACAATGATCGTGGTGACAATGATGCAAACGGCTGTGGCTGTAACGAGGGCAAAAAGAGGATGACCACTATCATCCGGAGGATGAACAGGAAGAGCGTTCCACAGCACAATCCCAATCAGCGTTTTGGTGGGGAGGGGAGGTGCGTGGCCAATTTTGAAGTCGTCACCCCAAGACTGTGGGGTCAGAAGCACTTTGGATAGTCCTCGCTTTCTTTCTAACGCTTGGAAGAGCCACAGCATTACGTAGAGACGTAGAAGTCACAACCCAACGTAGATTCTCCAGGGTGCACCGAGTCGCAGACATTTTGGTAAGCCTAGGGTGGAGTGACCTGATTGCTGCGACTCTTGTTTGATGCACAAGGATGGTCAGGATAGTGATGCTGCTGCCGTTAGTCGTGGAGTCGTTGCCGCCGTTGGTAGCTACGCTGCTCATGCTGATATGATCCTGCGGTGTTGATGAAAAATGAACAATGCGCTCTGTTACACAGGACTCGAAAGTGAAGGTGACACTACGAAAATCGCCTTGACGACTTCAAAGAGGAGAAAGATGATCACGATGGTGGTGGCGGTGATGAATGATGCCACTGTTGCTGCTGCTGACGACGGCGCGGAAAGTACTTGCTTTGGGATTGATGTCGTAGGTGGTGCTGGTGCAAGTACTGTAGTGATCATGGGGCGGGTCGGAGGAGAAAGCGAAGGATGGGGATCGCGACAGCAGGCAATTCGCTTGTTCAAGCTCCTCGACCTCGACGGCAGTGGCTCAGTCGAACCAGACGAGCCTCTCGGCACAGCGATTCAGGCAAACTTTTGTGGTCTATGCAGGGTTAGATGTCTAGCACACGATCTGCGATTGTGTGCAAGGTTTTCTCGAACGCCTTGCCGGTGAACTGCTTGGTCTAGAAGTTGCAGAGATTTCAGTCGATGTCGGTCTTGAGGCTTTGATCTTCGGGCTTTCCGAACGCTGGGTTTGGTCGAGAGCCATCGGACAACCCCGAACTCCCCAACTTCAGTTCCCGCAGTGAATCAATGAGCTTGGTCAGGTTCGTGCACGGCTGCATGTGCCTGAAGGGCATGGCAAAGACCATGGACCTCGCGATCTTGCTCCGTGAGCAGCGCAAGGCACGAGCTAGGATTGATGGTGGTCCCTGTGGGTGTGGCTGGATGCTTCCCACGGCATACTCGTCCGCAAGCATGTGGATGAACTCGATGAGATCCGTCTCGTCTTCGTGTGCTCCAGCCACACATTGCAAAACCTTTCCCCGAAACCGTCCACCCGAAATTCCACAAACCAAAGTGAGATGTGTCCGGACATGCTTCACGCTGCTGCAGCACTGTTGAAGACGACGATTCAGGTTCTGCCTAGTGTCTCCAGGGATCTCGTGTGCCTGCGGCGTTCGCAACGTCATTACTCAGACCTGCGAGGCCATGCAGACGTGGGGCAGCTTTATGAGCCCCTTTGCTGCACCGTACATGTATATGTATGTGTACTCGTATGTAAAAATGCATCCATGTATGCAAACAGATACACACACACTAATATATACAGATATTTATTACCTACACATAAATCTGTACATACACACGTATGTCTATGTTCATGCATATGTATAGGTACAGGTAGATGTGTATGTATGCATGTGCATGTATGTATGTGTGCGGTTGTGTCTGCATCTCTGTGTGTTTCTGTGTGTGATGTTGTGTCCGTGCGCGTGTGGGCGTGGGTGCGTGTGTGTGTGTGTGTGTGTGGGTGCGTGTGGGTGCGTGTGGGTGCGTGTGGGTGCGTGTGGGTGCGTGTGGGTGCGTGTGGGTGCGTGTGGGTGCGTGTGGGTGGGTGTGTGGGTGTGTGTGGGTGTGTGTGGGTGTGTGTGGGTGTGTGTGGGTGTGTGTGGGTGTGTGTGTGTGTGTTGTGTGTGTGTGTGTGTGTGTGTTAGTGTGAGTGTGTGAGTGTGTGACTGTGTGTGTGTGTGTCAGTGTGAGTGAGTGAGTGAGTGAGTGAGTGTGTGTGTGTGTGGAATTCCTGTTTCTAAGGAAGATTTCCTCTGAAGACCGCTTGAGATACAGATTGTTGTCAAATGCAGGGGGCAGTGGCCCACGCAAGAGTCCACTGCCAACGAAGCTACTCTTGAGTTGGGAGGATATCCAGGCTGATCACCTGGACGTACCTGCACTGATGTCAAAAGAAGACATCTGAGCGAGCACCTAGGATTGGGAATCTTGATGAACGTGTGTAACTAGCTCTGTTCTCGTTCTGCAATGTACTCTCGTGTACTGCTTGACACAGTTGGTAGAAGAAGCTATGTGCGTGCAGATGAATCTGGAAACACCTGAGACGTTCCGAAGCTCTGAAGACCACCTCTATCAACGAAAGTTGAGTATGGAGAGTGCACAATTCGAAGCGTGAAGAGAAGGATGTTGGCAAGACAACCAGCTCAGACTGGGTATAGGTGTGTGTGTGTGTGTATGCGCACGTGTGTGTGCATGCACACGAAGCAACCTGTCAAGCTTACTGTCTAAATGGTGTTGTAATTGTTCTTTCGACGTTGCCCTGCAATGCAGGCTTTGTCCTTGCTCGGTAAGAGGGAAAAATGGTGAGGTAATGTGAATTTGGGAACGCAGTTAATGCTATGTCAGCGAGATGCATGGCATAGTCTTCACGTCCCATTAGACTCGACACCTGGGCTCCAGATCCACGCAACATGAGGGGTCGAGGGCGAAAATCAACAGAAGCTCGTAAAGGCCGTTGTCTCACGTCTCTGCCAAAGCCAAGGCTATGTGGATATTTGTCTCACTCAGTTGCTGAAAGAAGAAGGTCGCCTCTTGGCTTAAGCTTGGAGCCCCGTCACCCGAAAGGATGTCTCAAGGTCTTTTTGGATCCCCAAAGGCCTAGGCAGCGGAGTGGACCCGACGTTGTTGCCTGTCCTTTACTTATAAGCTAAGGCAATACGGCTTTCAGAATTTCGGTCAAGATCTCGCCACACCGCTCATGAACACGCACGACCTACCAGCAAAACTGGTCACGTTTAAGAGGGCCGGCGGTGCTACATGTAGTGTTCTGAAGACCATTTGCGAAGGGTAGTCTACCGTCTATCGCATAGTACTTGCGTCTGTATGTATTTATGTATGACATAATACAATACATGTAAACATAATATAATATTATATATATATATATATATACATACATATTTCTATATGTATATATATATATACTGACACACACACACAAAACTGTATGAATCTAACTAGTTGATATAGGAACCTGAATATTTTGGAGTTCTATTCCTTGCCTGTGCTGCTAGAAATGCTTCTGCACCCAAAACCTGTTCTAATTGTAAGGCCCTACATTCTAGAATCCTTCTAGAAGCCCTATAGGACCTATGTGCGGACCTATAGTACATTATAGGACCCTGTAAACGATCCCTAAAGGAACCCTACTCTGATTATCAAGGCCCCTACATTCTAGAACCGTGATAGACCCGGTAAAGGAACCTTAAAGGAACCCTGTTGTCTTATTAAGATCACTTGTTCTTTCCTTGGGATCTTGGAGTTTCAGTGCACCAACGGTCTGAAACGAATTGGCTGCGGCCGTTTCATCAGAAAGCTGTTGGAGATAATGGGAGGGTTTAGGGTTTGGGGGTAGGTTAAGGGTTTACGGCTGGCAGGCAAAACGAACCCTACAATCAACCCCGAATCCATAAAAACGACCCGTCAGCCGCTACAGGCGAAATGCCAGTGATGTCCGCTGAGTCGTCACGATCTCGATGTACATCACAAGTCTCTGCATTTTCCGGGGTCTCGGGCTGACTTAGATTCAGAGCTCAGAGTTCGGGCCGACAGCATTTTTAACAGGGTCGTGTTGCAATGTGTGAGTGTGTATATATGTACCAACACATAAGGACAGGTATGCACAGATGCATATGGTGATTTATTTGTTTGTTTATGCATCTACTTATTTAGTTGGCAGTACTTGGCGAGCTGTTTATTTAAATATACAAGCATGTATCTGCCTGTGGCTATTCAATAGGACTGTACACTGCAATAACGGTTTCGCATATCAACGGGGTCCGTAGGTGTAGAATGAGGGCACGGATTCATGTTGGTACTCAGGTGTTGGGAAATGTTGCACGACCAGTGTTTTGCAGTTGTCAGATCTAGGGGCTCTGCTGGTCGCATCGTGTTTTGTAGCGAAACCGACACGCCGGCCAGAGGAGCCGAAGTCCAAGCGCTTGAGCCTTAAGCTCCAACTCAAGCCAAAATCCGACCCTACCGAAGATTGATTACCCTTGGAAGCGGTCGTTCTTGAGTAAGTCGCGATCAAATAAGCACCTCAGATGAGAGTTTTACTTGTGTACTACAGAACCAGATGCTGCAAAGTCTTGCCGGCATTTTGCCGAAAGAAACGAAGCCCGAAAGACACAACAACAAACAGCTAGGTCTCAGGCTTACCAGGGCTTTGGGGATTGGGGTTAGGGTTAGCCTACGGATGCAGGGAAAAGGGACCGGGTCTTCGTTACAGACTTCTCTTGATCTTACAGAGTCAGGCCGGGATCCTTGAGATCAGTTAGTATATAGTAGGATGCCGAGGTTTCTGGTATCCGCCCGTGAAGCCGAAGCAAGACAGCTCTTGGACGATTAGGGCGTGGAGAATTTCGGTGTGGCCGTACCGAGGGTTTTCTCGTGCGTTCTGGTAATGAAAGCAGAGCTTTTGGCCAGAGGTACCAGCTCCAGAGCCGACTGCTACAAGTCAATAACCGGTGTCCATGTAGTTTGTCTGTGTGTAAAACTATGGGAAGGGCACTATAAGGTTGCTTTCGGTCCTGGTTCTTTCGCAGCCGACCACCCTAGTATTTAAACTGCAACATTTAGGCCACAGTAGATTCGCGACGGGGAACAGCCAGGTGTCCGGTGCCTCAAGGCTTACTTGTTAATTTTACTCTGCATGGACGAACGGTTAGAACTTTAGGAGCCCAGCAACGAGGCCTGCTGCAAAAGGAGCCCCAGCATGTTTCACCGACGTTTGCCGGAGGCAGGTCGCGCGATGTTTTTTGAAACGTAGTCGCAGTGAAATCAAAGCTGAGTTGGAGGAATGTCCGATCTACGGTCTTTTTTGCCTCGTCGGAGACTCACTCATCTTGGGACAAGAGTTCGGGGACTAGCCCTGGGGAGCTGATGCTTTATGAGGTTTTGTTGCTGAGCCACGGATTCTGCCAAAGTGCACGCTTCAAGCTTCTGCAGTTCTTGCCGTTTTAGCCCTACACTTCCAAAAAGTTGATGGAACCCCAAACTCTAAGACTTGGACATGGTCTCACAAGTTGAAGGAAGCATTCTTTAACGGGAGCTTCTGCCAAGCAGGCGGGGAATGGTATGTTACTAGCAGCTACTAGCACACGTGGCAGCGAGGCAGCTTCGCGAAAAGGGCGCTCAAGAATGCCGTCATTGCGAGAGACATGATCTAGCAGGACCATTCACACAAGAATAAAGCCATCAAAAGAAGGAGGAGCAGCCAACCGGTGAGCAATCATTGTCGCTGGCCGTTCACTGTCGCTGCAAGTTTACGAATTTTTCAGGACTGCTCTTCACTGTTCGCCGTCATCGGGCTTTACACTGGGACAGGGACTTTCGAACTGATGATCCGTTTTGCTATCTCATATTTCCAACTTAAAGTTAGATCGGCAAACAAGACGTTGGGCCCAGGAGCATGAGAATTGTCCCATGCGCTGCAATCTTGAACTTGATCTTATAGTCCGGCTTCCCTCGTCCCGGAACCTTCAAGAGTTGAGCTCTGCAGCTAAGCTTCAAATGCCGATGCAATGAAGATCTGCTTCCAAGGGAAGCAGAGTCGTTTTGCAAGCCGGGGCATTTTGGTGGTGAGGGCTTCAAGGGTTCACTTTTTGACTACTGAAGTGCTTGGGGTGTAGCGTGTCCGGTCGTAGATAAGCCAGACAATGAAGACACAGATGAAGTTGGTGGTGCCTATATCAGAGTCAGTCTTGTAGTTGACGTGACTCGCACTCACAATGATAATATCAGTGGCCGCGTGGCCATAATATCCTGAACAAGACCTTGCTGCAGGGCGGAGGATTGTTTGTTGAGGCCCGGCCTTAGGCATCCAGTGTCATGCCGGCTGGGGTCTGAGATTTGCCCCAGATTCAAATTCGAGGGAGAGGGAGACAGGGATCGCAATTGCCGGAGAAAGGGTAACGAAGAATTCTGCCCTGCGCCCGAATCAAGTCGCCCTGCAATACGTCCGCCAGATTGTTGCAGCAGCGCAGTCCCGGCCCTCAGATGAATCAACAGAAGATTGCAGAAGGTGAGTGGGTGTCGAAGTAGTAAGTATAGTAAGCTTGTTCCGATTTCGTTTAACTTAACCTTGGGTGCAGCAAGTGGACGTCTCTTCAGGCAGAAAGTTGATTCCGGGCAGCAAGCATCACTTGAAATACGGATTGTCTCACTTGGACCTCTTCGGGGTACAGGTTGACTCTAGGTGCCGAGGGGGGGGGGGGGGGGGGGGGGGGGCAACTCTTTGGCTGCAGGGGCTCTTCTCACGACTTCACACTGAACCCCGAAGATGGAAGTATAGTGGTCACATCATGCGTGCTTCTTTAGATTGTAACAATACCCCCCCCCCTCGCGCTTACCATGGACTGCTATCAGATATCACCTGCCTCATCGCCGTGGCCTTCAGGCTGCAGCTGGGCAAGCGCCGGGAGTCCTTGCGCACTGCGAAAGCGGCCAAGGAGGCACCAGGGGTTCTAATCGTCGCCCCAAGTACCGTGGTCACGAGTAGCAAAGGCCAGCGCCAATTTAACGCAGTCGAGTTAGCATATACAAGAGCATGACATAGTATAACATCTTACAACGTGTACATACACAACGTAGACATATATATGTGTATATATGTATATGTGTATATACGTATAAATATACAAATATATACGTATATGGTCCCCCCCCATGTACCTACCCTTTTCCTGCCTTTCCTGCCTTCACCAGATTGGCCACGGGGGCTGATTGCCCTAGGATGTGAGACAGAACGACGTAGGTCAGTTGCGCAGCCCCTGAAGTCCGACTTGTCAAAATGCTCTCTCGAAAGTACGACTTGCCATACACGGAGCCAAACATTGGAAAGCCAATACAAACTATAAAAACAACAAACAAGATTCTAAAACTATCTGCAGGCATGACACCATCCGGACGAGATAGTTTGAAAAACATTGTCTAGTACTAGTACTAGTACTACTGCTACTACTACTACTACTACTCCCACCACTTCTACTACGACGACTCCTCCTCCTCCTCCTCATACTACTACTACTACCACTACTACTACTACTACTACTACTACTACTACTACTACTACTACTACTACTACTACTACTACTACTACTACTAGTACTAGTACTAGTACTAGTACTAGTACTAGTACTACTACTACTACTACTACTACTACTACTACTACTACTACTACTACTACTACTACTACTACTACTACTACCACTACCACTACCACTACCACTACCATTACTGCTACTCCTCCTCCTCCTACTATTACTACTACCACTACCACTACTGCTACTCCCCCTCCTACTACTACTACGACGACGACAATACTACTTGTGCTTCTACTACGACCACTCCTACTACTACTACTACTACTACTACTACCACTACTACCACTACTACCAATACTACCACTACTACCACTACTACCACCACTACCACTGCTACTGCTACTGCTACTGCTACTGCTGCTACTGCTACTGCTACTACTACTACTACTACTACTACTACTACTACTTCTACTTCTACTTCTACTACTACTACGAAGACTCTACTACTTGTGCTTCTACTGCTGCTGCTGCTACTACTACTGCTAGCACTACTATGTTATTGCTGCTGCTGCTGCTGCTGCTGCTACTTCTGTCACTGCCGCTGTTGTTACTACTGCTCCTGCTGCTGCTGCTGCCAAGTGCCAAGCTAGGTTCTCGTACAGGGTCTAGTGCGAAAGTTCCGGTAAGTGTCGGTAAAGGCGGACTAGCCAGATCTAGGCCAGGGCTCAGTGTAGAAAGCTCAAGATGTCAACCTGTAGGTTTTATGGGTCCGCAGGCAGGGCTGGTAATTTCAGGTAAGGTACCAGGAAAAACCGTTAAACACAAGCAAACCCACCTGCAAAGCTGCGGAGGCTCTCGGAGCCAAGAGAAACGACAGCCTCCTAGCTCGGGCACTCCGCGACGAGGGCGCGGCGTGTCGTCCCTGGTATCTGGGAAAACCATGAGTTACCATTCGGGCTCCTGATTTCCGTTTCAAGTTTTATAGAGCAAAACGGGTCGATACAATAACCCTTTGGAAGAAGCAGGTTATGGTAGTTCCAGCAAAATGGCTCTAGATGTGAGGTTCGTTTGGCGAATTTCGGATTCGGAGGAAGGAAGGGTTGACCCTCAGGCCGCCCAATAACTGGATTTTTCAGGCCTTTGCATGTAGGCCGAAGGCTGTGCTTCGGATATGTTAGCGTCTATGTTTTCCCAAAGTCTTTTCTCGACCAAGAAGTCGAAGTGCGGGGGCGGCGGTGTTGACGAAGGATTGCTGCATCTGAGGGCAACGCATGTCATGAGCAGTGCTTCAGAAACCCGAATGGCATTTACGGATGATATAGAGGGCTCAACTGTCTTAAGCTGAGATTGCTCCAGGCCCAATGTGGGATGGAGGGCTTGAGGGTGCAACATGCGCTGAAACGCCGAGTTTGGGCTTTCGCTGCCGAGGTTGGCAGTGTTGGAGGATTACGACGAGGCCATCACCCGCTGGCGCCCTGGTACATGTGTGAGTAAAGGTATCATTTCGTCCGTGAGCCAGCTCGAGGTGGGGATTCCCAGTTTGCTAGATGTTGTAGGTTGTTGTTCCGAGTCTGTTCTCCTTGTATTCAGCAAGTGTAAAGACGACTCGCTCGGACCGGGCTGCTGGACAACGAGGCCTGCTGCAAAAAAGGTTGTTGTTCCGAAAAGTAGGCACACAGTTTGTGCGGATCATGCGTTTTCGTGACGGAGTTGTCAGTCCCTAAGACTCTGAAGTGAGCAGCTGTTCGCCTGCCAGGCTTCCTGAAGACGTCGTGTGGAGAAATTCCAGTTCAGGATGCTTGCTGTTTTTGTTCCAGAAAGGCAAGTTTCATTGGATGGCCTTGACAACAGCTGGCAATCCGAGTGTCCCTTGATGGGCTGACGTTGAGGCATCGGCCCGGAAACCTTCGGGACCCTCTCGGAGTTTCGGTTGTTTGCGATCCTTTGTGTCCTACCTCTTCAGGTCTCAAAGATGCAGCTAGCACGGCCGTCAGTGCCCGGCACCCAGGAGCGGGCTGTCGCCAGTGCTGGGGACATTCCTTGCCCTGCCTACGCCTGGACGGGGCCAATCCCGACGAGCCAGCTAATAAACCACCCCGAACCTTAAACCTGTCGGGAAGCAACAGCATCTGTCGATTTTGCAGGCTGGGGGTTTGGATCTCCGAAGAAGTATATAGCGAAGGGATTCAAAGGTTGCCTGGCATGTGGATCCGTATCTTTGTTCTGAGGTCACGTGCATCCTGTATCGTCCTGTCCTTTAGTCCAAGACAGATTTGGAGGAGCATGGGCAGTACTATAAGGCTATAAGGCAGCCCAGAGAAATCGCAGTCTCGGTTTGAGCACACCAGGACTTCTCAGAAATGACTCCCTCTCGCTACGCCCAGGCTGGCGACTTGGCCACTCAGGCGGCCGGGTCGTCTCGGGCTGTCGCAGTACTGCCAGAAGCTACCAGTACGATGCTTGCTAGAGTCCGCTAGAGTTCTCAGGGCACTTCGGGTTGCAGGAAAGTCTTGCGGTCCATACGATTGGGGGCCAGGTGTAGGTGCTGCTGAACATGTGCGTGGCTTTGTGCCATTGTGGGGAAGAAGACTTCATCAGATCATCAGGTGAATCCTAGCCGATCGTGGACAGATGCGGGTCCTCGCGAGTCTAGAGTCTAGGGTTGCAGGGGGCGGTTGGAGGATGGTGCGACGGCAGATATCCGGCAAAGGACAGCATGCGCTGCCGTCAGGCCTCGATCAAGCGCTTCGAGGCGGACGTGCATATCAATCGCAGTAACTTCAAGGAGGTCCGAGCCCGAAGACGCCGGGCCTTGGGAGATGAAATTCTCATGTGCGCACCTTGTAAATTCAACTGGTCGTCGTCTGAGGCGCTGTCTGCTGCCAGGGATGCTTTAGAAATCTCGGAGAGGCAAGGCGACAAGTGCGGGACCTACTTGCATCCAGGAGCCCCATGTTTGGAAGTGCCAGCTCCAACGCGTTGTATTCCAGATGTATA